>OX422188.1:7769942-7964942 GCA_949130485.1 Agelas oroides
GGAAGGGAAGGGAAGGGAAGGGAAGGGAGAGAGGAGGGAGGGAGAGAGGAGGGAGGGAGAGAGGAGGGAGGGAGAGAGAAAAGGGAAGGAAGGAGGAGGAAGAGAGAAAATGGAAGGAGGGAGGGAGAAAAGGGGAGGAGAGAGGAAGGAAGGGGAGTGGGAAGGAGAGGACTCACAGGTATGTAAAAGGTACTATACTGGTTACTTTACTCCCAGTCAAACAGTGCTGCTCTATGATAAGTCTTACACCACGTTCTCTGGTGTTTATGACGGACATTTGAGAAGCCTTCTGAATGCTTTCCACATGTGCTGCAAGCAATGAATGGGCTAAGTCTTCCTCTCTAAACTTTATGATGCATATTGTATTGTAGCTACATGTATGGCTTGGCAATTATAATACACAATAAATTGACGCTAATTATCATCATGTTGGAAGAACTTTCTTGACTTCCCAGGTTCACAAATCAGTCCCCCTCTCATCTCTCCCTCCCCTCCTCCCTCCCGCATCCTCTCCCTCCCCTCCTCCCTCCCGCATCCTCTCCCTCCCCTCCCTCCCTCCTCCCTCCCTCCTAGCCTTGTACCCAGGCTCTATCTCGTAGAGGAAAGAGCCTGGTAACATTCGGGGGTCAAAGCCGTTTACTTCCGCTACGTCATGATTCATGAGATTTACAGTGACCACGCCCCATTTTTGAAAACTATCATGTGATTTTTGCGAGGACACGTATGCAAGTTTTCACACGGTTGGGGAGAAAGACAGGGAAAGGCACCACAAAGTGGTTAGGTAAATCGTATACAAGACTGATCACACAATTGCAGCATCAAGTCTATAAGGCAGGTAAGCTTACAATTTACTCACGCAAATTTCTAGCCTTACCAGCTGTCTTGGTCGTCCTTTCCTCTTATAATACCTTTGTGACGGCTCTGATCACTTCGTGTCTTGAGCGACAGTGTAGAGTAGTAAGTAAAAGCTTGCCGTTCCTCTGGTCTCACTAAACTCCGAATTCGAGGCACTTAGTAGGGCTACAAAACAGCAAACGGGCGAATTATGTTTCCTCGACAACATCGCCATTGCGTAGGCCACCCAGTGAGTTTTTAGCAGTCCTATAACTCCTTGCTTGCTTGCGACTGGGTAATTTTTGTTCGCCATGCCTTTAGAGAGTCACGTATTCACGTGATTTCGTTCTGCAATCTGATTGGAGGCGCCCTGTCTGAGCCGCCGGAAGTCAACGGTTTGACCCCCCCCCAATGTTACCAGGCTCTTTCCTCTCGCGCGCGGAAAGAGGAAATGAGCCTGGGGACGAGGCTACCTCCCTCCCTTCCTTCCCTACTCCCTCCCCTTCCCCTCTCAAACCCAAAATCCTACATCTTCCCACCTCTTGGCAACACACGCTGCACAGTTGCATCCTCCTGGGTTGGTGGATGGGGTCTGCACTTCCTTGGAGGACTGCTGCACAGAGAGGGAGTTGGAGGAGGAGGATTTGTGCCTATCTTCTTCTGCCTTGACAGCTTGGACACAGGAGGGACACATCCAGTTTGCATGCTGGGGAGGGGGAGAAGAAGAGAGAGAGAGGACGAAGGAAGCAGGGAGGGAGGGAAAGATAAAGGAAAGGAAGAGAAGGGAAAGGGGGTAACGGAAGAGGGAGAGAGGGATCGAGGATGAAACAGAATGAATCAAGCAGGGAGGAAGAAATAAAGGGAAGGGAAGGAAATAGGATGGTAGAGACAGAGGGAAGAAGGAGAGGGGGAGTGGAAAAGGAAGGAGAGGAGGGAAGAGAGAGTAGGAGAGTTCCACTGACAACCATGAGACTAGAATGCAAGCCCAAGTTTAGCAAAACAACTCTTCCAACAAAACAGTTGTTAAATAGCACTGTACTCATCCCTACCTGAGTGGAAGTAGATTGCTCTCCATTCTGCACCATCTGTCGGAATGTTCCCTTACAGCGCTGGCACTGTGCTGTTGTGATCACTTGCTCCTCCTTGTCCGAGGCTTGCTATAAAGAGGAGGGGTAGTGAGAGGGGTGGGACCATGCAGGGATTGACATGAGGGGAGTTGAATGCTTATAATCACACACAAACTCCCTAAGCTCCTCAAGCTCCTCCACCTATCTTACACAAGCAACACAGCTGAGCACAACTAACAAGAACACCAGGAGTACCCTCAACTACTGAAAGGTCACAACCTCCTAGACCTTCCACCCCCAATCTAATCACCTCAGACCAAAACACCCACATCAAACCTTATCCCTCCCCTGGGCAGGCCTCTCTTACTTTAGGCATTTTATCCGTGTGTTCCCCACCATTCTCTCCCGCCCCGGGGTCTGCCTTGCCACCCCTCTTCTTGCGCTTCTTGTTTCGTTTCTTGGAGGCCTGGTTAGCCGGTTCGCTCATCGCGGTTCTCTGATGGACCAAAAATGACACTATGCGGATTCCTTTACGTCTGGAAGTTGCCTACTGCGATAGATTCCGCTCACTGACTCACAATGGAAGCCTCTTTGTGTAAACCATCCGCCATTTTATTTCTTGCCCAATCACGCCGAAGCCGTTTTCCTCCGTAAAATTGACCACTGTTCCGAACTTGTAACCCCTTTGTCCGTATACTTTAACAAACGAGTCGTATTCGATCACATGATATAAGTAGGGCGGTGCAGATCGCAAAAACAGTGAGCCCCGCCCTTTCTTTGCTTGGGGTGGGTCGAGTCAGAGTCGCGCGTCATGTGATTGCATTTTACTGCTGTGCATCTGCAAAAACAAGACGAAACTTTGCGAAGTGAATTATTTAGCTGACATCAAAGTCATGGCTGGACATTGGCATCGAGAAGAAAGGCGTGCGCACAGGGTAAAAAGCAGCGTTTGGAGACGATAGTGAATGCAGTTCTGCAGGCGTAGATGCAAATTATATATTTTATACCCCCTCCACACACACACACACGCACACACAGGAAGAGCAACGGCTGGAGAGGCAGGAGGATCGACTGCACCACAAGGCGGTAAATGCTGCTCTCCATGGTAACATTGGCAAGGCCGTGGCACTTGAGGTCAGTTTGGAGGCTTGCCTGAAATATTAGAGAGATCAGTTGGCATCAGGCCCAAACTTCGTTTCTTTGCTTGTAGAAACCAAGTATGTTTATATGATTGTTAAACATCTCCACCATGCACACATGTACACACACAGGCCCGTGCTGGGCAAAAGCACCATCAGGCCCAACATGCAGGTGAACGAGCTGATGTTGCCCATGACTTTGCACACCATGGCCACCACCACCACCCTCCCCCTGTACACCATCACCATCCTCCCCCTGTACACCACCACCACCCTCCCCCTGTACACCATCACCACCCTCCCCCTGAGGCACACCATCACCACCCTCCCCCTGAGGCATACCATCACCACCACCACCACCCTCCTCCCGAGGTGCACCACCATCACCACCATCACCACTAACCTGGCTGGTGGTCTATAGAGGACTGGAAACTGTAATTAGTGATTTGAGTTTGTACTAGTTATACTGGACATTAGAGTTTCTATGGTAACGTTTTGAGGTTTTGGTTTTTAGTATGAATGATCATCATTAACAAATTGTGACTGTTTTTTATAGCATAGTCTATATAGTACATGCATGGTGACTCCCCTATTGATTGGAGTGTGAACATGTGACTGCAAGTTTGTGTAAATTGCGGAAGTGGTGCTACTGTAACTACTGGGGTAGTACCATATATGGTAGATAAGATACCGACTACCAATTAATTTATATTGTAAATTCTATGTGGTCAATAAAGTGTGTGGGTGTGTCTGAATATGTTTACTGTATTAATTAACAGTAAGTCTATAGTAGATTCTGGAACAGGTAATTGACGGCAACAAAGTGATAGTCGTGGCTTAGTGGAGGCATCAGGCATGTATTCCCTGGTGTAATTGTCATTGTAGCTGCATGTCATCCCCAGGCCCGCGATTTTTCGAACGGGCTCCGATATTTCGAATGGGCCTGAACTGGGCCTGGGAACAAGGCTAAGCTGCATGCAGACCAGGCATATATATGACCACACCCCCTCATTATTTGAGTATGTGCATATTATTAATGCATGTCATACAGTGGACTTGACAGCTCACTAGCTATAGCTTAGCATGCAAGGAATGATAGTAATTACCCTCCAGCCTTAATTCCATATGTATGCAAATACTAAGCTACAAAGGTTCCTGCATATTTGCTGAGGTCTATGTGCCTGGGAAACTGCATCCAACTCCGGGATACGAGGTAACACCAAATTCTATTTTTAGAAACTAGTTTGATGAGTCATGTGAGGCGGAAGGTTGTGACACATGTGACCACGACGAACCAGCCGGACGAACGTACGGGCTAGTTGAGTTGCAGCGTCCTCTACTCACTCCTAGACAGTAGTGTTCAACTCATCATGGCAGGATACTGGGCACGACAGGAGAGGAGAGCTCTCAGGGTAAGCACAGGTTGATACAGCACTGTAGGAGGCCATAAATCATGTCGTTATACGCAAGGTGGTGTTCAGTAGTACAGTCGGGCAGAAGTGACCTGCAATCCCTCAGTATAAGTGTAACCTGTCGTAGGGCCATTGGTCACATCTTGACCTCGTGTGTGGTCATATTTTCCTGCAGCATGAGGCCAGGCTGGAGAGGCAGGAGGATCGTCTTCACATGAAAGCTGCACATGCTGCTCTTCATGGTAACATTGGAAAGGCCCTTGTTTTGGAGGTGAGTAATCACCCCGTGTGCACTGAAGAGGTGCAATTGTTTCATTGTAGCCTAGATCCACAGCATGTTTCTTGGAGAATGAGACCATGAGACAAGGCCAGGTGGCATTGTTCTAGCCACAACTGGACAGTAGGAGAGATAAATAAATGATTGTAGTCTTAAATGTAATGTGGTGTAGTGCAGTTGTAAACCCATAGGGTTATCACAAGGACCTATATAGTGTACACAAAAACTAATCGTGGGCAGGAGCTTATGACCACCCCAAAAATACACAACACTATCTATGCAACAATCCTCAATGTTGATTGATTGTGGTATCATCATGTATATATGAACTTTGCACGCATATCTGTGTTCTGCGGGTGGATTATGTGTGACCATTCCCTTTTCTGATCTCCCCTCATACAGGCTCGTGCAGATTCAAAGCACCATCAGGCCCAACATGCAGCTCAGCGAGCTGATGTTGCTCATGATGTAGCATACCACCACCACCACCCTGTGCATCACTATCACCATGGCTATCACCATGACTATCACCATGACTACCATCACCATGATTACCATCACCATGACTACCATCACCATGACTACCATCACCATGACTGTCCTCCTCCCACTGAGACTAATGTGGTGGTGGTCCATCAGACCCCACCCCCTCCCATCAACTACCCTCTTGGCACTCACCCACCTCCACAGCCACCTCCTCCACAGCCAACAGGTAAGTAGGTTCTCGGGTATGTTGGGGAAATTTTTGTGTTGAATAATTTGCACTTAAACTTCTTGCAGCATAAAGTAGTTCCTTGCATATGAGTGTCCACAATTAATGTAAATACTTGCTTGCATGATTGTAGTTGATTTTTACATTTTACTTTTTTATTATTTGTCACTGGGAAAACTATTCTCATGGTGAACGTTTCCTGTCAATAGCAGTGTAATGGAAGACTGAAGATCTATGCATGTTTATTAACTCATTTTTTTTTGTTTTGTTTATTTTTTCTTCACATACACACTCACTTACACACCTTATTCGTAGCCCCACAGCCTCCTTTCTATGGCTTCCAACCCGCACCTCCTCAGCCCACCCCTTATCCTCCCAGCCAGCCACCTCCCTACCAGCCCCCTCCACAGGCGGCTCCCTATCAGCCTCCACCCAAAATGCCTACCCCTTACCAACCCCCTCCCCAGGTCTACCCTCCTGCAACCTACCCTCCTCCACCATACCCCTGAACATGGCATAGCCACAATGTTTTATATCGAAGTGCTTAGAGCTCAATTAGTTCAGAGCCATTCATTATTTAATTGGAATATAGTGCTATGATTGTTGATTTTGTATACTTCAACATCGATGTTTTTTTTTGGAATTTCAAATGTCCTTACCCCGGTAGCTAATAGGCCTAGGCTGCTGTAGGCGTTGGAGTCTGCCCCACCCACTTTCTATGCAAGGGTGGGGCTCGCTTGGCGCATGCGCAGTGTAAAACTATGCTAGATCGCCGATAAACATCGACATCATAGTCGTGGGGCTTGCTTGCTCCATAACTTTTTCACGAAGATGGCTGATCTTCGGATGAGTTTGCGAGAGCTGCAGCTCCAAGACGTGGAAGAGACGGGCCGGGAGATCGCGAGGGGAGCATACGGCGTTGTCAAGGAGGTGAAAATAAAGGGATGCAGGTAGGCAGATCGAGAATTGGGAGTGGGAGGGGTTGAGTCTGACTGACGGGCTCGGATCCGTGGCATGGCATATCTCAGAACTCGAGCCAAAAGCCTCAACCTTGTAATCAAAGTCAGCAGAAATTATGACTTAGGGATGCAGCTCTGCACTGCAATGAGACGCGTGGTTGCAAGTTTTCCAAGTGAATGATGCATCCTTGAAGCACATAGTTTCAATTGTATACTTGTACAACACTGAAGACGACAACCATAATGTCTGTGATCAAGTGCAATACGTTGCTCAGCAGCAGATTTTGCATATCTATACTACATTGTAAGCTGCATGCCAAAAGACTTGCTATTTGTGTTTTGAGGCCTATCTCCAGTTGATCACCGAATGTTGTAAGGTTTTGCTGGGGGTAACATGCATGGCTAGCTTTTATGCATAGCTAATGTTTAATCAGCTCTGGCCCTTAAACACTTTTTTGATCCCAGCTGTGCAGGGAAAGAGCTTCATGAGAAATTTGTAACTGGGACCAACTCTGATGAGAAGCAGTGGATTGCTGACCGATTTGAGCAAGAGATACTTCAACTTGGTAACCTCCGTCACCCGAACATTGTCCTCCTGATGGGTGTCTACTTCAAACCAGGCTCCGAGCTACCCATCTTGGTCATGGAGTATCTGCCTCTCTCTCTCACCGATTGCCTCAAAAGATACCCCAATATTCCAGACTACATCACAATCAGAATCCTACTAGACGTGGCTAAAGGGCTACACTTTCTCCACAATCGTCGTGAACCCATCATCCATCGAGACCTGACAGCAAATAACGTGCTGCTCTCTGACACCATGCAAGCTAAAATTGCCGATTTGGGTGTGGCCAGAATATTGAGTGACCAGCTGCGTACTATGACAAAGGTCCCCGGCAATGCAACATACATGCCTCCCGAAGCCTTCTCAGGAGCACCAAAGTACGACAAGTCCCTGGACATCTTCTCCTTTGGTGTTCTAATTCTGCACACTGTGAACCATGAGTGGCCACACCCTAATCAAGACCTGTTTGAAAGGAGCCCTACCAATCCACGCAAATGTACTCAAGTACCAGAAACAAAGCGGCGTGCTGCACATCTGGAAAAAATGGGGAAGAACCATCAGCTTATGGGACTGACAGTGCGTTGCCTTGATGATGATCCAAATGCTCGCCCAAGTACTTTTGATTTAGTGCAAGAATTTGAAGGGTTTGCTTCATTGAGTCCACCCCCTTATGCCAATAGTATGGAAATGTTGCAAGCAATCAACAGCAAGAGTGAAGAGAATCGAAGACTTGAAGTGCAGAACCAAGGCTTGAAGGTGAAAGAACGTGAGCTAGAGACAGCAAACCACGACATGTCGACACAAATTGAAGCTCAGGTGAGTCGTGTGTCTGCTCTAGAACAAGACCTGCGAGATACCAGGGTGCTCTTGAACATGAAGGAGAGGGAGGTAGCCACAAAGATGGAGGAGATTTCCACCAAGGACTCAGTTCTGGAGGCAAGAAGGAGAGAAGTTGAAAGTCTTGGCCTGGAATTGAGATTACTTCGGCACAGCCACCCAGAGGAGGTTTGTGTGAGGGAGTATGTCAGAGTGTCTTTGCATTCCTTTATAGCCTTATTTCCAGACTCTCCCTTGTGTGAAGTAAAAGTGGCATAACTGCAAGCAACAAAATGCTGGGCACACTTTAAAAACATTTGGGTTACTTCAACCATATTTTGGTCATCTCAGTTGCATGCCTGTTGTGTAAGTGAAACATTAGCTATAAACTTCATCAAGGGATGCTTACAATTTGAATCAAAGTGTAGTTGAGAAGCTTCTCCCTTTTGTTAAAATTAGGATCATCTTGCAGAAAGCCCATAAATCAGCATTTATGGTAAGGTTTGGTGTTTCTTAGATCCTACACATCTGCCCCTGGAGGAGGTCCTTGGTTGCATGGTTATGGTAGAAATGCCAGGAATGTAGCCAAATAGCTAGGCTTTCTGCAAGAAGTTCCTAAGTTAACAAACAGGAGAAGCGTCTCAACTACACTTAAATTGGAAGCATCCCTTGAAGTTTGTAAGTGTCACATACACAACAGGCATGCAACTGAGATGACCAAAATATGGTTGAAGTAACCCAAATGTTTTTACAGTGCAGTGCCCTAGCAATGAGGCTAACTTGTATGGTTTTAAAACTGACCAGATTTGCTACAGCTACACACATTGTAGTGCACTCTTGTGCACCATATGCCATCTCCTAGGCAACAGAATCAACAGGTGTACTTTCAGTATATAACTACATGAGGTCCATGCATACCTCCCTGCCTGTATCCTAGATAGGGTGAAAAACTCTAGTGGAATAGCCTGGGAATGAGGATATAATGCTTCACTGTGACTTCTCTGTGACATTGCAGAACCACTTTCTGGCTCCCACTGCCACACTAGAGTGGACACAGGCCCCTGACCTTCCCAATGGGCGTCGCCACCCACAAGCTGTGGTGCACAATAACAAGGCATACGTTGGTGGTGGCTACTCTGAAACAGATGAACTCGATCATCAAGTGTACGTCTATGACCTTGGCACCGACACATGGGATACACTTCCCGGTAGCCCAACACGCTGGTTTGCCATGACCATCTTTGATGACAAGTTGGTGCTGGTAGGTGGAAAAGAGAAAGATGAGGCCAGATGCACAAACAAGGTGGCTAGCTTTGATGAAGAAGAACAGGTGTGGGTCCAAGATCGCATCACTCCAATGCCAACTGCACGCATGGGCTCCAGTGCTGTTGTACACGCTTCATATCTCATTGTAGCTGGAGGTTGGGACGACACACGTTTCAGGCTGAATACTGTTGAGATCTATGACAGGGAGAAGAACTGCTGGTACACGGGAGCACCTCTACCCCAAACAGCAGCTGAAATGAAGCAAGCCCTTGGCAATAACGGTACATGGTTCTTACTTGGAGGAGCCAACCAAGGCAAGTCTGTGTTCTACACTTCACTGCAGACACTAGTTGAGAAAGCCATGCAACCCTCCGTAGACAGTGCCACAGCACAAGATCCTGCCAACCCAATCTGGAGATCTCTTCCCGACACACCATACCACTTTAGCAGTGCCGCCATTTTCGGCAGCTGTCTCTTAGCTCTTGGTGGCAAACGTTCACATATCGAGGTCTTCATGTCTGCTGTTTATGTGTACATACCACACACACATTCCTGGCTTCAAATCGCTGATATGCCACTCCGACAGTGCAGGGCATGTGCTGTGACTCTACCCAGTGGTGAACTGTTGGTGATTGGTGGGAAGGCTAAGGATAGTTCTTCACTGAGAGTTGTACATAAATGTGCCCCCAAGTTGTAGTGATGCCCTTTGACCTTTAGCACTCCTTGAGCATGGTAGCTGCATGCAGTGTATTTTGTGAGATGCCAGGATGCAACCTTTCTCTATATAGCAGTTGATGTAGTACAGTCACAAATATGGAGTTCTCATCACCTCGTGACTATTTTATCACATGCTACTGCAGTTTGCATATCCATGTACAACTTTTACGAACATGTTATGCAACAAAATAAAGAGGTGAAACAGTGACAGCTAGGGACCCTGGGAATCAAACCCAGGGTCCCTAGCTGGCTTGACTGCCAGGCTGAGTGTGCAAATAAGGTTTTCACAGTACCACCTGTGCAGTGTGTTGATAGAGGATTGTGGATGCCAGCACAATAGGTAAAATTTTGAACCAATTCACCTAAATTGAGGTCACAGGAGGTGACCTTTAAACCCAAACCATATGTAGAAAACCCAGAAAATTACTACTACTGAAGATTGTGAGGAAACTAATTGTGAGTCTTGAGCCTCCAGATCAACAGCAACATGCTCTTGAAGACCAGCATATTAAGCATCACTCATGCTTCAGTACAATTATTGTATAATGTTAACAAATGATTTGATTTTTTGAGAGCATAATATGCAATAATGGACAATGATAAATTGCATAATAGGCTACATTTGGTAGCATTGGAGAAGGGCATAATGGGTTGTTAGCATAATGTGGAAGAGCGCCGGAACCGGTCTTGGTCTAGAGCTGACTCCCTTTCAGACTTTGAGCAGGCACTGACAAACTCAATTAGATTGAATTTTCCTACAGCACAACATAGAGGGTGCTACTATCAAGTAGGTGTGCGAAAATGGTGTGACAATGAGTGCGATCAGCAAATCCGTGCCTCTCACGAACTCAAATAACTCACTGCAGCTGAACGGTCTGTCTTTTTGCCTTACCATGCAAAGAGGCACAAAACAAAAGCCAACGATCGGAGCAAAAATTAGCACACCCGTTGTCCCAATATAAGATACAGCGGTTATTGTGTCCTTACAAAACAAGTTTCACACATAACCACGACCATTAACATGCTAAGCAGAATGTACATACAAATATGATGAAAGCAGCACATGAATGCACACCCATGCTACACACACACACACATGCACGCCATAAGCTCCTGGCCTCCCCGTGGCGGTGTGCGGGAGGGAAACACCTTAACTGACATCAGAAATGTGACACTGTAAAATACTTTTTTGAGGATCATCACTCCTTGATTACCACAAACCCTTATGTTGTGTTTCTTGTCAACAGTGTAACTAGCTACCTTGTGACATCTGAAAGGTAAGTGCCATTACATAAAGTTAAAATACAGCTACATAGTCATGCATTGCCTTGTGCCTAGGCACAGTTGCACCTGGGTATACAAGGCTATCATTTATTTTTCAACACTGTCCGCCTGGGCTGACCTGCTTGACAATGGTGGCTGTTTTGTGGTCGTGGTCTGCAATGGGAGTGAACTTGACTGGAATGAGATCCTGTTGGTATACCAATGTAAGGTTGTGTCAAACTAGTGATGCTTGTCACGAGAGGTTACAGGGTTGGCATGTTTACCTTGACCTTCAGTGGCTCACTGTTTTTTTAATCTCTGTTGGCTTGGCCGCAGGTGTGAGTGAGGGGACCCAAAAACTAGGAAGCTTTGGCCTTCCTTTCCAGGACCCAGGACCACTAGTGGAAGAGTGTGTGCCATCACTTGGCTTGGAGGAGGAGGAGCTGGCACTGGAGCTGGTGGTGGCTTCATTAGCCACGTTGCTCACACTGGGGGCTAGAGTGAGCAGAAATAGAAGGGGATGGAGTATATGATGGGTGGAAAGGGGGAATGAAGTGTGATGGATAGAGAAGTGGAGGAAGAGGGAGTATTCATGTGTAATTAATGTGTGAGACAGAGGGACTTGTATTTTTTCTTAGACGTTTCATATGTACAAACCATCTTTCTTGTCGTCAGCTTGAAGGGGTTGATTGGCTTTGACACAATGCTGGTTTCTGTGATTGCATACATACGTACACTTCATCCAACTTTCCAACCCAGATTGCATTTCTTGTGGTGGGGAGCAATAGAAAGAAAAGAAGATGTTCCAATGGAATCCAGTGGCTGGATCAGGACACGTTGAAACTATTGTAAAGTATCAGAAAAAATAAATTGATGCTGTGTTTAGAGGGAGAAGAGATGGCCTGTGTTCACTTTGTTCCTAACTCATCTCAGAGATCCTGAAATGAAGGAAAAACTTTGCCCTGGGATATCAACCAATGAGTTGCTGATTGATTCATTAAACTTGTCCAGCTACCCTCTTCCTAGTTTAAGTGAGCTCACACTGTTGAGCAAGTTGTCAAGGCTGTTTGAGAGCATAAATAGTTTGCCATCGCTTTAATTGGTAGGAAGAGAATGAAGCTAGCTAATCAATGCCCTCACTTACTTGAGCCATACCTGGGACTTGACAGAAAGGTACTGGACCACTTGTTCTGCAAGTGTTGTGCGGGGGGTGAGGTTAGTGAGAACTTCCTCCATGACCTACCTCAGAACTTCTGCCCAGAGATGGAGGAACAACTAGCTACCCATCCATAGCAACACTGTTGAATAGTGTCTTTCTTGAGGAGAGAGATAATCACATCATGAGGTGCTTTCGTGTCTTGGTCACCTGGAAGGACTAACTTTGACAGTGGTGGTGGCACATACCAGAGCCTTTGTAGCTAGTGCAAGGTGTGTAAACAAACTATGTGCTCGTACAAATAAACAAGTTTGTAGCTACCACTCTGGGACAAGTACAATATCTTCTGTCGCAGAAACCCCCATTGTTGAGCTGGAGCTCCTATAGTGTGTGTGTTACTGCTGCTGTTAATGTCTCACTGTTGATGAGTATGTTCCGTACTTGTACCTTCTACAGAACTTGGACTGACCTTGAAGACAGAGATAAATGTTTGTTGGTGTGTGACCTACCTGTATGATATTCATGACCTGCTATATCTCTGCTGGTATTTCCCTCACCAGTAGTCAATAATCTCTGATTGCCATGACTACTATTAAACCGGAACATTCATTGACTACTTTGCCATGCCTGGAACACCTTTCCCTGGAATGCCACAATCGTGTAGATAAGCGAGTCCGGGTACCTACGAGACATTAGAGATGGCTGAGCGCAAGTTGCTGGTCGCTTGTGATGAAGGAGGTATAGTCGAAGTTCGAAGACTGCTACCTCAAGTCAGTAACCTAGCGGGCGTTTGGGGCTGGGACAGAAAGTATCTTCTCCATTTCTCTTGTCGCCATGGTTGGCTTGACGTGACCAGGATGCTGGTGGAGAAGTACGGCTGTGATCCTGAGAGTAAGGATGGGCAAGGTATTACTCCTCTGTACGAGGCTTATTATGATGATCATGTGGACGTTGTAAGGTACCTTGTTAGTGAACAGGGGTGCAGTGCAGTATGTCAGAACAAAGTCGGTGATACTCCACTGCACATGGCTTGTAGAGAAGGGCATCTAGCCATGGTTAAAGCACTTACCAGTGGACAGGATTATAAGGCAGCAAGTAACTGTCTGAACAATGATGGCGATACTCCACTGCATGTGGCTTTTCGTATGGGTCATGTGGACATTGTATGGTGCCTTGTTAGTGAAGGGGAGTGCAGTGCAGCATGTCAGAGCAACAGGGATGATACTTCACTGCATGAGGCTTGTAATGGGCATGTGGATATCGTGAGGTACCTTGTTAGTGAACAGGGGTGCAGTACAGTAAGTCGGAACAAAGATGGTGATATTCTACTGCATATGGCTTGTAGAGAAGGGCGTTTAGCCATGGTTAAAGCACTTACCAGTGGACAGGATTATAAGGCAGCATGTAACTCACAGAACAAGAGGGGCAATACTCCACTACATGTGGCTTGTCGTATGGGTCACATGTACATTGTGAGGTACCTTGTTGGTGAACAGGGGTGCAGTACAACACATCAGAACAAGGATGGTGATATGCTACTTTATGTGGCTTGTGAAGATAAAGCACTTAACTGTCAGAACATGTATGGTGATACTCCACTGCATGTGGCTTGTCGCAAGGGTCATGTGGACGTTGTGAGGTACCTTGTTAGTGAACAGGGGTGCAGTACAGCATGTCAGAACAAGAATGGTGATACTCCACTACATGAAGCTTGTAGAGAAGGGCATCTAGTCATGGTTAAAGCTCTTACTAGTGGACAGTATTATAAGGCAGCAAGTAACTCACAGAACAAAGATGGTGATACTCCACTGCATGAAGCTTGTTGTGAAGGTCATGTAGATATTTTGAAGTACCTTATTAGTGAAAAAGGTTGCAGTGCATCATGTGAGAACAAGGATGGTGATACTCCACTGCATGTGGCTTGTAGAGAAGGGCATCTAGCTATAGTTGAAGCACTTACCAGTGGACAGGATTGCAAGGCAGCATGTAACTGTCAGAACAAGGACGGTGATACTTCACTACATGAGGCTTGTTGTAAGGGTCATATTGATATTGTGAGGTACCTTGTTAGTGAACAGGGTTCCAGTACAGTGTGTCAGAACAAAGATGGTGATACTCCACTGCATGTGGCATGTCGTGAGGGTCATGTCGACATTGTGAGGTATCTTGTTAGTGAACAGGGTTGCAATACATCATGTCAGAACAAGATAGGCAATACTCCACTGCATGTGGCTTGCAGGTTTACCAGGACTGATGTTGTGCAGTTTCTGTTGTCTACTGGAAGAATCGATCCATGGTGCACAAATGCTAGCGATCAAACACCATTACAACTGACTGTTAACTATGCAATATCAAAATTGTTTGCTCTTTTTGCTGGCCTGACTAAGGTTAAACTACATGCAGCCATTAGGGTTTTCATCTTTGGCAATCTGGCTGCTGGCAAGAGTACCCTGGTGAAGGTCATTGAGAACAAGGTCACTAGTCGGTTTAGAGCATTAGCTGGCCAGTTTAGAAATGTGTCTGGCGTGGAGCTAAAGACTGCTGGTATCAATACAGTCACCATTCAGAACAGTAGATTAGGCACTGTCACTATCTATGACCTGGCAGGTCAGTTTGAGTACTACTCCAGCCATGATGCACTGGTAGAGAATCTGATGTCTTCTTCAGCTGCCATCTTCATAGCAGTAGTCAAACTCAGTGAGAGTGAGGCTGAGGTGATCCAGACACTGCGATATTGGGTCTCATTCATTGAGAACTGCTGCAGCAGGGTGGAGGCCACTGCCCATCTCATGGTTGTTGGTAGCTGGGCAGACAAGGTGAAAGAAGCTGGGGAAAACATTGATCAGAAGTGGTCTAACATTGAGAAAGCTTGCATCTCCTCTAGCTCTCCCCTACATTTTGTAGGATTCACAGCTCTAGACTGTCGTAAACTAGCTTCTGGTGGGTTGAATAACATCTGTGACATGATTGGATCCAGTTGTACTGCTCTGAGAGAGTTTGCAGAGCAGAAAGAGATCCTCTATCCTCATTTGTTACATGCTTTCATTAGCACCAAGCTCAGCAGTCAAGTTGCATGCAGTGTTAGGGAGCTGTGTGCCTACATCACAGCAGAGGATGATGCTCTTCTCCCAACTGAACCAAACTTACTATCTCCATTACTGAGCACCCTCAGTGATGGAGGACACCTCCTCTACCTACCCAACAAGGAAGACTTTGAAGCAGGGTGGATAGTCATCAACAAACAAGTGGTGCTTTCTGAGATCAATGGCACAATCTTTGCTCCAGAATACTTCAAACAGCACCATGACATAGCCACTAGTACTGGTGTTGTGCCAAAGTCAAAGATCACTGGTGTGTTTGCAGAAAAGTACAACATTGACATGATCTTGGGTGTTCTAACTCTATTTGAATTCTGCCAGAAGATAAAGGACTCTTTCACCCTCTCACTGATAACCAGCAGTGACCCTTCCAAGGATGTTACAGCGGCCATAACCCGAATTGATGAATGCTCAGAGAGCTACTACTTCTTCCCAGCTCTAGTTCGAGTGGAACACCCCACAGATGTGTGGCAGGGCAGTGGCCCTGGGCAGTACCAGTGTGGCTGGTGCCTGCAGTGCTCCAAGGAAGGGCAGTACCTCACCCCACGGTTCCTACACATGTTGCTCCTTCGCCTGGCCTTCTCCTTTGCCCTGGCACCTGACAGCTCCCAACAGGATGAAGCCTCACCTGTGCTGAGAAGAAGGTGTGCCATTTGGAAGAATGGAATTCAATGGCTGGGCCAGAATGGTGTTGAAACTATTGTAGAAGTATCAGAGCAGAACAAGTTGGTGTTGCTACTGATGTCATGTCCAGAGGGAGAAGAGATGGCATGTGTTCGGCTTCGTTCTTCACTCATCTCAAAGGTCCTGGAAACAAAGAGAGAACTTTGCTCTGGGATATCTACTACTGAGCTGCTGATTGATCCAACAAACTTGTCTAGCTACCCTCTCCCTAGTTCAAGTGAGCTTACACTCTACACAATGGCTGATCAGGTTGTCAATGCTGTTCGAGAATGTGAACCATTTGCAGTTGACATAACTGGCAGGAAGAATCTGAAGCTAGTGAAAGCTCTCCACTTCGAGCCATACCATGGTATTAACAAAAAACTGATCAACCAACTGTTTGACAAAGATTTAGCAAATCAGGAAGTTGATGATAGCTTCCTACACGATCTAGCTGCTAATATGTACCCCAAGTTGATGAAACAAGTCCCAATACAAATGGTGTTGCGAATGTTTGATATTTCTGATGATCGCCTCTTTTACAAGTCTTGTGACCAGTTCCCTGATGAGAAGGACAACCCCATTATGAGATGCTTTCGCCTCCTCCTCGAATGGAAGAACTGTGACACTGGTGGTAGCACATACCAAAGCCTTCGTACCACTCTGAACAAGTACAGTATCTTCTGTGGCAGAAACCCACTGGTAAGTAATTACCCTTATAGTTCAAGTTTATTAATAGAAAGTGCAATATTTTAACTGCTGTCGTGATTATGATGTACAGATGGCAATCAGTGCTGGCTGTGGTGAGGTAGTGAGCACTGGTGTGGAGAACACCAGCACCTGATGAACATTCCCTTTTGTTCAGGTTTGTGGTGTTAGTATAATTATACCATAATTATGTTCTAAGTGCAACTGCAGTGTTTCTCATGCAAGGTTGTCACAATTGCCTTGTGTATGTAGAGATACATACTACCAGTAGATGTGATTGCAGAGCATGTGGTTGTGTTGGAGATTAGCTTTGATCTATCTATAGCATAGTCAATTGTCAGGCTCAAATTGAAGGGCTGAGAAGCATAATTGGGCCCCCCAAAAAATGAAGTGCATGGATTGCAATAAAAAGTTTACATTGATACACTGTAAAAATACTTGGGTTAGGTTTCATGGGAGGGGGGGGTCAGAATCATACATCATGTATGGCTAATTCACCAAACATTATAGGTTTGCTAAAGTGCAGCACCAAAATGCTTTGCAAAATCTAGCAGTTCATTAGAAACCTTCATGCTCAAAAATCTGCCCCAGCATGGAGGAGTCAGTGAGGCATGCCTGCATGCATGTCAATTTTGTTATTGACTTCAAGTACCTTTGGGATTTATGAGCAATGTTTCTTACTATGGAATTAGACATTCCATAGTAAATTTTGGTAATAATTTAAGTGCTATACATCTGCCTGAATATGCAGGACTCAATTAGACGTCACTGAACTTCCTTTGGGAATTTGCAAACAATTTGTTCTTAGAATGGAATTGGGCATATCATAGTAATATCATTGGACAACATGTTTCAGGTTCAAATGTATCTTACTGCAAGTGTGCAGGTATCAAACTTGGGTTGCTGCAACATGCAGGCCCTTAGCTCAAGTGCCTACAACTCTAGTAACCACAAACCACAGCAGTCGTTGAGTAGATAGCATGAACAATCAACGAACCACATCTCATGCACAATTTTTTATACAGGATATAGACCATTCTAAATCTGGACCCTTCAATCCAAGGGGTTCAAAAGAGCAATTTGGAACATTCCTTGGACAGTTTGTGATTTGTCATGCACAGTCATGTAAATGAGATGACCAAAATGTAGATGAAGGAACACAATAATGTTTGTTACAGTGCATGCACAGAGGAGGTCCGACACTAGTGATGTCATATACATCAACACGTGATCCTGATTGTCAAGTTAATTGCTAACCTCCTACATTCCATTGCTTCAAGAACGATTTCTGGGCATCAGAAGCTTCTAGTGTGCTGGGTTCACTCGGGTTGGGGGGTATTTTCAACCATGCTGAAGCTGTCTATTAGGTCGAGATCGATCACTGCCGTTCATCTAGCTCTCAACAGCCACATAAGTGCCGTTTGGAGGTCATAAAGGCATGCAATGTTACTTCTGACTGGCGAGACACTTTCAGCATCACGAAAAAACCCCTAAACCCATCATGATCTCTGCCGCACAGCGTTTCCGATTGTTGTATTGATGGTTTTAGTCCTTGGAATGTTCATTAATGCATAGCACACGTGACTGTGTCGGACCTCCTCTGGTGCATGCATGTACCCTAAAAACATAGGCCAATAGTTGTTCTCCAATATGGACTGCTAGCACTGATACAGTACTTCTTTGATCTACCTTACACAGGACTTTGGACTGACCTTGGTAATGTGTGTACCTATATACATGTTCTAATCAGGCATTCATGACCTGCTACTACATATGTATCTCTGCCAGTACTTCCCCCCACATGACAACCTGCGATTGCCATGAATACCATCAAAGTAGGATATTCATTAGGGTGTCACTGTATTCAATGCCATGCCTGGAATACCTTCCCATAGTCCTACACTGATTACCATAGCAACATATCCAACACAACTTTGTCCTGCCTTCACTGGTGTAACATAAACATCTCTCTCTCCATCTCTCTCCCAGGTTGGAGTGCAAGCTAGTGTAAGATATGAGTAGAGAACAGGGCAAGTGACCTGACTAATCAGACCACTTACACTTGTGGCATTTAGATTGTAGAGTTAATATTACCCATTGTTACAATGTAGTCCATCATCTTGTCTTGTGTTACTGTAGCTACTTCTATATGCAGTGCACTTATCCCATAGTGCTCTTGTACTTAGGTACCTACTTGATTTACTCTGTACATGTTAGAGAACTGAGTGATGTAATGTATCTGTGATATTGTGAAGGTAAGCAGTAATGTGCATACATGTACAGTTGTGAGTGTGTATGTGTGTGTCAGGCCATCATGGCAGCCCCAGACTTTGTGGCTTTCAAGGAGACACCAGATGCCGAGAAACCGGTTCCTCCCTAAGGATATCATGACAAAACAAGAGTGGAAAACAAATAATGAATCTTGTTATGTAAATAAGTTTCCAGCACTAGTGGATATATCTTAGTCTGCGTTTCATGAAATTGAAAACCAAGCTGTCTCTGCATGTAAGTGTATGGCACACATACTGTGCTACTGCAAATCATGAAACTTAAACATTTCATGTGGCAAGCTTTTCTGCACTTGAGAAAAAATATTCCCACAAACATTTCAATGCATACAGTATAGTGTGACTAGTTGAGACCTAACACACTCTTGGTCAGAGAAGCAAAACTAGTTTCAAGCCCAATCCCCACGGTGAACCTCTCACAAGGAAAAACCATCTAGTGAAACAAGTCAAATTTCTTGGGCTAGTGTGCACTTTTGTGACTAGCAATGTTCAAAACGTTTTGCAACACACCCGCTCAACAAAACCTTGGGATATACCGCTATAAGGGAAGTGCCACATAAAAATTATTGATCTTACAATTTCATTGGTCCTTACCATATTTTGGAAACAGGCCCAAGAAATTAGACTTTGTTTACCAGATTGTTTCTCACCAGGAGGCACACGTGGTCTGGGTGCAAGACTATACTACAACAATCATCCTACCAATCAAAATACATGGCTTCGTGCACACAGAATTAAGAAGTCTAGAAGCTTTTAAATGTCACTGATGCTGTAGGTCTTAGTGCATTTTGCTGGACCATATTCTTATGGATGACCTATGCTTGCACTGAAATGAACATTTTAGTAGAGAGCATTTTTGGTTAGTGCACAGCTTCATACTTTTTTCTGCATCATTGGACAATTTCATAAGCAAAGTATTCTCCCATGACATTTACTTCTGTTCTGGAAATTCCAACCAAGTTTGTCGTTAGGAAATCTAAAGCAGGCAGTAGAATTTTAGTCTCGTGCCCAGACCCCACCCTCTCACAAGAAAAACAATCTGGCATGCCAAGTCAAATTTCTTGGGCTAACATGTGCTTAGTACTGGTGGCAAAACTAGTGTGACCAAGCAAAGTTCAAAAAATTGTGTAACACACCCACTCAAAAATCATTACAATTCATGAGTCGAGTTGTAAGAAAAGTACTGTGTAATGATCCTGCAATTCCACTGTTCCTTACCACATTCTAGGACTAAGCACAAGAAATACACCAGGCCATTTCTTGGTGGGAGGTGCATGCTTAGTTCAATCTGGGCACAAGACTCCACTGTCTTCAAAAGGGCCATAGTGAGAGAAGGATTTCTTTTTTTACAGTGGTATAAGCTACAACTTATTATTATTACACAAAGCAATTCTAGAGGTATTTTTGTTTGTTCAGAATAGTTTTTTTGTGGATGACAACAATTCTTTCCTATAAACATAGCCGTCATTGATCCGTCTGTATTGTGTAATTACATTGCTCACCCTGACAACCAGAATGATGTCACTTTCTTTGAGCTTCCGTCCACTGATTGGACACAGCATGTTGTTCTTTCTGATCAGCTTATCCACACACTCCACCGTCACCACATCACCACTGTACAGTGCATACACATTGTAGTAACAATGATGTATGATGACATCATTCATTATACCACATCACCACTGCACAGTGCATACACATTGTAGTAACAATGATGTATGATGACATCATCATTCATTATACCACATCACCACTGCACAGTGCATACACATTGTAGTAACAATGATGTATGATGACATCATTCATTATACCACATCACCACTGCACAGTGCATACACATTGTAGTAACAATGATGTATGATGACATCATTCATTATACCACATCACCACTGCACAGTGCATACACATTGTAGTAACAATGATGTATGATGACATCATTCATTATACCACATCACCACTGTACCAGTGCATACACATTGTAGTAACAATGATGTATGATGACATCATTCATTATACCACATCACAACTGTACAGTGCATACACATTGTAGTAACAATGATGTATGATGACATCATTCATTATACCACATCACCACTGTACCAGTGCATACACATTGTAGTAACAATGATGTATGATGACATCATTCATTATACCACACCAGTGTAAATGCAGAACATTGTGGGGCGAGCCTGAGCGAGTAAAGCAGAGCAGCATTCTTTGGCTAACAGAAAGACTTCACCAGTCTTATTACCAAGGTTACAGCATACAGGTCATGCATGTCTGCATCTAGCAGGGGTTAAGTCTAGACTTCTGCTGACCTCTATTGACTCTGAACACACTATCATGCATAGTTCTTACACAAATAGGAGAGGCGTCGAAAGTCGCTACGCATGATAAATACACCGTCAGCTATTCAACTGTCAAAGAATCTCAGCCGCCATCTGCGTTTTGTAAAGTAGCCAGGGGTGTCTTCACAACTTGCAGCCCTCGTACAGTAAACGTTCACGTTCCAGCTACTCCTCCCAAGAGTCTCTCTTCGCTGTCTTCACCTATTGGAAAACTGTGTACACACTGCTTGTGCTGGAAAGTAGTTTGCAGAGCAAAAATGTTACTTATAGACCGCATGTGGCGTGCGGTTGCGTTAAATTGCAGTCTAAACAGACATACGGAATATGTACGACAGATAAATAATAATATATATATGAAAATTGCATCGTTCAACTCGCTAGTGTGGGGCTTGCTCCGGCTCGCCCCAATTACCACTGTACAGTGCATACACGTTGGTAGTAACAGTGATGTATGATGTCATCATTCATTTTATTATCCATTTTTTTCTATAACAGTATTTTCCTATTCCCGTGCCATGCAATATCGCACAATATTGCACGGGTGTTATTGCACGGGTAGTTATTGCGTGGGCCCTGACAAGCCTTCATTTAGAAATTGATCCAAGGGGGGGCCAAATGAGTGTTTATGAAAAAGAGGGGGGGCGAAGGCCTGTGTACATGTGCATAAGCACATGTACACTAGGGGGGTCTGGGGGCATGCTCCCCTAGAAAATTTTAGATTTTAGACTGTCTGAGACTGGTTCTGGTGCATTCACAGGGACTTTGTAGTGAATATAGAATTTTTAATTTGGAAGCAATTGTAGCACTACATTAGCAGTAAAAATGGCCATGTGACAATCATGCAGGGCTAAGTCTTGCACAATCATGCAGCTGTCAGCTGCAGGGATTGAGAGGCTGATTGTAGGCTAGCTATCTCCAAGGGGGGGCGAGTGCCCCCCCTTATGAACCACTGCCTGAGGCTATATACGTGCAATATCCTAGCAACCAGGGTGTGCTTTAATTAGAACCAGTGCATTTGAATGGCGAGTTACTTGGTACTTCGTGTGAGAAGAGACACAACACTGTTGTGATAATGGATAATAAATACTTTATTACACTCATTAGCGTGCATATCGCGTTCGGCTCGTGATAATACCATGCCCACTCGTGCAATGACGCATGCTAACTCGTGTAATAAGGTATATATACAACATTACCACTGTACAGTGCAGCACAATACAATTAATCATATTACTAAAGTTGCTAACTATTACTAACCAGCAATTTAGGTCCTTTGCTTCATGTTTATTTATAGGGAGTGATGCAAGCCTTCTGGTTGGTTGAAATGCTATGCTAGGACTTTGTAATGGAGAATGTCATTTACTAACTACAAATTCATGTCCTTGATTTTACTTCGAAGGCTGGTCTCTCAAGGAGAGGATGGGACAGGTGGGACCCAACCTGGACCTTTAGACCTATGTGAAATTGAATGCTCTAACCACTTGACCACAAGTCATTTTATTGATATCTGTTTGTCTGGTGTCTCTGGCAATGTAGTCTCGTCCCCAGACACCAAACTTTTTCGCACGCGCGCCCTGCGGCCTTGTCGAAAAATAGGGTCTGGACACGTTCACTGGTAAAACTGGGACATAATCATATGAGCATATCGGCATGTTGTCGCACCAATCAGATTGCTCAGGTAAAGTAAATTGCATTTTGCGTCATCACAAATAGCCAGCTTGCAAATTTTTTGGCGCCAAAGCAAACGCGGCTGGTAGCTGATAATGTAATTAACACCTACAATTACCCAATTTACTGACCGCCGTATGTAAACATGCCCCAGTTTTCGTAGTGAAAGTGTCCAGACCCTATTTTTCGACGAGTCCGCAGGGCGCGCGTGAAAAATTTGGTCTGGGGACGAGACTACTGGCAATGAGGCTCCACCCTCCTAGGTACACATATCAATGTTACCATGCATATGACAACATACGTGGGTCTGAGGATAGCGCAAGGCACTGAATTGCCTAGGACATCGTGGGTTACTGGACACATGTAGCGACACTGTGTATGGAATGGGAAATATTGTCATGTGCTATAATGGGCACACATCTGTGAATAAACTCATTCGCATGTCACTCTGAAAAATTGGGAGAAGTGTATTGATCTTGCTATCTTACATGGTAACACATTCATAGTCTTGTCCCCAGATCTCATCTGGCGCATATATCATCCCGATACCGAAAGCAATCTGTGCTGGGGTTGGTTTTGGGTCTGACTAATACATTCACTGTACTGAATTCCTAGCCTCGTCCTTAGGCCCCACCGCAACAAAAAAAATTTGCAAAAAAAGGGCCTGGTCACATGTGCTGTGTCAGCAGTCTTCGTTTGGAGTAGACAAATTATGTTTGTCCATTAGTAATTTCTAAATTCTTGACCACATGAAAATTAGTAGTCTCGTTCCAAGACCATTTGAAAATGGGAACGAGGATAGAAGATTTTCATGGACCTCAAAATTCAACACTTAGAGGGCATTTACGCTTGATAGGCTACTACTCTTGCCTTCCAGGATTTGTCCCTAGTTACTCCTTGGCAAGATCTGTTCACATATTCTGTAGCGTTATTATCAGCAGTAGCCCTGTCCCCAGGCTTGGGGATGAGGGTATTATTATCAACAGCAGCTGGCTACCACGTGTAACACAATACACTGACTCAGCACTTAAGAGAAATTTTGCAAGTGTGACCAGGCCCCCTTTCCCAATTTTTGGGCGGGGCCGGGGACAAGGCTACTGAATTCCCTAGCATGTCATAACACGATCGTCAACAGTGTAACTAGCTACCTTGAGACATCATACTGAAAGGTAAGTGCTCATTACATGAACACAGCTAGATAGTCATGTGCAGTCATGCAGTGTTGTAGTCATTTCATTTTAGCCTTGTTCCCAGGCCTTGCGTGTTCGTCGCTTGCAGTACGAAATAATTCGCGCAGAAGGCCTGGTCCATTTTATCACGTGATGTGTGCCGCAGCTTACGTTACGACCATTCTACTGGAATCAATCATGTCATAGATGAGCTAGCGCACTGTTTAGCGTTGAAAGAAGCCCCCAGAGATCACAGTAATGGTTCGTGTGCGAACTTACCTTACCTAAGTGCTAAAAGTCTCAACAGCGAAAGAACACAAGCTGCCATATTTAGCTAGATAGTAGACTTCTACATTCAGATACATTGGCCTCATCGTGCTAACTAGGTCAACCTGGATTCTGGCTCCTCATCCTCGTCATCTCAAGTCTACTATTATAGTCTATCATACGCACGTGACCTGTTGCTGTTTCAGGTTTTTCCAACTGTATTTGTGCTTATCTCTGCAACAAGCCATATGCTGGGTGTGACGTAAATATACGTCTGCGGCACGCATCATGTGATAAAATGGATCAGGCCTTCTGAGCGAATTTCGTACTGCAAGCGACGAACGAGGCTAGGTGTGGTCATGTCTGGGTGCAAGGTTACCATCTATTATTCAACACTGTCCATCTGGGCTGACCTGCTTGACAATGGTGGCTGTTTTGTGGTCGTGGTCGGCAATGGGAGTGAACTTGACTGGAATGAGATCCTGTTGGCATACCAATGTAAGGTTGTGTCAAACCAGTGACGTGAGGTTACAGGGTTGGCATGTTTACCTTGACCTTCAGCGGCTTTCCACTCATTGGACAGAAGGTTTTCATGTCCTGCAGAAAAAGCAGCAAGGAATGGGTAGGTAGAGTCACTGTTACATGAATATGTATGTAGGCTTAGTGGGAGAAATGAAATAGAATTTACGAGACTAGATAAGACTTGAATGGAAAGTGTATAGATGGGTGGTAAGGGAGCAGGTAGAGACAGCTATATAGGTTTGGAGGGAGAAAGGGAATGGAATGTCGGTGATATTCAAGTGGAAAGTGGAAGGGTAGACAAAAGACTGTAGGGATGGACAGGTGGATGGGTGGGTTGGTGGTAGAGACTATTATGTAGAAAGGGAACAAAATTTTCTCTCCAACATACAAGGTAACTCTTTAGTGGAGTGCTCATGATGTCTGGGATGGTCTTAAAATAGTTCTTTCCCTCCCTCCCTCCAAGTCTACATGACAGCCTCTATGGTGGCTCACTGGTTTTTTAATCTCTGTTGGCTTGGCCGCAGGTGTGAGTGTGGGGACCCAAAAACTGGGAAGCTTTGGCCTTCCTTTCTCTGACCCAGGACCATCACTTGATTTGGAGGAGGAGGAGCTGGCACTGGAGCTGGTGGTGGCTTCATCAGCTACGTTGCTCACACTGGGAGCTGGAGTGTGTGTGATAGGTGGAGAGAGGGAGGGGTGGAATGGGCATGGTGGGTAGAGAGAGGAGGGGGTCGATGGAGTGTATGAAGGGGAAGGAGTATATGGATGGGTGGAATGGGGAATGAAGATAAAGAAGAAGAGGAAGAGGGAATATTCAGTGTAATTCAGGTCATGTGCAGGACAGAGGAGCTTGTATTTTGTCTTAGACGTTTCACATGTACATGTACAAACCATCTTTCTTGTCATCGGCTGGCTTGAAGGGGTTGATTGGCTTTGACACGATGCTTGTTTCTGTGATTGGAGAGACACATACAATTCATCCAACATTCCAGGCATTCCAACCCAGATTGCATTTCTCACAGTGGGTAGCAAAGCAAAAGACAACAACAACAATAGAAGTAGTGGAGTGGGAAGGCCTGAAACAATCGTGTAATTCATACTGTGTGAACTTGGGACTTGTCTCAAGCATTTTACACGGTCAAATGATCAAATGTTGCTATCATAGTGTGACATCAGTGATGGTGTTAGTGATGCTAGTATCGTTAATGATGGCGTACCTGTTGAGAGGAACTTCTCCACCTTAGATCTGTCCTCGGCTCTGCCCAGCTCCTCCAGTTCTGCCTGCAGTAGAAGACACACAGTGTACAAAATAACACTATGGCCTTCGCTTGTGTCACTGCTACTCTGCCTTCTCTGTGTGTAGTACAATGGAGCATGTGCAATGCTACAAGTATTAAGGGAGGAAGCTATACTGGTTTCAGTTCATATCGATTGCATGTAGGAGGCGGAGGGAGGGGAGGAGGGTGTGAAGGGGGTGCAGGAGGTGGAGGGAGGGGGGGAGGGAGTGGAGGGGAGAATGGAGGGGGTGGAGGGAGGGGAGGAGAGAATGGAGGGGATGCAGGAGGTGGAGAGAATGGAGGGGGTGGAGGGGAGAATGGAGGGGAGGGAGTGGAGGGGATGCAAAAGAATGAGGAGAGGAGGTGGAGGAAGGGGAGGAGAGTATAGGAAAGAAGTTGCATCTCTCACTGTGTGCTTTGTTTTCTGCTTCTCGTACTGTTTCATCTTGCGAGCATCTGCAGTGAGTTGAATGAGTTCACTTGAAGCCTCACACTTTGCAGGCTATTACCGGCTCAGGATGTAGGCTAATTCACTACAGTTACTTACTTTCTCTCTTCTGGTGTAGTAGGCATTCTAATATGGCTTCTTTGTCATAGAGGTAGCCATCTGGCCTGTGGGTAGGGAAGGGAGTGATAGGGGTGCATAGCGTCATACCCAAATTTTTGTCACTTACAGTATGTAAGCTGGTATAAGGGCCTGAGAACAAGGCTATGGGTATGTGTGTGTGTGGGTAGCCTTGCAACAGCAAACTATAGCCTCTTACCCACTGTTTTCGAAACAAACCGAAAACGAAAATGAAATCACTGCCCGACCCTATACCCGACCCTTTGTCTCAGCTAGAATACACTTCCTGTTAGGAGAACTATACCATCCCAGGCCTTCACCCCCAAGTTTGTCACCAAAACAGGCTTGGGTAAAGGCATGGGAACAGGCTATATATACACGTGTGTGTGCGTGCGTGCGTGTGTGTGTGTGTGTGAAGGTGTGCACTCCAGTGAGGCCACTCACGTGATCACTGGGTTTCTGCACGGTTGCAAGGTCAGAGAACAACAGTCAAAATCCTGTGGAGTAAACATAACAGACCTTTGTGTTGCCATGACTACACTATATGTACCAGGTTATGGAAACACATAATTTATGAGATCAGCTGGCTTGGAAGAGACGAACCAAAACCAGGCTTGTGATTCAGTATGTGCTAACCTTTATGGAATCCTTTCCTACCCGTACAGTTTTGCTTCCATAGCCTGAGGTGGCTGGAGGATGAAAGGGAGAGAGAGGGGGAAGAAGGGAGGAAAGGGATGAGAGGGCAGGAGGATGCAAGCGTTCACAAAGTCCTAGCACTCAACCATAATTTTCTGACAACCTGTATCCTTCTTCTTCTCGTGGTAAGTGTACACTGCTCCGGCAGTGGCGTTCCTCCCGTGACGAGTCATGGTTCAGGTGTGTGGTTTTTTCTCGCTGAGTTAAGTTTGATTTTTTCGAGATTCGCGTAATTAGAATATCAGCCTAGCCCCTCCCTCCAGGTATGCATACTCCTCCCACACTAGCTTTCCCCAAGAGGACTTTTATAAGATGTCTTCAAGCGAGCAGCAGGAGGTCGCGAATAGTTGTATCTCACACCCCGGGCAGGTGTGCTACGAGCGAGTCCTTCCCTCTGAGTCGCATTACTACAAGCCACGCCCCCCTCCGAAGAAGACAAGTGAGCCATGAACAATTAATTCTACTCCACTACCTTTTTAACGTCTCTCACGCGGCTAGCTATGTCAGTAAGTGGTCTCACAAGTTAGACCAAGGGGTCATGTCTCCTGTAGAAGCATTGTAACTTTGATCAGAATGGAATCGACAATCAATGTCCTTTTCTAATAGATCAAGGCATCAGTGATACTAAGGAGGTGCAGCCGCCCTTCTGTTCTTTGAACCACTGTAAATCAGGGTGCTTCTCCATGTAAACGGTCACTACATTACATCATCTTGATGAATGACCATTGTGACAGTGGTGGCTGCAGTGAACATCCCATATAAGTGACTACCCCGTTAGACATGGTTGGGTCTGTCTGGATCCCAGATCCTCTTGGTCTAAGCCCGCTTACAATGTATAATGCTAAAAGCAGTCATGCTGGGGTTGGTTGGGTCTGTCTTGTGGGAGTAGTCAGCGAGTTTTTTTGAAAGTATGATGACAAGATAGGGGAGGAGGGGGGATCTACTGCAACACCCTGTGCAAGACCTCCATTAGCTTGTTTGTGCTTATTTGCTCATACCTGGTGAACTGGATTGTAGCTAGCTTCCATCACTGAACATATCCATTAACCTATAGCAAGAGCGCATAATGACGTCATTTTTATTTGGGACGTCATTATGTGCTCTTGCCTATAGTTAATGAGGCCTTGTACATATCCCTCCACACACACTCTTCCTTGCCTTGTTGTGCTGCCATACACACACACACACACACACACCACACACCACTCACACACACACACACAGATGACTCTCTGTGTCCCCTCCCACTGGATGCTGTTGGCTATGTCAGCAAGCTCTGGCGTAAGAATGACCTCAATGTCTACTTCATGAGACCCCATGAGCTACAGGACACTATCATGGCGTGGGCGAGTGAGTGGAGTAAGTACTGCGCTCTCATCTTCCACAAGACCACCAACGTTCAGAACAGTGACATCAGGGTGGACTTTAATGATGGTAAGTTGTGTGTGTGTGTGTGTGTGTAAGGAACTGCACAAGGCTTTGAAACACCTTGCAGTCATGTTACTGTTATATGACATTAGCTTAGCTACTACAGTCTCTCATAGTGCAGTTTCCAATGGGAACCAAAGCACATGAGGGGAGATATGGTATCAGTCATGTGACGGCCATGTGACAGTAGCCAACTGTATTTCATTGTCACAAGCTATGAACCATCTTGATAGTTTGTATCTGATCAATCATGTGACAGACCTCTCGACACCAGATGTCTCTGGTTGGTTGAAGTAGCACTGCCATCAACATTTATGCAGGAAGTTGGTCTCGTTCCCGGACCCTTGGTACGGTAACCTCCTCCCTTCTTACTGGGGGTCTTGCTGAGGGTCTGGGAACGAGACTAGCAAGAAGTGTGTGGAAATATTCCCAAAGTTGTACAACAAGTTGTACTACACACAGTTTGTGAAAATTGGACGGCTGCTGTGTGCAAACTTTCCATGTTGGTTATCACAAATTTACTTGTTTGTTGGTGGTTGTTATGTCTGGACTTACTACCACTGAGATCGGCACTTTTCGGGGGAATGGGATACAATTCAAGCCACTTTGAGCAACAATGACATAGCAACTGTAGTGGTTGATGTAGAACATTAAATTTTGTCCGCTGCACCAAACGATGTGGATAGTATAAACAACCACCAACAAACAACTAAATTTGTGATAAGCAAGTTATTTTCCAAACTCAAGTTGGTAACAGATAACCTTCTCTTCGTAAAAGTCCCACTGAAAAATTCCCATTTTCAATTGTGTAGCAGCCCTAGCAACAATATTATCAAGGGTGCCTCAACAATAAGTCCTTGCCATTATTATTGACAGTGTACGTCTGCAGTGGTTTAAATCTCAGGTTTCTATAGTCCCTCATTGATTAGTTTGTTTTACAAACTATGGTGCTGCTAGCCAAATACAAGTGTTCCATGTGACCAATAAGATTAGAGCTTTGAGAAGCACTTTGGTGGGATGCCTCCAGTATGAAGCATGAGTGTCACATGACTGTCATGTGACAGACTTCTCTTGTAGCACCAGATGGTTGGGAGAGGGTTTGTGCTGTGGGAGAGTTAATTGATAGCTAGTAAAATTCATGTGAAATAATCACATTTCATTCTCTCAGGAGGGTCCTGGTCGTACATTGGTACGGATGCCACAAAGCTTCCCCTGGAGTCATTTACAATGAATCTTGGGTTTGTGGATCGTGCAACTGTCCTGCATGAGTTTGGTCATGCCATAGGGCTTATTCATGAACACCAGAGCCCTTTTAAGGGCGGCTTCCAGTGGAACAGGGAGGAGGTGAGGGTACATGTGGGGAGGGAAGTGCAGAAGTTGGAACCAATGTATGCTTGATATACTACACCATGTTAGACTGCATTACACTGCATTTTACACTACATTACACTGTGTTATGCTGCATTATATCATGTTATACTGTGTTATATACTGTGTTATGCTGCATTATACCACGTTACACTGTGTTATGCTGCATTATATCATGTTATACTGTGTTATGCTGCATTATATCATGTTATACTGTGTTATGCTGCATTATATCATGTTATACTGTGTTATGCTGCATTATATCATGTTACACTGCATTACTGGTACTGGGGTTGGAAACAACATATGTTTGATATACAGTGTTACACCACATTACATCAGGTGATCAAAGCTCTGAGTGGGCCGCCCAACTACTGGGATATGGACCGCATTGAGAACAACATGTTCAAGAAGTACAAGAGAAAGGATCTGGACGGAAGTCTCTACGACTCCAAGAGCATCATGCATTATGCGTAAGCTAGCTGAAAACCTTTGATTTCATGTAGCCTTACTCTCTCCTCATTAATGAAGAGAAGGAGAGAGCCTGGGACCGAGCCCAGGGTGCATGTGGTGTCTGAGTGGTGACAAGACAGAGGACAGGAACATTATCTCTTCTCCTCGTCCTCCCCCTTCCTTCTCCTCTCTTCCCCTGACTCCAGTTTCCCTCGTGAATGGATCAAGGGAAAAGGATACCCAGACGGTATTCAACGAAATGAGGAGCTATCCCCAAGAGACAAGGAGCAAGTGAAGCGACTGTACGGCCCTCCAAGGACGGGGGTTACTGTGGACCCCACACCCACACCCACACCCACAACTAGAACAACTACCACTACTACAGGTATAACCTAGTTACACTGCATAGTATTATAGATTACTGGGGTTTACTGATTTTAAGTCCTCCACATTATGAGCTGTAGAATGTCTTACATTAACAGTAGAACCGTATTGGCACTGAAAAATATGTGAGGTTTGCTTATTTTCAGGGAGGAAAGGGAACGTGTCTTAATTAGCTAGCTTCGTACCCAGGCCTTCTAGTGCTGCTAATAGTAGTTTTGGTGCACATTGTTTCCAGCTATGTGATGTTATTTTCCCTCTGTCCAGGTGGTCGTGACACAGGGCGCCGCACCACTGTCACCACTGTCTACCCCTCCATTCCAGACCGGAGTAAGCCGGTGACACAGCTCCCCCCTCCCCGCTCCAAAACCATTCATGATGTCCACATCTACGAGCCACACCGAGGTGGGTAGGCCCAAAGGTCACATAGTAGCCAACTTTCTGTACCCAGATGTGAAAAGCTGTAAAGATTGTGTGTAGTCCTTTGTTTCCAACATACACAGGCTTTACACACACACACACACACACACACACACACACACACACACACACACACACACACACACACACACACACACACACACACACACACACACACACACACACACACACACACACACACAGGAGAGCTATCTGGCCCAGGTGCAGAACTGTTAATTCGTTTCCACACGTCAGCGGAGGATCGTCAGCAGTACACCATCCTCACACATGGGGACACAGATGTGATAATTGCATTGCTGGGCCCTGGAGACTACACCAAACTCATCAAGTATGTTGGACTATCTCAGTATATCTCAGTATATTTCAGTATATCTCAGTACATCTCAGTATATCTCAGTACATCTCAGTACATTTCAGTACATCTCAGTACATCTCAGTACATCTCAGTACATCTCAGTATATCTCAGTACATTTCAGTACATCTCAGTACATCTCAGTATATCTCAGTACATCTCAGTATATCTCAGTACATCTCAGTACATATCAGTATATCTCAGTACATCTCAGTACATTTCAGTACATTTCAGTACATCTCAGTATACTCTCCCACCATATTTCTCAGAACATACGTCTCCCTCCCTTTCCCTCCTGTATGAGATTGTATGTACAACACGTGCACATGTATGAGTCCCACCCTCCCTCTCTCCTTCCTAGAGTTAACGATGATGGAGCAGGAGACGGTAGGAATGCAAAGATTGTGGAAAGGCTGATGCCAGACAGAGACTACTTTCTGCAGATCCAGACGTTCCATCCTGAGGGGGGAAAATTTGAATTCTCCATCACTGCATGGTGACATGAAATTAGTTTTAGAGTGTGCTTTAATTCAAACTGTATACAGGCAGCAAAAAACAAGAGTTATACTTTTGGAATAATTTGAACTACATGCATAATTGCACTGCGGCAATTTGCACTCATGCATTTGGCCTGTGTTTTATTTCAAAATTCATGAACAAGTCTTTTTTACCAACAATTAGGTGTAAAATTGGCGCTAGATGGCACAACCCTTAATTGCACGAGGATATCTCCACATACTAGACTAACCTCATAACTGGCGCCAGGTGCCACATACACTGAATCTAACAGTTCGCTCAATAGTTTGTAATCAAATCACAGCACTAAATACCGGTACTGGGTAAAAAAAGAAAAATAGCTGTTTCTTTCAAAATGCAACTCTTCATCAGACAAACAATTTTCCACAGAAATGGAGTTTTTGTTGTTTGATTTGCCATTACATGCCATCATCATAAGCTGTATGCGCACATGATATATCCATATATATATACTCACGGAAAACAATCATTCTCTCTAAAGCCTCATTGTAAATGTTTATCTTGGCTCTATTGGTAGTGGCTCAGTTTCTAGAACATCCTCATCAGTAGGAAGGTACGTAAATACTTCAACCAAGTCACCATCTTCCTTCCATTTGATTCGCTTCAAGTTCTTCACTACTCTGGGGTTGAGTAGTCCCTGTCGGCGCAGAAACCTCTCCTCTCTGGCTAATGCTGCCTCACGTGCTCTCATTGCCTCAAGTTGCCTCTGTCTTGCTAGCTGCCTTGCCATCCTTTGCTGGGGGGTGGAAGGCATCGGATACTCCATGTCAATGTCCCCATACTCCTGTGGTTCACTCAAACTCTCTGTGGCTGGTTCCAGATTTGTTGCTTTGGGTAAGGTATCCACTGGCTGCAAATATGAAGAAGCACTGTTTACATTTGATGAAACACTTGTATTGGATTCTGTTTCAGTCTTATATGAGATCAAAGCAACACTTGGTGGTTTAAATATAGCCAAGTCTACCTCCTCTGTTGGTGTTGGTAAACTGCTAGTGAGTATATATGAGCTTTGTGCAACTGCTGGCAGATTAGGCTCATCATGTCGAGATGTTTCTTTCAATCGATGGCTTGGGTTGTCCTGATTCATCTTCCCATCCTCTCTTTCTATTGCAATATCTTGTCTCTTACTGCCTCTTCCTCGACCTCTTTTTCCTCTAGCACAAGGTACTGCTAGTTTTTCTCCATCAGTGACCACTGTGGAACACACATCAAATTGCCCACATGGCTTGTCCAACGTCTTGACACACAAAGCTGTCTCAGAAATCGAAACGCTTGTGGTCTGATAGCCTTCTGCCACTCTGTGTGCTGTCTCCACTGCCAGCTTTGTTTGTGTCTTCTTCAACTTCTTAGAACCTCTAGCTCTACCACTTTGACAGTTTTGCACTCTCTTTGGGATTTGTGACTTTGGTTTTCTGGCTCTCCTCACACTTTTCAGTTTGCTTGGACTAATTCTCTTCACCAGCGGAACAAGGGTGCCACTGAGGTGTGCTCTTGTTTTGCATCTGTGCCCACCAAGCTTCTCCTCAAAGACAGCCGGTACTGGGGACACGGGATGTCTGGCCATAATTTGACACTAGCTTTACCTGTGAATTTTAAGAAAGTGTTGCACAATTGAGGTGGATAACACAGCATGATTATTCACCCAAACGGTTATTATTAGCAACAATGTTAGGCCAGACCAAATTGATTTTCTGTTTCACGGATCCGGCGGGTCAGCATTCTAAATGCGCTGTGAAAAAATATTAATTGTGTGGGCGATGGAGGCGCACGCGGATATGGTGCGGACAAGTGTGCACTAATTAGAATAACCACGTGGCCTCACTAGTCTCCTGTCAAAGAGAATGCACTGTGCACTCTAATTCCATGGCATCCGCGTCTTCTTCGTGGCTATCCGTGGTCGTTAAGCGAAGCGCCACCACCGTTGTTCCTCGATAGATTTTGAATGTTGCGTGGGAAAGCAGTATTGTGTATTGATGTGAGGTCAAAGGTTGGATAATTAATTTTTTTTCACCAACCTGCCTGGTCACTACTTGGAGGAAAAAAATCCGTGAAACAGAAAATCAATTTGGTCTGGCCTTAATATCTTCCATACCAGTCTTGTTCTCAGAGACATTCGTCTCTATAAGGTATGTGATGATGATGGCTACAGCCAAGGTATGCAAAAATTTACCAGACAGAACAATCTTCACACCACACACCTTAAATTTAAATATGTATATATTCTCATTTGTTGTAGATAACATAGCCTAATGCCTAAACATACCCTCGCTTCGAGAATCGACTCGCTTTTCGCTGTTTGTTGAGTCAGCAAAAATCCGAACAAATCACGTGATAGCAAATGATCCCGTTCCCGAACTACACATTTTTGTCTGGGAACAAGACGAGACAAATTTTTTAGGGTCTGGTTCCGAGACTAGCCTCGAACCTAAATCGAGGGGGCGGGTATTGAGTGTCAGTGCAGTGGATCGAGAGAGAACTGGATGAGAATGGCCGAAGTTGAGAAGCCAGTTAGCTCTGCAGTGGGCGGACAGATCCAGCTAGATACGATCCAGGAAGAAGAACAGCTTGAACCAGGTATACGTCTTGCAGTAGACCACGCCCACTTTTTCTGTTGACACAGCTGCTCGTTGGCGCCGATACAATTGCAAGCAGCTGCAGCTCTGTTACGATTTTTGAGTGTTTCCGGCCATGAGGCCCTATGTAATAAATAGTACATGCATGCAACATATACGCTATGTATGTGTTTTGCAAAATTGTTTACACACACAATTATCCTAAGCCCTGTAGCTAATTTTCAAGGAGAGGTACACTTTTATCTTTGATAGTATATTCACAAGCATGTGTAGCACATCAAAATCAACTAATCTTTTTTGTGTGCATGTGTACAGCCAATGATGTGTCTGAGATTGTGGATGAAGGGGAGGGAAGGAGGCCGCAGCGAGCACTCAGCCGGACTGCCACCTTAAAGAAAACAAGGAGGAAGACACTCAAGAGATCATCGAAGAGGAAGTCAAAGAGAGCGGAAGGTGAGGAGGAAGTAAGAAAGAAATGGACAGAGAGTAGTGAGAGGAGGAAAAAATTAAAGGGAGTTCTTCACACATTTAGTAATGTGTAAGGTTAAGTAATTTCACACGTGATGTACTGATTCATCTTCGCCCATTAACAGCTACTGTGTATGCATAGCTAGTGCTTAGCCTCATTCCAAGGTCCCTCTTTGCAGGATAGACTGGGTATGCATATGATAAGTTGTAGGTAAGATGGCAGTACACTAATGAGAACTTGTAAGGCAGCTGTTTTCAGATAACCATCTTGTGTTGTTGTCCAGTGATATGAGTGTGTGGTTGGTTGTAGTTGTTACAGACATGTAGCAGGCTTCACAGGAAGTGAGAATGAGCTTTGTTGTAAGTTAACTTTGACCAGGCTGTACTGGTCGATACAGAAACATGCTCAAGCCTGTTTGAAATGTTGGAATTTCACTGTCATGTGAAGTGCTTTTACTAGCTATCATTGGTGTCCCTCAGACAATGTGTGAGGTGTGTGGAGGTGTGAATGAGTGTGGATGTGTTGAAGTGTGTGTGTGGAGGTGTGAATGAGTGTGAATGTGTTGAAGTGTGTGTGTGTGTGTGTGTGAACAAGTGTAAATCTGTAGTAGCTTGAGGTGTAGATACTAGCACTGTATCAGTTTTAGAAGTGTGAAATGGAAACTTTCAAGTGACTATGTACACTTGTTATGCTGTGTTGAAGAGTGTTAGCTGGCTGTGCATGTTTGTATGTAGTGACATACTATTAGCTAGTGTGCATTTGTATGTGAGAAGAACCGCTGCCATAGATCATCATGAGGCCGAGGAGGGGTATGATAGGGTGGCAAGTGGGTGGTTAAGGGTCTCTAATGGTCTGTTTACTCATGAGGTGGTGGGTAGTTACAACCCATTTCACTGGTTATATGATAGCAATTTTGTCGTGTACATCATGCATCCAGTACATAGCAAAGTATTATTCACTTTTAAAATAGTATAGTTTTAAATCGTATAGTTGCTTGGGTCTAATCTCTAAAGAGGCCTGATATTGCCCGAATGTATCCTGTAACACACTGGGTGACTCTATATAACATCAGGGCCTGCTTTTTAACAGGGGTGTGTGTTTCTTTTATAATTTTGCCCTCCCTCTCTCCTTCCCTCCCTCAGAGCCTCCCCCTCCACCCCCCACTACAGTGAAGGAGGTACTGGAGAAGATGGAGGAAGGACGGGATAGTGAGGAAACACAACTTTCCTGTCTCTCTCTTCTTGAGAGGCTGGTGGAAACTGACAGTGAGCATGTTCTCATGCATCTCAATTTCCCTGGGGAATGAAAACATAGACAAAAGCCACTGAAGCATACCCTCCTGGAAGGGGGGGTCCAGGGGCTTATATAAGCCTTCAGGGAAAAAAATTAGGGATGAATTATGATGAAGTAGCAGACTCAAGTGGGAATTCCATGCAGCCCCCCCCCCCTTGCATCAAATCCTAGTGAACAGCTACTTCACAACTACACAAGGATACCGTGAAAGTAGCTAACAAACTGAGAGAAAAACAAACCAAGCTCTGAAGTTGTAAACAGAAGCAGAACTACAATAATCTCTACTGTTTGCTAGGCTACAGCGGTCAGTGTGGTGTAGTTATATTGTCACTGTAATCATTAAAGCTATTGAGTATACTGGTCTCATTCCAGCAGCGTCGTGTTGAGATGGAAAGAGATGGCATTGTCTGCCAAAATAGGAAAAATAAGAGAACTGCAATCACACTGCATATCGACCATAATTTTGTGAATCCAGACAAATGTTGTAAGTAGACCAATGACCTTATCTTATGACTGCCTTGGTGAGCTGGATTGCTAATATACAGCGTAGCATTTCTGATGGTTGCCACTGGTTGGCTCCTGGTTTGTGCTGCTTGTAATTTGTATTAAGTTGGCTTCCGTTCTGTAGCTAGCTGCATGCACGAGTAGTTTGTAGTTGGCTTTAAACAAGTGGTTCTGCATGCACGAGTAGTTTGTAGTTGGCTTTAAATAAGTGGTTCTCTCACCCAGTTTGACTTGTGAGACAGCAAATGCTGGGAGGAGTTTGGGAATGAGGTTACAGAAGTCTGGGAACGAGGCGACGAATACTGGGGAAGAACTCAGTAACAAGGCTTTTAAAGCTGATGGCTGATGAAGATATCCAATCAGGTTACTTGTGAAGAGGTGGCCAATCAGATGGTCTTGTGAGAGGTCCAACTTGGCTGCTATATGACGAGGAAAATATTGCTTTAACAAAGATGGCCAATAAAATTGCTCAGGGTGTTGTCTAGCCTTGTTTCCAAGCCATTCCACTATGGTTCCACTTAGTCTCGTGCCCAGCCCACGCAAGACTAGGTTCCACTATTGTAAACTAGTATTCTGCATGATATCAAAACTGAATAGTGGGAAGGCCTTGGTGAAAGGACTAGGAAGGTTTGTCAGACCCGTTGGTGTGAGCTGAGTTGGTTAGATCTGCCATGTCCCGGCCATGCCCCGTTTACACTGGAATGTTTTGCAATGGACCTGTTTTGTTGTTTTGGTACGGTACATAAATTATCAATAGCATTGAACATTGTCCTTCCTGAGTTATGATGTCAATAATTGGACATGGTCCCAGCAGATGATTTATAGCCAAAAGTCTGGAGTTGTTTCCATGAAACATTTAGCTATTAACCATACATGGTACCTTGGTTGGTCATGTATGTCCCAGACATTACATGTACAGTAGGAACTCACTTATCCGGACTTCAGTTATCCAAATCTTAACTTATCCGAAACCCCCAAAATAATAGATATTTTGCTGTGCATTAAATGGAAAGTGTTCCGCTTTGTATAAATCGTAAGTATTGTTTCACTTACCCCAACATTCAGTTATCTGAATGCCCCTTGGTCCCAGCATGTTCGGATAAGTGACTTCCTACTGTATCGTAACACGATACAAACTGAAGTACATAAACTGTCTGAGACCCAATCAGGTACTGTGTATCGCCATGCATAACTGCATGTTGCCATGGAAATGACTATCAGGCTTTTGGCTATAGTTGGTCTAATCTGCTATGTGAAACCACCCTAACTGGAACTGAACCAAAATATCAACGTTTTCATAACTTCAGGCGGAATGTAAACACATGTACATATATGTATGTTTGTGTGATGTGTGTTATTACATTACTGTAACTAAAGTAGAGAGGGAGGGGCTACATAAACCCTGTTCATTATTAATTGTTAGGCTATGTGATCGCCTCTCCTGTGTCAGTGCGGTGCCTACTGATACCCTTGTCCCAGTCCTCCATCACAGCTGGCATTACTTGGTCGCTTGCAACAGTAGTGCTACTCATACTACAAGTGACAATATCTGAGTCTTGTCCCAGTCCTCCACCACAGCTGGCGTTACTTGGTCGCTTGCAACAGTAGTGCTACTCATACTACAAGTGACAATATATGTGATCTTGTCCCAGTCCTCCACCACAGCTGGCGTTACTTGGTTGCTTGCAACAGTAATGCTACTCGTACTACAAGTGACAATATCTGAGTCTTGTCCTAGTCCTCCACCACAGCTGGCGTTACTTGGTCGCTTGCAACAGTAATGCTACTCATACTACAAGTGACAATATCTGAGTCTTGTCCCAGTCCTCCACCACAGCTGGCGTTGCTTGGTCGCTTGCAACAGTAGTGCTACTCGTACTACAAGTGACAATATCTGAGTCTTGTCCCAGTCCTCCACCACCGCTGGTGTTGCTTGGTCGCTTGCAACAGTAGTGCTACTCGTACTACAAGTGACAATATCTGAGTCTTGTCCCAGTCCTCCACCACAGCTGGCATTACTTGGTCGCTTGCAACAGTAGTGCTACTCGTACTACAAGTGACAATATCTGAGTCTTGTCCCAGTCCTCCACCACAGCTGGCATTACTTGGTCGCTTGCAACAGTAGTGTTACTCGTACTACAAGTGACAATATCTGAGTCTTGTCCCAGTCCTCCACCACAGCTGGTGTTGCTTGGTCGCTTGCAACAGTAGTGTTACTCATACTACAAGTGACAATATCTGTCCCAGTCCTCCACCACAGCTGGCGTTGCTTGGTCGCTTGCAACAGTAGTGCTACTCGTACTACAAGTGACAATATCTGAGTCTTGTCCCAGTGGCCCTACTTGTATTACAAGTGTGATAGCTGCGGTCTAGCCCTAATGACTCATATGACCGACCTTTAGGATGCCTATGAAGAGCTTCTACCAACCTTTTGGATAAGGCCATCCACCTGACTGCATTTTGTGCATGAGATAGTAGTCCCCATCTCCTGGTCACCCCAGCGCAGCTGATGAGGCCTGATATTGGCTGAAATGCGTCCTGTGCAGTGGGTGACTTTGCATAACATGTGTTTTGTTGATTGTTCATGCTTAGGTCCATGTGCAAGAGGAGCGCATAACTTTAATCGTTAAATGTTGGCTAACATAACTTTAAATTTTGGCTAGCATTATCAAAGAAGCATGTTGTTCCCAGTCTGCCACTCCTGTCGCTTGCAATAAACTTACACTAGTCATGCTGCAAGCAATTTTAAAGAGAACTTAGATATTTTGAGGCGAAATAGAGGAAAGTGAAAAGGCCGGCAGTCGCTGGGAATCGAACCCAGACCACCTGGCTTGTGCACCCAGTGCTCTGCCACTGAGCTACGACACTCACTACTTCACTCCTCACTCACTCACTACATATATATATTGTGAGGGGTGGTGGTGGTCCAGTTGTCGTAGCTCAGTGGCAGAGTGCTGGCTGCACAAGCCAGGTGGTCTGGGTTCAATTCCCAGTGTCCCTTTATTCTAACATGAGGCAAGAATTCTAAATACACAATGCTAGTTGTGGTGGTTGACTGGTAACAAGACTACTCTACTGGTGCACTGTGCAAGTGTGCTTGAATAAGGAGTGTGTAACTTGAAATATTGAATGTTGCTAGCGTTTCAAAGAAGATTTAAGTTCCAGTGTTTCACACATACTTAACAGAGCTGGAAGGGTTGGGAGGTGGCATGTTTGAGGTGGTGTGGTACGTGTGGTACATATGAGTATGCATGCAAGTTGATGAGTGAGTGGGAACTCGGCCTTCTAAACACAACCCCTCCCCCCCCTTCCTCCCACCCACACACACACATAGCTGTTGACAGTGGTGCTCTGATCCAGTATGGTGCGGCAGACAGGGTGTTCTCAGCACTGGAGAGTTACCGTGGCAACTGTGACCTGGTAGCCACAGGACTGTGGGTGATCACAAACTTGGCTAGAATCGGTGGGTTGTGAGGGTGTGCTTGAGTGAGGGTGTGTATGTGCTGTTCTGAGTGTGAAGGTGCACTTGTGAAGGTGTGTGAGGGTATGTTTGTTTTAGTGAGTGTAATATGTGCATTTCAGCTAATGAGGGAGAGTGTCTTTATCGGTGAGTGGTATGCTGTATGTAGTTATGTATAGCCTCGTTTCTGGGTCAAGCTTTGCAGTGTTTGGTACTTGCAGTACGAAATTCTGTGATATTTTCATACTGCAAGTTGAAGCCTGGGAATGAGGCTATGTAGCAGGGGCGGATCCAGAGATTGAAGAAGGGGGGGGTGGGGGGGGCATACATAGAGTGGGGTTGGTGCAGCCATGCGGCGCATGCATTGCGTGCAGTTTTTTTTGCCGTATAACGCACAGCATTCTAGGGGGGCATGCTCCCCCAGGAAAATGTTTAAATTTAGGCCATATGAGAGTGCTTCTGAGGCCATCGGAGACCACCACTGGACTGTGACTCAGGCGATTCATCGTATGGTCATTTCTCGGAGCCCCTTCCCTTCGGAATCAGCCTTTGTATATGAGGCACTGCCACAGAACTGTCTCTTAGGAGCTGCATATTTGAGTGCTTGTATGTTTGCAGGACATGAAGTAGTGATTCATATAGAGATGTGCACTGTGTTGGAGTGGCTACGTGTGCTAAGCGCGCAGTAAACCTCCGCGTTTAGCGCTTGCTCAGTCCCGAAGGGGGGGGCATGGGCCCCCCATGCCCTCCCCCTGGATCCGCCCCTGTGTAGCTATGTTCATGTGGTGCGTTGGTCTACAGAAGTACACTTTCCCACCTCACACCACACACACCACAACACACACACACACACCACAACACACACACACACACCACAACACACACACACACACACACACAGATAATGTGTGTGCTATAGTGATAGAGCTAGGGGGCGTGGCACACATCGTGAAAGCAATGGTGACTCATAAGACCTCGGTGGATGTTCTCCATCCCGGCTGTGCGGCCATCTGCAACATGGCCATAACAGGTATGTGCAGTGGAGGTGATGGTGTGAGTGTGGAGGGTGAAGCAGGTGTAAGGGAGAGGATGTGGTGCTGGCCGGCTCACAAGATGTTAGACCTTAGTACATGTTCTTGTGTAACCAGCTGGAACGTGGGTGGGAGCAGTGCCTGAGGTGACAGTGTGTGTGTGTGGGGGGGGGGGGGGGGGGAGGGTAAAGCGTGTACATGTCTACATGTGGGAGGGTGAGGGTGTGCATGTCTGTGCATGTTTGTGTGTGAGGGGGTGGGTGTGGTGATAGGCTGTACGTAAGGGCAGAGTATGAATATGAGCTGCGTGTGTGTGTGTGTGTGTGTGTGTGTGTGTGTATGGAACTACAGTGAGTATGTGTGCAATGGAACCATCATCTCTTCACATAAAGTGATTTTACCCATCTCACAACATAGTCTCGTGCCCAGACAACTTTTCGCCGAGCGGGAAAGTAATCTGGTGAACTGCCTATACCGTTTTGGTTCCAATATTTGAAACTACCATGACGTCATGTCAACTGGATTGTAAATTCAAAAGCGCTCTAGTAAACAGCAAACTCCTAGACAGCCTACTCGTGCAGTTCACCAGACCCTTTTTTCTGGCGGGCGTGCGCGAAAATGCGGTCTGGGAACGAGACTACTCACAGCATGGCGCCTACCCCACACTTTACCCTCTCTCATAGTATCTCACACTCTATCCATGCACTTCACCCCCTCTCCCACACACCCTCACCTCATGCACTCCCCCCTTCCCCCCTCCCCCCACACACACACCCTCACCTCACACTCTCACAGAACAGTGGCGCCAGCATCTCAGTCGTGAAGGTGTGGTGGAGGTGGTTGTCAAGGCGATGAAGTGGTGCCCAAGGGCTGAGTGGGTACAGTTCACTGCCATCCAGGTCCTGCAGAATCTCTGTAACACAGGTCTGTGTGTGAGGGTGCATGGGTAGGGTGTGAGGGTGTGGGTAGGATACGTGTGAGGGGTGCATGCCTGCATGCAGGACCAATGACGGTTTTGTCCTGATTCCTTTCTTACCTGTCTTCCACCCTTTGCCTCTCCTTCCTCTCCTCCACTCTTCCTGTCCCTTTCCTCTGCTTTCCACCCACCCCTCCTTCCATCCTCTCTCTCTTCCCATCCTTTATTCTCCTCCCCTCTCTCCTGTCCCCTCTCCTCCCCTCCCCCTTCCCTCCCCTCCCCCCTTCCCTCCCTTCCCCTTCCCTCCCCTCCCCCCTTCCCTCCCTTCCCCTCCCCTCCCCCTCCCCTCCCCCTCCCCTCCCCTTCCCTCTCCCCTCCCCTTTCTTCTTCCCTCCCCTCCCCCCTTCCCTCCCCTCCCCTCCCCCTCCACCTTCCACCAGTGTCTCTGTGTCGTGGGGTATTAGACCAGGGAGCCATCCCCCCTCTCCTACAGGCAATGGAGACCATGTCAGACCATGAGGAGCTACTCCAGTCAGCTTGTTGGGCTCTCTCCTGCATTGCGTTTGCCACTGACGGTACGAAAGATGTTAACTAGTGCTAACACAGTGTTAGCCTGGTTCCTGGCCTCTCCTCAGTGCTGGGAACCAGCTGGCTAACACAGTGTTAGCCTGGTTCCCCGGCTTCTCCTCAGTGCCGGGAACCAGCTGGCTAACACAGTGTTAGCCTGGTTCCTGGCCTCTCCTCAGCACCGGGAACCAGCTGGCTAACACAGTGTTAGCCTGGTTCCTGGCTTCTCCTCAGCGCCGGGAACCAGCTGGCTAACACAGTGTTAGCCTGGTTCCCGGCCTCTCCTCAGCACCGGGAACCAGCTGGCTAACACGGTGTTAGCCTGGTTCCCGGCCTCTCCTCAGCGCCGGGAACCAGCTGGCTAACACAGTGTTAGCCTGGTTCCTGGCCTCTCCTCAGTGCTGGGAACCAGCTGGCTAACACAGTGTTAGCCTGGTTCCTGGCTTCTCCTCAGCGCCGGGAACCAGCTGGCTAACACAGTGTTAGCCTGGTTCCTGGCCTCTCCTCAGTGCTGGGAACCAGCTGGCTAACACAGTGTTAGCCTGGTTCCTGGCCTCTCCTCAGCGCCGGGAACCAGCTGGCTAACACAGTGTTAGCCTGGTTCCTGGCCTCTCCTCAGCGCTGGGAACCAGCTGGCTAACACTGTGTGTGGTGAACAGTTTAGTGTAGCCTCATTCCTAGGCCTTCTCTGCATGCTTCCATTTTTGATCACTTATACGTGGTTTGACCGTAAGTGACCAAATAGTGGAGGTGGGTGAAGGCCTGGAAGTGAGGTAAGTTCAGCAGCTTCACTTGGCAAGACTTCATCTCATAATGAGTAAGATATTAAACTCTGTCAACACTCATCCACGGAGAACTCATGACGCTTGATCACTGACAATCATTACACACTTGATCACTGACAATCATTGCCACACTCGATCACTGACAATCATTGCCACACTCGATCACTGACAATCATTGCCACACTCGATCACTGACAATCATTGCCACACTTGATCACTGACAATCATTGCCACACTCGATCACTGACAATCATCACTTGATCACTGTCAATCATTGCCACACTCGATCACTCTCAAAGTTGCTCTCCTATTGAGAGAATTATGGGTGCACAACACCATGCTTGGTCTGGTTCCCAGGCAGACTGGGAATGAGGTAACACCACAAAGGGTGTGTCAGCTATTGTGCACATGAAAATTTAGCCACACACCCATCCAGTAGACTATGCTATCCTTGAGACAAGCTGTGGAAATGCTCGTCTCATGCAGCATATGTGTCCATGCAACTTGATAGGCCTGACGTTATGCTAATACTAACTTTGTTAATTGGTGACACCAATGTGTGTATAGCAACTGACTGATGATCACACTAATGCAGTGTTCTGTTAACACTATCAATGTGTGTTACATAGATTATCATTGTATGTTTACAGATGATTGTCGGACTAAGGTTGGAGAGCTGGGGGCAATACCTAGGATAGTGCATGCCCTAGAGGCATCACCTGACCACAGGGGAGTGCATTTCACTGGTGCCTCTGCTCTTAGTAACTTTGCTAGGACAGGTGTGTGTGTGTGTGTGTGTGTGTATGTGTGTGTGTGTGTGTGTGTGTGTGTGTGTGTGTGTGTGTGTGTGTGTGTGTGTGTGTGTGTGTGTGTGTGTGTGTGTGTGTGTGTGTGTGTGTGGTGTTTGTGTGAACATGTGTGCATAGCTAAAACAGTTCTCTCTCTCCACCTCCCACCTCCTCCCCCCTCCCCCTTTCTCCTTCTCCCCTCCTTCCCCTTCTTCCCTCCCTCTCCCCTTCCTCCTTCTCTCCTCCCACTCCCCTTCCTCCTTCTCCCCTCCCCTCCCCCTCCCTCCTCCCCACCTCCCCTCTTCCTTTCCCTTCTCTTTTTCCCCTCACAGAACATCTCCACTCTCAGATGGTGGAGAGTAGGTGTGTCCCAGTCCTCATCAAAGCAAGCTCCTCCTTCCCCTCTCACCAGGGCATCCAGGCAGTTGCCTTCAGGGCACTCATCCTGCTCTCCACAGATGGTAAGAGATACCCTAGGGGTCAAAGGTCAACTTGGTTTGCAGCTTCAAATGTAGATGATCACATGTCATGTAGTGCATGGTTCCTGCTATAGGCAGCCACTCCAGGTCCTAGTTGTTTGTCGTCACTGCTTATAGACAGCCACCTATACAATGGCCGCCACTCCAGGTCCCAGTTGTTTGTTGTCACTGCTTATAGGTGGCCACCTCTACAATGGCCGCCACTCCAGGTCCCAGTTGTTTGTTGTCGGAATTTTCCCGCAAGGCGAAAAGTAGTCTGGGCACGAGACTAAGCGAGTTGGTCCCGCAAACTGACCACAGCGAACTTCGATCTTGGACTGTCTGGACTTGCACCCCTTCTGCACATCCAAAAGCTGTTTTTCACCAACCTTCGAGGTGTAGTCTATGCTTATATGTTCATTTTCGAGTGACAATTTTTCGCTGAGTGGACAAAATGTCACATGCTTTCGTTCTGCAATCTGATTGGTACCGCCAGAGCAAGGTGCTGGAAGAAGTCGACAACGTTTCCCGCGGATGTTACCAGGCTTTCTCCCCCCCTTTTTGAGGAGAGAGCCTGGGGATGAGGCTAATAGGCAGCTACAATGACCGCCACTCCAGGTCCTAGTTGTTGGTTGTCACTGCTTATAGGCAGCCACCTCTACAATGGCCGCCACTCCAGGTCCCAGTTGTTGGTTGTCACTGCTTATAGGCAGCCACCTCTACAATGACCGCCACTCCAGGTCCCAGTTGTTGGTTGTCACTGCTTATAGGCAGCCACCTCTACAATGACCGCCACTCCAGGTTCCAGTTGTTTGTTGTTACTGCTTATAGGCAGCCACCTCTACAATGGCCGCCACTCCAGGTCCCAGTTGTTGGTTGTCACTGCTTATAGGCAGCCACCTCTACAATGGCAGCCACTCCAGGTCCCAGTTGTTGGTTGTCACTGCTTATAGGCAGCCACCTCTACAATGGCAGCCACTCCAGGTCCCAGTTGTTGGTTGTCACTGCTTATAGGCAGCCACCTCTACAATGGCTACCACTCCAGGTCCTAATTGTTTGTTGTCACTGCTTATAGGCAGCCACCTCTACAATGGCTACCACTCCAGGTCCTAATTGTTTGTTGTCACTGCTTATAGACAGCCACCTCTACAATGGCAGCCACTCCAATGGTCGCTATTCCTGGTCCTAGTTGTACATCTTAATCCTGTACAAAGGTGACCTGACCACTAAATGTCGGTGACCATTAGATTGATGGATAGTTATACTATATATGGAGCCTTTTTCTTATGGGTTAGGTGTACCATGGCACTAACACACTTAGCCTTGCGCATGGCACTAACACACTTAGCCTTGCTCCCACTGGATCCAGGGAAGGCCTGGGAAATGGGGAACTCAGATCGGATGCCCATTTCTTTCTCAGACCTGTCAACTCTGCATTGGGAGGGGTGTAATTAACGTCTCTCTTACTCTGCATCTTGGGGTGGAACATATTTGTGGCAGCTGGAATGCACACTAAATTAATATAGGCAGCTGGGTCTTGCTGGATGAAAGGGCAGCTGGAATCTTCTTCCTCCTTTTTTGTGGGTATTAAAAATTTTTTGTGTTAACTGATCCCCTGGGAATTAGGTTATCGATACAGCTGAAACAGTTACAAAGAGACAGGGTTCCAGGTGGCTTTCTCTCGATGATAGTGTTCAAATTCCAGAAGTTGGTTGTTAGCCAGGTGCTTAAAATTCACATGCAGAGGAGGTAGAACAGGGACACTCACATACAAAAGGTATCAGTGCTTAGGTGTAAGTAAATGTTGTTCTGAGGCAGAAAAGCGTGGTCACTGGGAATCACTGCCAGAGCCCTGAGCTGCCAGCACTCTGATCACTGAGCTATACCTGATATATATGGTGAAGGTTGGCAGTTGTCCGGTGGTAGTAGCTATGTAGTCAGAGCTCAAGTTAGGGTCCCTGAGTTCAATTCCGGGCAACTACTGGTTTTTTAATTTTCTTTGTACATCCAACATGCATGTATTAAGATATTATATCTTGGAGCTGGTCAGAGAGAGCTGACTCACCTAACTAGGAATGTAATCCTCTTCACATGACTCGAGTACAGTGTAACCGTATACATGATGTCATTAACCTTCTCTTGAATGAATTCACTCAGGACTTGTTTTGTTACGTAAATTACATGAGAGGCTTGTTCCCAGGCTCGTTCCAAGGCTTGTTCCCAGGCTCATTCCAAGGCTTGTTCCCAGGCTCGTTCCCGGGCTCATTCCCAGGCTTGTTCCCAGGCTCGTTCCAAGGCTTGTTCCCAGGCTCATTCCAAGGCTTGTTCCCAGGCTTGTTCCCAGGCTCGTTCCCGGGCTCATTCCCAGGCTTGTTCCCGGGCTTGTTCCCAGGCTCGTTCCAAGGCTTGTTCCCAGGCTCATTCCAAGGCTTGTTCCCAGGCTTGTTCCCAGGCTCGTTCCCGGGCTCATTCCCAGGCTTGTTCCCGGGCTTGTTCCAAGGCTTGTTCCCAGGCTCGTTCCAAGGCTCGTTCCCAGGCTCATTCCCAGGCTCGTTCCCGGGCTCGTTCCCAGGCTCGTTCCCGGGCTCGTTCCCAGGCTCGTTCCCGGGCTCGTTCCCAGGCTTATTCCCAGGCTTGTTCCCTTGCTCATTCCAAGGCTCGTTCCCAGGCTCATTCCAAGGCCTGTTCCAAGGCTCTTCACAAGCTTTTGTCACACAATGTACGACTAAAGCTAGGGGAAAGCCCAAGGCTATGAGGCACTCACTCCAGGTGACTATGTAGATGTGGAAACGATGTAGGGGTTCTTTGGGACGCTGGCAAAGCTTGTGAAGCAGTGACGTAAATTAGCTGTGATAGGAGGGAAAGGGACAAGAGGGGGAGGAGGTTGACAGTCTACACTCAGCACCTACCAGATGACTCAACACTACAAATCTCTCTTTGTTCCTTTCATTTTGGCCTGATTGTGTCAAATATCTCTGTACAAGGTTGTTGTCATGGCTACTTGGTTCCATAGTTTGAACTTTAAAAATCGCTCAGGGTCAAAAGTCCAAGGTTGTTACTGGACTTGTCATTCTTGCGTGAAGCCTTCCTGAAAGATGAGGAGGAGGTTAACCTTTCTGCACTTCCGAAGGGCATAAAATCTTACCACAAATATGCCAATGTATATCATTTTTAAGGTGCGATCGTATCAACTTACAATTTAGAAATAGTTGAACCCCATAATTTAATCAATTACGAACATCTGACGATGGTGCAATTATGTTAAAAAGCCCAGTGTGGTCTCTGTGTAGCCATCCCAGGTCTTCGCCACCTCCATCTTGACACATGTCGGTAATGTGGCGTCAGACAGAAGGGAGAAGGAGAATGGTGCCCGACTATAATAGTTATTGTCAGTTTCCTAACAAGCTGTTGGCTTGCGATGCTCTAACTTCCCGCCCTTGGACAAATATTACTAGAGAAAGGGCCTTGAGTTCCTGTGTCAGACACTGCCCGGCCCTGTATGTCAACCTTTTACCTGATATTACATCATTGATTTAGGCTACCTAACTTCCCCCCTCTGTATTACATAACGGAAGCAATCAAGTACTGGAGGCGGTGAAGGCCTGGGAACAAAGTGGTCTCGCAAGCCAGACCCACTTCCTGAGGTCTGGCTTGCGAGACTAGGAACAAAGATAGTAGCTAGACAGCAGCTGGCAAACAGTTTCGACAGTTAAACATCAAGAGGCTTTTGTGGGTACCTCAAGCCTCTTTGCCAGTTTTTGTGCTAGCTAGCTTTTACATAGCCTCATACCCAGGCTCTATGTGGGCCCACAAAGAGCCTGGGTACGAGGCTAGCTTTTACAGTAATCAAGCTGTGATGAGGCGGCTTGGGAACAGTGTTTAGGTGCTTCGTGCACAAACTGGTTATGGGTTTTGTCTGGAACTGGTAATTACTTTGTGTTGGTTAACTTTAGTTGGAAGGTTTTAGTTTAGCAAAGTTGTTGATGTCGTGTAACTGTTTACACAGGCATGAAAAGCGGGCATTTGTACATTATATTATACACAAAGTAGGCATGTAAATATAGGTAGGTATTTGCCATTGACCTTACACCCGAGGGCCTGATGATAAATTCTTTTCTAGAAGTGGTATTAAAAGTAGTAGCAGATAGCGGCAGGGAATGAAGAAACCTTTCAAGTTTTGGTGAACTTGCTCTATGTGACCATAAGAACAACAACTCTCAAGCAACTATGAAATTGAAACAGTTTATTATCATGACAAAAGGGGCTATTTGCACATCGCAGTTCTGGGAACTGAAGCCACAACCTGATATCTAAGCTACTGTAGCCATGGTTACTATCAGTGATAACCTGACGAACCTGGTGGGACGAAATGGTCCTATTGACCTCTGCTTGCTCCATGTGGGAGTTAGCTACCCTAACCCTCCAATATCAATACTAGAGACAAGGGTTGTCCTCCAGCAGTTTATTGCAATTTTATTAGTAAAATTAGGGAATGCACTACGATAAAAAGCTAGTTGGTCGAAGTCTTGATGGTCTTTAAATTCTTTGGTGTGTGGTTACCATAGGAACAACACTGTATTTGTAGTTTAGTACTCGGTAACTTTTGTATGGCAATGAGTGTTGTTTGTAAAGTGGTAAAACACCTCCATTTCGTCCTCATCACCCCTCCAGAGAATGCAAAGCTACAGATGCAAAACTCCTCCCTTCTCTCCCTGTGTGAACAAACACTCGCCACCACTCAGGTAGGTAGGCTGGGGGAGCAGTACATGTTTGTGTGGAGGGCCTCAAACACATCTCTGTTGACTTCAACCCTCCTGTATACCAGCCATATTGGTATGTCCAGCTTCATTCCCAGGTTGCCCTCTGGCGTTGAGCATTGGATCTGGGAATCAGGTTGTACATGTACCTTTGAATACACTACCTCATGAGTGAGAAAAAAGAAAACAAACAAACAAACAGACAGAAGAAATCTACTGCTTCAAACAAGATTCAAAACCGTGGTTATTGCAAACTGAGCTAGTTGCTGTGAAACACATACTAGGGGTAATACAGAATTAAAGACTATGAAACGAATGATTTAACTCTCCCTCCCTCCCTCCCTCCCTCCCTCCCTCCCTCCCTCCCTCCCTCCCTCCCTCCCTCCCCCTTCCCCTCTTTCCCTCCACTTATGTAGGAGGGTCCTGCAGTAGTAGAAGCCACACAACTACAACGACTGTTGTTGGGTGAGAAGAAGACCAATGGATGTTGTTGCATCATGTGAGCAGTTGCTAAGGACCTGGTGTCACATGGCAACCAATCACTTAACTATGTATCTGACTCATGCACCATTACTGAAATAAACATCACTATATTCACAGAGTTTACGCAATGCTGCGTTTTATCAACAAATTTTTAGCACCAAGAGTTATTTTATTTCTTTCAAACCTGTAGTTTCAATTATAACACAATTAAAAGTTATGTATAGTATAGCACTATGTATTTCATGAGATCTATTTTGTTTTACTGCACCATAATTATGTTCAAGTATTTCAATCACTGGCAATAACAATGCAACAGCTTACTTCCATAGTATGATGTATAGTTTGGTTCCCAGTTTGGTGGTCTGGGAATGTGGCTAAGCATGATGATGCACAGAAAGGTAGTACTATTCTACCCCATGTAAGACCCATGCATAGAATCAGTACTCAAGTCTAATTCTAAACAATGCCTAGTTCTATGTATGTGCATGATAGAATCAAACCTTACATCATGTGCCCAGTGTTTTAATATGTTGCGTAGATCACCCCTGTCCTTGTCCCTGTCACTGTCCCTGTCTTTGTCCTTGTCCCCCTGTCCTTGTCCTTGTCCTTGTCCCTGTCCCTTTCCTTCTCTCCCTGTCCCTATCCCCTGCCCTTGTCCTTGTCCCCCTTTTTCCCTTTTCTGCAATCAAACCATGCCTAGCCAAGAGAGCTTGTTTGGATACAGAAACCATATAGCAATGTCTTCATACTACAGTTCAATAGGGTCCTACCTCCTGAAGTCATACATATATGTATAGCACAACCCTGGCACTCTAAATAAAGAACACTGTCTCCACCATATGCATGAATCAGAACACACATGCACTAGTGGTTGATCAAAATGATCTCAGTTAATTTACTCAGCAAAGGTCAACCATATCCTACCATTTCTGGTGTGACTCTGTGATGACTAAATTGATGATGCCATGGGAAAAGAATATAGCAACTGGTTCTTGTACAATGGTGTCATGAGGATGCTGTGATGACATCACAATTATCATTACTGCAACAGTCACATGGTGTCATGATAGTTATAAGCAGGAAAGCTCCACATAGGAATTCCTTCCTAGTTATTATTACTCTAATATCCCTGCCACCAACACTTGACCGATCAGAATGCTGCTATTTTTAAGGGACATTTTAATTTTTGCAATTGTATTACAAAAATTGCTGTGGGCCTCTGCTTCCTGACCAGATGCTAATATAATTGGAATAGTTGAACCTGTAAGGGCCATCACAGTACATGTACATGGCAGATTTTTAAGTGACATACTTATACAACTGTGTGATATGATAAATAAATAAATACAGCTACCATGACATGTAGTTTATTAGTGTCAGTTCACTGAGAGAGAAAAAGAGGAGGGGGCACCGGTACCCAGGTAATCATAATATTATGTCTTGTTTGCTGAAACTTGGATTATATCTGATAGTATATCAAAATACCAACAATTACTAGAGAGGATGTATCATTTCCTTATTTGTGGACGTTTAATAATATTCACAATGACAATCAGAACTAGATGGCTTTCACAGGAACATGCTTACTCATTGCAGCGGAATTTCCCAGGTTGTAAGGTACACAAACATCAACTTTCAACCTATCCTCTGTTATTGCCAAATACCGTATAGTGGGAAACTTTCGAGGCAGGAAACTTTAGCAAATTGGTGGAAAATACGATTTTTGCGGAGAAAACTTTCGCAGATTGCTCACTTGTGCCATGCCAAAGGACGCCATGTCCCCAAATTTCACGGAGGAAACTTTCGCGAATAGCCACAAAACTTCGAAATTCACAAACGTTTTCTCCCTCGAAAGTTTCCCGCTAAAGCATTTTGTCAGAATTTTAGCAAAAGTTTTTGGTTTCGTGGCAGAGCGCCCTCTTTCCGTTTATGCACTTAGTGAATACAGAAAATATTGGACAACTTTCAGTGGTGTGTCTAAGTTGGAATGGTGCTATGAGAGAGTTCTAGCTATCAACCCTTTTAAAGGTGCTGCCTTGAAAGATGCATTTTCAAGATTTATTTTTTGCTTTGCAAGATGCAGCCTCTAAACTAGAGGAGAGTTCATTGGGCACAAATGTTCATGCACACATTGGGGTCATCTCTCAAGATCAACTCTCTTGAAATCAACTCTCACGAGATCAACTCTCGCGGGATCAATTCTCCCGAGATCAACTCAAATTTTCTCAAGGGTATGCCTACAGCAAGATTAGAGATGGCAAAGAGGGGCTTGTTTTTTGGAGATGCCAGCTGTACAAGAGTGGAGGTTTTCCTGGAAGAGCCACTTCAGAGGGTGCATCCGTTGTTGTGATACATCAACACAACCACCCCCCTGCACCAGAATCCCTTCAGAAGGATAAACTTGTTGTAAACAAACGTGATTAGACTTTATATATGCACGTTTGTTACAATTTTAATATAGTTTGTCACTCACTTTGTTGATTTGACTTGTATAACTCAGATAGTAGTACCTAAAAACCTATGAGTTGATCCTGAGAAAATTTGAGTTGATCTCGGGAGAATTGATCTCACGAGAGTTGATCTCGTGTGAGTTGATTTCGAGAGAGTTGATCTCGAGAGACTAAATCCACACATTGTAGGAGCCAGGGTAGGGGCAAGGGAAGTACTCGCTCACCCCCTCTGTTCAAACTTTGATTCCTACACTTCTGCCTGCCTGCAGTAGCTACTCACTGAACTTCTACATTTGGGTGACCAAGACAAGAGGCTTATGTTGTTGCTATTTGTCTAAACACCTGGAAATGTTGAAGACCTCACGGTCTGTTCACTTGATGATTTAGGCAGAAGGCTTCTGATCATGAAAGAGGCATACACTAAAAGGGGCCTAAAGTATGTATGCCTTGCATGTTGGTATAATGGTTAGCACAATCAATATTTGGCAGTTCTACAGTTCTTGACCAAGACTGAAATTTGAATATCCTGACACCTTACAGATGTCTACTCACTTATGGTCAGATTTAGTGACACTGATAAGAATGTGTATGCACTGGGATAAATCCCACGTTCGTTTCTCACCACAGTTCTAGCCGGCCTTCTCTGATTTCAGCCACCACGATGTCCTGGTTATGCTTTGCTGTGGTGAGATTATCCTGTATGTAACATGTACACACAAGCAGAGCAAGAAAATTGTACAAGTGGGTTTTGTGTTCCAGGTTTTGATATTTGAAGGTTCACAGCTGAAGTATGAGACAACTAGCACATAATATCACATTCGTTGAGAAGTATGTCAATGGACAGCTGTTGATTAATGGGATATTGTTTACTTCCAAAATGAAATAAGGCAATTTGCAATGATGTCACTAATTGTAATGGTAACTCTGTAAAGAGATTGCCAGCTGGTCTCAATATATCACCACATTACGTCACATTCATTGGCTGAGAACAGTAAGTAAAAATAGCTGATTAATTTTTGGTGTCCAACCAGATTCTTAGCTATGTAATAATATGGTATGAGTTGCAGATGGTCCATCGCCTTAAATAAATATGGACTTTGACCTATGTTAGCTCTTGACGATCTAACCTTCATTCATTGGTTACATGAGCACACTGGATTTTTCAGTCCCTGGGTTTGAGGCTTAACCTTCTCTGTGTTAGATGGCCATGGAATCATTTTATGACAAAAAAAAAAGATTGTCAGCTATCATGCATTCAGTGTGTGCATGTTTAATTAAACTCGATGTAAATACTTGTCAGTATAAAACTGAAAGTCTTTTTAGCATTTGTGCACGTCTGTGTGCATTTATTCATATCTAATGTGTGCATGTGTGTTGCATGTGGTACACATGTATATTTCCTTGTTTTTTTAGCATGCTGAGTCATCATGAGTGTGTTATTGTAAGAACAGGTTGCCATAGCAACATTAGTTATTTGACACAGCTGTGACTGAAAATGTAAAATTGTGCAAGTGACAGCTAGTTTATAGAAGTCACAAGCTATGAAATGCAACCGTCAATCTCAATAATGCTGATCAATCAGCTTGTGATTGAATGTCTATGCAACTCGGTGCCAAATTGGTCCTTTTAAGTTATTTGTTTGACTGTTACATGCAATTAAGAGGTTGATGGATCGACAAGATGTCAACTTACATCACTAAGTAACGATTAGATTGGAGGGGCTTCCTCACTGGCAATTCTTATATTCAGACTAGGTCTCATGCACAGCCAACTGAGAAGCCACAGAAGTTTTACTCGAAGATTTCTGCAGGGAATTTGACAGCTGTTACACTATATTAGCCTGAGTATTTCCAACCTGTGAATACAGTATTACGCTAATGGGATGGTATGCTGCAAATCCTAAGTATAATAACTGTCACAGCAACTCGTGGACTCTTGGGGTACCTGTTGTATAGCCACAGGGGCAAATTTTTATTCCCCCATAATCAAGACCATTCTAATGCTGAGCTTGATTGTGTTCTGGTATTGATTCAACCACCACTAGCCTGATTCCCAGTCTCCATTCCAGAGCAGGGAAGCCTGGAGAACAAGGCTAACCACTTACTACATGGTTGCATCAGTTTCTGTGGGCTGTAGCTTGTGCTGTAACAGAATGATGAGCCTATCTGCTTCATTCAGTATGTGGATATGCTTCACTGGTAGCTACAATGTGGTCAGATCCCAAATCAGGTATCAGTTTGGGTCTCAATCTCAGGTCATTCCTGGCCCAGTAATGGCAGTATGGGCAACTGCCAACTATTTGCTGACACAATAATTTATTATCTACTCTAGCTGGCAGTGATTGCTGCAGAAACTCCACCCACCAATTAGCAATGACAACCACATCTTCAAGTTTGTTCGGTCCCTAGCGAGGCTGCATACATAGGTCCATAGCTGTGGTAGCTACATAGGTTCACATAGCAGCCATTTTCCGGGCTATCTCTTTCCAAATTTGTTATACAGCTTGATTGTGGTTGTGTAACACTGCTGTATTATGATGTCCCAACAGTTGGTAAAGTTCAAATACCAATCTTAAAAGGTTGTGATGGTTGACTGAATCATTTAATGGGAGTTCTATTGCTCATAATTCCACATGGGATTACTCAATGCTTTGGTACGATGCAAGCAAGTAGCTAGCTGACATGCATGCTGCACAGATAATCAAATCACTCCTTTTTCTTCAAAGTACCTTTTCTAAAAACCTTCTTTGAAGGTGGTTACAAAGACGATTGCAAAGAACCGCAAAATGATATAATGGAATGTATGACCATGTCATGATTAGCAAGCTGTTCTCATGGTTTAGAACACATAGCTACTTCAGTATGAAACTGGGTAGCTAGTGTCCTGATTAGCAAGCAGCATGCAGAATTTGTGTGCATGCAACCTAGTGGTACACTTAAAGACATCATGCTTGGTGAGTATTTCTGAAGTGGCTAGTGTGTGTGTGCTATGCCTGATAGCTAGGTAGCTATATGCTGAAGCTAAAGGTCATTCCCTGTGAGACAGTTGCGCCCTGTGTGTGACTTTATATCACATTTAGGCCTGGGGAGATGTGGTTCATTGATTGTTCATACAGTCATTGGTGAACTAAGACTTTGTACGCCGTAGCAGTTCTTGACAATGCATGATGTGGAGTCACATTTCCTAGAGTCAGATTTCAGTGCTGGAGTATTTCTTGTTACTGGCTATTGACATGTGCTGTAGTAATCTGATGTTATGGGAACTGTGGCAGCAACAACATGTCACAGGAGCCCGCCTGCCCTTTGTACTGTTGTCATGACATAATCATGATAGGCTGCACTCTTAGCCATCAATGTGCATATAGGAAGCCATTACATTCTCATCCTTATCGGCATTATCACATCTCATCACAATTATGTACGGGAAATGTTATCCGCAGATAACAGTCCCCATCTCCTGGTCACCCCAGCACAGCTGATGAGTATTGGCCAAAATACATCTGTAGCGAGTGACTTTGAAAAAACATAGACTCCCTTTTTTCAGGAAGATGTAGTTCATTTGGCTACAATGAAATTTGACATTTTAATTTCAGTCAATATTGGTCTAGACCTAGTTAGTGTGCCATCTGCTATGCTGGATAACATTTGTCTTGGACTCCTTAAAAGGCTGGGTACCTTTTGTAATTGGTTCCACCGCACATACTCTAACTGTTTGGCTACACATAGTTTGAAGCAACCTTTTAAAGGATGGCTAGACTTTCTCACTTCTCCAAGAACTGAACTGAATTCTCACTACAACCCAATACTCTACGTTTCCCCTGTCACCACATAGTGATCTCATTTGTTGCTTTTAAGTGGCTGTTACCCAATACAAATAGAATAACTGCATGGGAAATGCTGAAACCTTTCTGTGGCGTTGGTGGAGATCCCCTATTGTATTTGTATTATAGAGTAGGAAACATTGCAAATTGTAGTAGATCTCAGAAACACCATAATCACATTAGCTACACTACAAACATCTGCACTATGAACATTTAGAGGCAAACAGCTAGTTGTTTGTCTGCAAGAGCACGCTAGAGCATCCATCAATCTTCTTGCCCCATTAAGTAAACTACTGTACTCTATTGGGCACTCCTAATTAGCTACACACCTCCACAAAGATGTGCCACTGCATAAACTTGCTGATGGGCTATCAGAAACCACTTGAGTACATTCATCCCCTGCACAGCAAACTTGGTGGCTGGGGGATTTGGGCAGTAATAATATTATCACACAGCATGCAAAACTGATAGTTAGTTAAAGCTTCACTGTTAGATTGGTTAGGGAGGTCACTATATTATAGGGATTTCATATAGCTATATAGTGGATATGTATAATGGCTATCATGAGATATGTCATGAACACTTGAACACTACGGACACTGGCTACTTTAAATTAGGTCTTTTGTTACAACTGGAACTAAAAGTTAATGGAGGTAGCTAGCAAGCCACTGTGTAGCTAGCAAAGTCTTGTTCCCAGACCACGAACCCAACTGCATGTGTGGGATCTGGGCACAAGACTCAAGCTACCAGGGCTTCATTGTTAGTTGATTGTATTAAGGCAGGAAGGTGCCTAATTGGGTGGTAGGTTTCAGATGTAATTATAGCTGAAACCACACGGGAAGATGGCTCAAGGTGGATTTCACTGCCTGCTGTGTTCTTGCTTCTCAAATATGATGCAATCATGCACTGAACCACATGTCCTTATTTGAGGACGTAGAGGTTCCCATGGAAATGTGCACCATATCCCATGGTGGCTGGTTCAAGATGGTATAGTGTGTGTAGTAGTGTTTGCAGACAAACCAAGTAGGCTACATAGCCCATAGACACAACAGCACATCACTGCACATCACTTAGTGGATTCACACAAAAGAATTCTTGAAATTATTTCCAACTTCATCACCATGCTCATAAGTATGATTCACAATAATAATAGATATGGAAATGAACATAACTTGCCATACATGGTTGTAAAGACTGCACGGCAACATACCCCCTGCATACGTATGAATCAGGTTCCCCTTGAGTGGCTGAGCTGCATGTGCTTGACTGTGAATAAACAAAAGAAAGTCATGAGGTCTTATTGACTGGTTGTATAGTCTGCATTGTTCCATTGCCATGGCAATAGGCTTTTCTCTCTTATTTACAAGTGACGTGTGTGGGTGCTTAGTGTGAGGTTGAGACAGTACAGCATTGTGTGCTGTCCACGTGACTATAGGGTAGAGTCCTCAACAATGCCCCTCTAATTCAATAGGCAGAGGCATACTTATAAAAGTTGGGAATGGTGAAGCTAGCATTCTTGTCAATGAATATATCTTTATGTAGTTTCAGTTATTAATTTTTACGGTACAAAATCACCAGTGAATGTCTAGTTCAACAACGTAGCAGAATTTAATCTGATAGCTAGTGGTTGGTCACGGTCATGGTCACGGTCATGGTCATTTCAGACACTCCAAGAGATACTCTCAGTATATTTGTATTCCAATGTCTTCAAAAGTCTATAGGTAGTTATCCTCTCATACATGTCCCAAGGTTTCAATGTCCAGAGGTTTCAGTGTCTCATAAGGATGTCCAACTCAAGCTTCAAGCTCTATATATAGCCCAACATGAAGGAGAAACCTGCCAAATAAAGAAAGTCGAGGAAGTCAAAAGTTGCCAGTGGTTGGAACAAGAAGCACTGGTAAGTCTAAATATGCATGCCATACCGTTCAGATCACTTGGAAGATGACAGAGAGAGGAATTTAATTTAAGAGCTAGGGTATCCATTATATATATATATATTTTAAAGTGATATGGCAGAGTACTGAAACTTAATAACCTTTGTTTGTTTGTGAAAGCACCATAGGTTTTATTATATTACTGTCAGAGTTCAACTGACATTATGTAACTAGACAAACACAACCTAGCAGGTGTATGTACCTGACAAAACATCCCTGATCTGTTGTTTAGATCATACACAATGAATCCACTTCAGTTACACCAATCTAGACAAAGCAACAAACTACATGAATCACATTAAAGCACAGTTGTCCTGTTGCGGGCATCTTCTGAGTCACCACCTACCCACTACTAGAAGAAGCTAAACCTCAGTGTTGGTATTTTGCTAGATGAGTCTTGGAAACTCTCAACGAAAGGAGAAAGCTGCACTTCTGTTTGTGAATTCACTGGCAGGATAGCTATACCAGTGTACAATGTCATGGTACTGCCAAGATTGTAGACCAAGACTAGAATCCATCCTTGAAATCATTTTTAGTTCAGAAAGCTGACCTCAAAAGTCACAATACCAAGAAATGGTTTATAGTAGTAAAATAGGTTGTGTTACAAGCAGTACAAGGAAGATCTTATGGTGTGGTCCAGGCATGTCTTTGAACATAATTGTAGTTCCTAATAACATTGCTTTTCATGTGACTCAGGCTTCCACTCTTTTACTAGATCACGAGTGATAACTTGAACTGCTTCTCACATGCAGGCTCTTCCTTCTTGTGTTGGTTCGGCTGGAAGGCTCCTGTTGTTTTCCCAGTTGCTATGGAAGTACAAGTCTTTCGGAGGTTGTCACTTCCAAACTTGGGCTGTATGCAAAGGACACAAACAATTAGCAACCATGTGCTTGTACACACCTAAAACTAATCGAGTTGCCCATTCACCATGTTTGTGCTGATCAGTGTAGTTATGTCTCACCAGCCAAGCTATAGCAAGACATTGAAGTGAAATCAGCTAGTGTAATGGCTTGTGTGATGTACTGAGCTGTACTGAAGGACTAGGGTTAGTCTACAGTGGAACCTCGTCTCTCAATAAGGGCATTCTGTATTAAGAACACTGTCTATAATAAGAACCATATTCAAGCACTTATCTGCACTTGATCCACATACTGGTTGGAGCCCAATGCTTCAATACCTAACTAAAACATCTGTCAACCTTGTACTAGCTGCTTATTAATAATCAGCACATCCAAAAACTGTCTGAATAGAAACTTCACTGTGTAGCTATTTTACCAGATAAGGCCAGTTATTTAACCTCTTGAGAACAAAACACACTGCTGTCTATAGTTGCTTTAAGGCAGGTGTTATCTCACTAAGACTATGTACATGTTCTGAAAATGGTAGTAAATCTGCATATGGCATTTCCATAATGGCAATATGAAGATGGGACAAATATTCCAACCAGTGGCCCAGCCCTGTCCTTTCATAGTGCCAAGATATTACTGATGTGATTAGTTAGGTATGCAATAAAGCACTAGAATCCGTTGCAGTGAATAGGCCCAATTTCAACCAATAACCAAAATGACCTCAAAAAATTTTTTTAATGATTTCAAAGGGTACAGAAATTCTCACAAAGAACATAAAACAAGAGACAGTTGTACCAGATTTTATAGTATAATAGATAATCAACAAGTTACAGATTTAGGTTACCATTAAAATTAACTTACTGTAAAATAAAAAGTACAACTTATAATAGTTAAATGTTAATTTACAGTTAAAAATTATCCATAAGCTTAATGTTTAAAGTACATATAATAACTTAAAGATTACATTACTGTATCTACAGCTATAATTCTTAACTATTTATTATGTACTAACAATTAATTAAGAGTATAGTAACTTAATGTTAAAGGTATTAAGGTTACATGTAAAAGTTTTACAAGTTACTGTAGGAGGTAGAATACCAGTGGGATGTAGTTCAGAGGGTTTCGTGCTTCTTGTGGCTTAGAATCTGTTTTTCTCCAGGTGTCTCCGGTGCATGGCCAAGTGGCGACCAAGTTCGTCTGAACGAGCAAATCGCTTTGGACAATTTGGCCAGGAGCAAGAGTGTGGCTTTTCTCCTGTGTGCGTTCTCATGTGGGTTTTAAGATGGTCGGATCGTGAGAACTTTCTTTCACAGACATCACATTGGAAGGGACGGATGCCGGTGTGTTTGCGGCTATGTCTTCTCAGCTGGTCAGATCGTGAGAATCGCTTTCCACAGCCCTCATGCTCGCAGACATATGGCTTTTCTCCTGTGTGCTTTCTGATGTGCATTTGAAGGTGGGATAGTTTGAGGTAGCGTTTGGTGCAGCCTGGGTACAGGCACACAAATGGCTTTCTCTGTTCCTCGGACTTGGTTATGGCTGCTTGCTGACTCATCATGTTGCCTGGTTGCTGTACTGGTTGCCTGGCATGGGGAATGATGAACGTTGGGTTGCTTGACATGGTCATTTGGATTGGTGTAGAACCCTCATATTTGTATGCATCGGCAGGAATGGCTGGATTTAGCATGGCCTCATTGTGTCTGGTGCCTGGAAACTGATGTGCTGAAATAATCTGACCCATCTGTGGCTGGTTGGTGAAGACCATGTTAGTGATATTGGTGGGATGAGGATTAGATGTGTGAGGAGAAATGGGAGTATAGTGCTCCAAGGGGACAGTGGTGGCAGGGGTAAGACACATGCTTGAGACAGGAGTGGACACAGGAGTGGGAAACTCAGGATACTGGGCGTGGTGATGGGGTAGCGCTTGCTGCATGATGATCATGTCTTGTGGTGGCTCAATGCATGGCGGGCTGGTTGCAGTTGGAGAATGGTGTGGACTGAGCTCGTGGTCCGAGACGGGAGGGCTCATGTACACTGATGTTGGGTAGGGTGGGGGGGAAAGCTCCTCATGCTTGAGCGGTAGAGAAGCCTGTATGTCGAGAAGCTCAGGGTAGCTATCATCAACAAAGCCAGTGTATGGTGGAACTGCACAGGAAAGAAAGTGGGTGTAACATTAAACATCAAGCCTTTCAACCCCCAGGGCTTGTCTGTAACGTGACACCGCGTTATGGGTGGTATATATGGCTAATTACATTCTGTGGGCTTGAAAATATAAACATGCGTGTCGGATTACCAATTAGAAGCGGCGCGCGCCATTGTCTTCTGCGTCACAAAATGCCCGGCCGCGCCACGCCAATGCTTTTGATTTCTTTGTGCGTAAGCTTTCTGTCTTTCAGGACTATTTCTTTTTTTTACCATTACCGTACTACTACATGCACGCAAGTTCAAGTTGTACTCCTATTAATACATATGTTGCGAACGGAGCGCATCATGCATAGCTACATTTAGTACAAACGTATAGCCACGTACCATCTAGGATCTCCCTAGGCGCGGGCGGGCCCATGAAGGAGGCGGTGGCAAAGGTAGCACCATTCAGATCCTGAGTCTTCAGCAACGAAGTAAGGCGGCTGCAGGTACCGCGGTAAGTCGAATCGTCATATTCTTGCTTGATTGACATCGTCGCTGTAGATCCATGCACCGGAGAATGGGCTTGCATGATCGGCGAGTGCGCGGCGGCAACAGGCGAACAACAGCCGCCGATCGGGGAGTTGGCGTGCGACAGAGGAGAGTGCGCGCTTGCCGGAGAGCAGACAGACCCCAAGGGCGAGTGTGCGTAGATAGGAGATCCCATTTCAGGCGAGAGCGGCTGGGTCCACGTTGTTTGGTGGTAGAGACCATCCATTACCGGGTTGACCTCAACGTGAGACATCACAACAACTTCACAAGCCATCTTTATAGTAGTGCGGCGAGCAGAAATGTGTCAGTAACTTGCAGAAAATGTCTCTTGAACTTGTTCGGAATAACTCTACTTTGTTATTACAATTCGCTTTAGCTAAGTTGTTTCGAAGTTCTATCCCGACCAGCGGAGATAGAGCGAGCTAGTGTCTTGCAAGCGAGAGCGAGAAGCGGAGTTGCGCAAGTGAGCAATTTCCTTTTTGGACAGGTATTTAGCCTGGCGGGGCGCGACCGCACGCTATAGTATACGGTTCTATACGCATTTTGTGACGCAAACAATCATGCGTGCATATGCGGTATACGGTACGGATTTAGTTTGGTTCCCAGTCCCTTCCTGTATGGGCGGGGCGAGAAAGGAGAGGGCCTAGGGAAGTATATACTGCTGACCAGTCAGCATGCAAACTAGCCTCGTACCCAGGCCTGGGTACGAGGCTACATGCAAACCAGAAACGGGTCAGCGAAAGTATAGCCTACTTGATGCATACTTGCTACAGTACATAGCTACAGTGCTTCTGTGTGTATCTGTTACCTTGCACAATGGACACTGTATGGACACACCTTTCCCTTGGGGACTACCACATAGCAACTTAGTCTCACAAGCCAGACCTAACCAACCCAATTGTGGATCTCTTTCAGTATTACATGTGGTATCATACTGGGAGTTGGTAGGGTCCGGCTTATAATGGCAACTACTAAAGAACTCAGTGTTTGACCTGAATGTACACATGTGCAAAAGTCACATGGCTACAAGATTATAGCTACTATCAGCCGGATAGATCAAGATTAGCATAACTGTTAGCTACAGATCTTCTGTGTGTGTGTGTGTGTGTGTGTGTGTGTGTGTGCATGTTGGCTGTGAGATGAGCAACTGCTGTCAGTATTCCTTCTTTGGCACCTGGAATTTCTGTTGCTTGTGCTGGGGGGTTTTGTGCAAACTAGAAACACAGGTAGCTATTAACTAGTAGCTATAATTGTCAAAGCAGATTCTTGGAATTGGTAACAGTGAAGCTTGTCTCTATCAGATAAGTACACATTTTTGAAGTTTCACCGCATCCTTTTGAGGATAAGTGGCTGAAACCGTAAAGGATCATTTGATACTACAGACTGTTTGCTCAGTAGAACTTCACATTGAAGCAGTCGGTGGTATATGTACAGACACAGACACAGATACACACACATATATATAGCTGAGAAAGCCATTGACATTGGAATGCACATACTTCACCATGTGTTGTGTAATTTTAGACCACCTGTGAATTGTTTAGGGACTATAAAATGTCACTAAATCAACTTTACTCACTGCTTCGTTTACTTCACATTTCATGGCAGCTATTGATGAGATGTGTGTTGCTACAGTTGTAGTAGTTTGGCGACAGTGTGGCGAGGAATATGAGATTCATGAGGGAAAATTAACAGGCCATTATGGTGATAATTTGGAGAGATATTTAACTATTATTATTGTAACAGTTCAAATCATGCATGACATTGCACACTGGGAATTCAAGCCTGAGAAAACTGATACCTGCATGCTGGTGTGCACCAGACCTTCCCATCATTCGGTTTTTTGATCCTTACACATTACACATGCAGGCATCCATTGATCATGATGGCTTGATCTCATCTATCTCAATGCCATGATCCATGCATGCAATGTTCTAGCTAGAAATCAAAGTCATGACTGGCCTACAACAGGTTTTGTTAGGCTGTTCTGAGCCCCAGGTCACTTTAGTGAATTGTCACTTACAGACTTTATATTAGGTATGGGAAACGTTTGCACCACTGCAAAAGTTTTTGGCATACACATTCCATGCAGTAATGTCGAACTCGTCTTCAAGATCACATGCAGTAAGCATGCAGCTTTTTTAAGTTGGAATGTCCCGGTGATAAACTGATGCAGTAGATATACTTGTCCTGGTTGTTTAAGTTGTAGATATCAACAGTGAAGAAGTAGCTATGTGAAATGTGCTTCAGTGTCAAGTATATAAAACGTATATAGTTAATGTGGTCACTGCAGCAATGGCATATGTACTAGATCCACTTCCTTATCTACACCAGCCTTTTCAATGGTAGTTTTAGCCAAGGAATCAAGGCGATGGCTTGTTACAGCTATGTTGTGATGTTATGAGCAACCATGCCAACCGCGTGGCACACCCACATGATATGATGACATCTTTCTAATTATTCAAATTAGCTGAAATTGCTACTCTCAAGCAACATCTGCTCAACAATAATAGGATGCCAAACTAAAGTTATAACACAAGTGGTTATATTGCACATTTAATCATTATGTCTAATTGCATCACTGTCTGTCATGGTGCTTTGAATTGCCCAAATCATTCCAGATGGTTCATGGTTCTGCAGGTCTTAGTTTTTGCAAGAGAGATACACAGGGTACACAAGTAGAAGTTTCCTCCATTTCTGTGCATTGGACAGTAGTCGGTACTGTGTAGGTGTATTGCTGGGAAGTTAGCTAGTAAACAGAGGTGTCATGGCAGTCAATCATCCTTTGGTCATGCTGTCAGCTTGGAAGTCACGTAACAGGAGACAACCCACTCACTGGCAGGCGAGAACTGTAGAAACAAGTGGGCATTAGAGCTGAGTGCACAGTGCATGTCTTGTGGGAAAAATGTACAGAGGATATCCGTGGTTATCTAGTATCAATCATCAATCAAAGGACTTAGACTTCCTGTCTACATCAAGTTGACCAATCAGATGGTTGCCTTTGGCAGTGTTTATTCTAATATATACAAATTATATGGTGGGCATGAATATATGAAGGCTCAAGAACCATACTGGGCTGCACTGCATGGGTTTGCTGCATGATATTTGAGGCCTTTAAAATTATATTTGTTTGCTACATGCAAAATGTATAGGTCAAAGGGCCACTAAGCTTCCTGTGTTTTTTCCAGCCATACGTGCTACAGGTCATGTATATGACATTTCAATACCTGGCAGTTTCATGTATACCTGCTATAGGATATGTACCTAACATTTCTAGGTATGATACCAGACATTTATTTATAGTAACTGACATTTCGAGGTTGGTAAGATACATGAAATTTATTTTGGACTGTAGCTGACATTTTGCGGCATGTACCTAGTAAGGTACCTGACATTGATTGTAGCTGGCATTTCATGGTATTGTACCTAGTTAAGATACCTATCATTTCCATCAAGAGCACATGATAACGTCATTACAGAAATGATGTCATCATGCGCTCTTGTGTTATTATACTGGCAGAAATTTCAATTGAATCTTGTCTTTGGCTAGACCACTCTGATTCCGAGGCCTTCTTATATGGTAGCTAAGCCAAATTATATGTATCACAGGTGGACAGATAAACACCCAAAATTGTAATCTGATATCTTTCAATACCATCCTGTTACTTAGTTGTGTTGATTGCCCTACATGGATGTTCAATGCTCCAGTCAGAGGCGAAGGAATCAACTGTGGTAATGAGTTTTGCATCCATTACTCTTCTGGGTGTGTTCTATTAATGTATCCTGTAAGATTTGCGATTCTTTCTTATTACGTACACACACACACACACACACACACACACACACACACACACACACACACACACACACACACACACACACACACACACACACACACACACACACACACATTCACACACACACACACATTCACACACAAGCACACACACACACACACACACACACACACACACACACAAGCACACAAATACACAAGCACACACACACACACACACACACACAAGCACACACATTCACACACAAGCACACACACACACACACACAAGCATACACACACAGAGTACGTACACTCACACAACTGGACACACACACTATGGTAACGCTGATGTGTGTATAAGGATTCTCTGACCACAAAATATCCTCTCACTAACTTCCCAGATCATATTAACCCAAACACTCATTACATGCTCTCTATGTGGTTTGCTGATATTGCCATGGTGACCAGTGATGATGCGACAGCAAAGAGCTACTGAACAATTGACCTTACGGTTCAAATTCCGATAAGATAGGGAACAGATGGTCCCAAAAGGATATGGTATACTGCGGTCCTATAACGTTGATTGTAAAATCACCCAGATTAGCTGTCTGCTATGAATACAAGTGTTTACACAAGCAAGATTGACTGCAGTGTAACAAATTCCAGCGTCTTCCATCTGTGGCAGTAGCTTTATGAAGGATCCGGTCCCCACAGGTATCCCATTTCAAAGACCTGCCGCCAGAAACAACATCTATCTTATCTGCATAGTTATCAGTTGTACGCTAATGACCGACTGACCAACGAGGGCGCAAAGAGTGGCATCTGGCCTGGGAAAACGTGCACCTCTTTACGGCTAATGGAATTTACTATGTAAATGTTAGCACAAGTTCTCAGAAGTAGCGTTCCTGTAGAGTAAGTAAAAGGCCGCTTGCATGTGGCAACTTGCCTGTGGAATTTGACCAAAACAACATTTCAGAAGCCAGAGAATAGCCACTATTTTCTAAAATAGGTACTTTTCACTTAGTATAGTATAACTGTGTATGTACACACAAAATTAAGTATGTAAATACGTACATACGTCAACATACATACATACATTCAACAGATTTTACACCCATCCATGTGATGGCTAGGGCTACATGAAAAACACATTATTATGATTAAATTAAATAGCAATTAGCAGTCATTAGCTTTACAGCCTAATCTACTACCATGTAAGACTAACCAATACAAGGTATCCATGACAACATTGGGATATCTTATATTATTGGCCCAATCTCTTTAATGAAGAGACTAAACAATGGGATATATACATTCTCTAATACACTGAACAGCACAACAGATAGATATTTTCAAACACACCAAACAGTGCACCAGGCCTCTGAAGTGAAAGCCACGTAGGAAACAAAATTCACATTGAAATGTTTGTTGTCAAAAGAGGACGAAATTCATATTTCAAGTGTACGCAAGTGCCGTGTCCAAGGGGCACTTGAGGAGTTGACATAACGCCGTCCGTACCAATCAAACCCATCGCACCAAACAAAGGGGGTGTGTGTGGCGGTAATAGTACGCCATGATTATAATAGGCCCACTTGAAAGTTGTCACAGGCAGCTCTCATGTAAAGTGGTTGTTGTACTTTACTTGTAAACCCAAACTTGAAATAGTGTACACAGTTCAGTTGTAACAGCTGCCATACGTATTCTGACACTAAAGCTCTCAAGTATTGTTAAACTCCAAAGCTGCACTGAGTCAGCTTTCAAGCACCTCCGTGACAAGGACTTGGAGTAGTATTAAGTGGCCAACAATGGCACACTTGTACGTTATATAAGCTAAGTACTTCTCACCAAAAAAAGAAGGTGGAGTATGACATCCTATAGTGAGTCAAGGCTTTGTGTGACAAGTACTTGGTGGCCATACTATCAAAATGCAGCTACAAGTAGTTTTGAAGTGGCTCACAATAACCGTTTGTATTATGTAAGCTATTGTAAGTAGTGCACTCACGCTGACCAGAAAGGGTTAGTATGTGGTTTCTTTGATGGCCTGTAGTTGAAACAACTACAGGCCATTAATTGAGTGCTTCATAAGGTTTTTAATTACTACTGGTTCAATGGCCCAAACCTCACAAGGAATCACCACCTGGAGGTTAACTGCATGAAGACCGATCTTAAGTCACATGACAGCTTGGGGTTTTCTGATTGGCCAGTCCATTCAAACTCAAGTATAAAATGTATTACTCTGACACAACGTAGATCCATATTTCTTATCCTTGTAGTAGAGGTGACTAAACCGTCGTGTCACACCGTGCAACTTAAGGTGTATCTTAGATAGGCAACTTTCATCAGCTTGAACCAATGACCCAAACCTCCCTGTCCCTACAGAATGCGTTTATACCAACAACATGACAACAGATAGTAGTACGTCATACTCCACCACATGGGCAATTTGAAGCCGTATAAATTTGGCTTTGCTTAAAAATAGAACTCATTCTGCTACATAAAATTTCAAATGTCACGGTTGAGTGCCCTGGCCAATTGCGGAACTGACCTCAGTTGGGCGCCAACAAAGACATGCTCTTGGCCACTAAGTGCTCTAGATCAACATCTTATCACCTCTGCAATATCACTCCCCCAGGTCCTCCACACAAACATCAAGCCTTGTACTCTAGACTCTTTGTATAGCAGGTGTAGGCTATTGTAGGCTGCACTAGAGTAAGTGGATTCATAGGTGCACTCAGATGTGACAAGAAAACGAGTTTTAACCAGCACTGCATGGGCCCAGACCCACTCTAAAGAAGAAGGGGGTTACAGAATGGGAACAAAACTGGTCCTACACCAACCTGAGTATATAGTACAGATGTACTGGTATGAAGATCTTCATCACGTGGACAGGTCCTGGGATGGCTGGCATCATTTTGAGATTAGATAACTGGGATTGGGATTACGGGTGAGACATTTTCAGATGGGACGTTCTGGGAATGATTCCAGCTGCAACTGTATGTTACTGGGATGTTTCTGAGGGAATGTCGCAATTGGGTGCACTTACCTCATACACTGGTGTTCGTACCCACTCAGTGATAGTGAGTTTGAAGGGCCATGGTCCAATCCAATAAAATTAGGCCAAATTGCAGTGTGGGCAATTTTCAGTAATTTTGGCCAGACCACTTTGCGTAATTACTGCATGAACTTTCAGCAAGGGTTTAATGTGTCGCATATAGTATGGCAATATCAGACCAAAATAAGCTCATGACATCGTAATACTGTATAATTACATCGCAACACAGATCCACTGATGTCAGAACCCTGTCTATACACGGGCAATGTTGTCATACATTGATAGTCACTGTTGTTAGATTCTGTAGCTAGTTGAAAAAACTGGAGGATGAGCAGGTTGTTTCTTACAACAAACAGCTGAGGGAAGGAAAGGGAGAGAGGGAGTTGGGACTTGTTTTCAAGCAAGTGGCCAAGTTCTGAAAACGAAGAGGAGGATGTATGCGAAAACAACATAATTGCCAAGCTCCTTAGCGGGAATTTAAATAACATATTTTGCATGAGTACCATATATACTAGTAGCTACCCTCAGGCTGTTTTCTAAGTCATTTTTAGTCTAAAGTGGGGAGGGGGTGTTTACTTGAATGTTTAGTTAGTCCCGACTGTACACCCCCACGGAGCTGCTGGCTCAATGTGAGATCAAGAGTACTGGAATTCACATGTCTACATGTTCAGTGAAATCGTCTGACACTGCATTCACTGAGCTAAACCAAACAGACCTTTCTTATAACACTACAGAATTGTCTGTATAAACTTGGCGGTTAAAAAAAAGGTGTTCGACTCCTACCCAGGCTGGGGCACATTAGTGACTGCCTATGGTATGTACACCTCATGTTTCCACGAGCCGAAGGTAATGAAAATGACAGTTCCGTGTAGAAATTGAAAATTAATTCGTTGAATATTTTGAACGCATTCGAAGCGCCATATTGCTAAACGATCAGTAAGAGGTGGGCTCTCATGCCTTCCATAGATGAATAGATATCTAGTGCATCTATGGATGCACATATGAGCACCAACCCTTAATGAAAGTTCAGTGATATACGGTACTTTGAACGCGGTGATGCATTCAAAATATGCAACAGAATAATCTTTCGATTTCCACATGAGACTACCTCAACTCTAATAATTTTATTAAAGTAACCCCTGCATGGTAATGCCCCAATGAGCACACTAATAGGTGTATTACCCACCTGTTAGAAGAAACATGCATCCAAAAGCTTGTTTATCATTTACCTCACAATGTGATGGGCTCACTGAATGGCCCAGTTCTATTGACAATGACTGCTGCCACTTGGAAAGCATATTCAGTGTTTGGAGTAAGACGTACCACTAATGATGTTGTCCATATATTTGTTACAACTGACTTGTTTCGCTGCACATCTTTGTCAGCACCATGCAGGGGGTGGAGCAGTCACATAACAGTCATGTGACTGCACTGTCACCACATGATTCCCTTGACAGTGAGGTCACATGACAGTCATGTGATGGTCATGTGACTGTATGTGATTATTACTAAATACCTCACAGCATAGCCGGTGATTGGCCATTTTGCTGGATGCAAGGCACCTTTCTCCACCACTTGTTCAAATGCACAACACCACCTACTGTATGTGTTTACATAAGTGTAGGGCATTATGACTCAGAGAGCCAATTCGTCAGTTTAGGTGTTTAATGAAGCCGATAGATTTACAGCATAAATCATAAAAATGATTTTGAAATTGTTCAAATTCATGCACGAGTTCTGGTCATACCAACTGAACTGCTCCATCTGCTTATAGGAAATGTGTTTGTCCAATTATACATTTTTGAAGAGTGCGTGAAGAATGTGGTATCAGTTTTCACTGAATTAGGAGCGATAAGTGAGGTTGTAGGGCTGTTGCAATAGATCAAAGATTTGACAAATCAAATTGCGTTGCACGTGTCCATCTTGCAATGGTGGAGAGAAGGAAGGAATGAGTCTACAAGAGCTCAGTCTACAAGGGATAACAAACAGCAAGTATGTAGTAAAAGGGTTATGGAACACAACAACCCAGCTGGCACTGAAGGAGAGACGGACACTGTTTACTGTTTTGATATCTTTACTCCAGAGAGCTTAGTCTGTTTCCATAGTGCTGTTCTGTTTGTGTGCTACGCTCACGTAGTGACATGGAGGAAACAAACCTAGACACTATATTAGTTATTGCAGTTCTGATTGCTTCCATAGACAGTAACAACTAGTGAGTAGTTTGTTTTTGCAATGCAAACTGTGTAGTAAAATGATTGACCATTTAAGTTTTCCTTGTGAAAACGAGCAGTACTCAAGTACTCTTTACTAGCCTTGCATAGATAGTAATCTATATATCGACAGCACACACATAATTTACTAGATGCCCCACCTATAGTATACTAGATAGCACACACATAATTTACTAGATGCCCCACCTATAGTATACAAGATAGCACACACATAATTTACTAGATGCCCCACCTATAGTATACAAGATTGCACACACATAATTTACTAGATGCCCCACCTATAGTATACAAGATTACACATTCATAAGTTACTAGATGCCCCACCTATAGTATACAAGATTACACATTCATAAGTTACTAGATGCCCACCTATAGTATACAAGATTACATATTCATAAGTTACTAGATGCCCACCTATAGTATACTAGATAGCACACACATAATTTACTAGATACCCCACCTATAGTATACAAGATTACACATTCACAAGTTACTAGATGCCCCACCTATAGTATACAAGATTAAACATTCACAAGTTACTAGATGCCCACCTATAGTATACTAGATTACATATTCACAAGTTACTAGATGCCCACCTATAGTATACTAGATTACACATTCACAAGTTACTAGATGCCCACCTATAGTATACTAGATTACACATCATGGTTTGCTAGAAGCCCACCTATAGTATACAAGATTACACATCATGGTTTACTAGATGCCCACCTATAGTATACTAGATTACACATCATGGTTTGCTAGAAGCCCACCTATAGTATACAAGAAGGGATATTATGATCTAGCCCCGGCTGTTAAGGTATACAGGCTAAGGTTACTGAAGGATGCTGAGCTGCCATTGAGTTACATTTCTGGACATTCAACTATCACAACCAAACCAACAAGGAAAGTCCAACAGCTTTGAAATAGAGAGGAAAGCTGGAAGCTAACGCCAGCTAGAGTTTCTGATTTTTAATGCCAAACAAAAATACTAGTCTACTAGTGGAAATGTTGAGAGGTTGGCCATTCAAAGTTCCCTCAAATTGATCAATTAGTATGCATGTTTTGTACTCGCATGGTGGACAGAGTGTTGCAGGAGGCAATAAAATCTATTGGACTCAGCAAATTGCAACAAATGACTACAAATGACTCATTCATTGCTTACAAAATACACCCTCGACTCCTAACTGGATTATTAGTTATTACTCAAGTATCACCATGGCATACCTAAGGACTTCAGCTGCACGTTCAAACTATTAAACCAACCAGATTCATATACAGCTTCTCTCTAAGGTAAGGTTTACATAATTCAACAGAGCCTTTATCCAGTTAGCAAAGTGAAGGGTGAGGAATATATAAAAAAGTCACAAAAAAGTTTTCTCAGTGAAAACAAGCACATGTAGGGATGGAACCCTCAAAAACCAACCAAACAAGATAGGAACAACACCACAATACTTTTACACCATCCCTACATCTTGTGCCATTTTGCCAACTACCGTAGACTCTGGTTAATAGGCGCATGCGCTTATAAGTGTAAATGGTAAGCAAATATGTGCCTAATAGAGGATATGTGCTAAATAAGGGATGCAATGGAAGCCACACCCTACAGGCGGCTTGACGACTCAGTGGCAATATGCAGCGTGCAGTAGATCGTTAGACACATTCACCTGGTGAGTATCAACGTAAAATCAGAAGACTCCATCCTCCTCAAGAAGACCGTGGTTTGAACCCATTGTATATTCAAGGAGATGCGGGGCTTCACGCATTTCACGGGGAAAATTTTTCTGACTTGTTGTAGTACGGTAGTCGTTGGGTAGTAGTCTCGTAGGCCACGAAGGATGTGGCTTGCAAGCTTTGTGTTTGCCAGAAACAGGAAGAGCCTGTGTATCTCATCTTTTGTTGACTTCAGGATGACCATCGAGTGTGCTGCGTATTCTTGATGCCATGGTTTTCACTTGATCCCTACCTTTTAGTAAGGGGTTTAAGAGTTTTAGTGGTTGAAACTATAACTAACTAAAAATTTTGTAAAACCGGGGAACTATAACTAAACTAAACCAAAAGTATTTTCTAAATCCAAAAACTAACTATAACTAAACTAAAAGTACAACCCCCATACTAAAATTTGAAGGTTTTTGTGGTGTACATGGTTGGCAAAATGGCACAAGATGTAGGGATGGTGTAAAAGTATTGTGGTGTTGTTCCTATCTTGTTTGGTTGGTTTTTGAGGGTTCCATCCCTACATGTGCTTGTTTTCATTGAGAAAACTTTTTTGTGACTTGTTTGCTTTGTTTTTTTTTGTGGTTTTGTTTTGTTTTGTTCAAGCATAAGCGCAGCCGAAGTAGAAAGAAATGGGAACCAATAGTGAAGCATTCTTCAAAGTGCCCATATTGCCTTATATGCTCAACTACCACAGGAAGTGTGGTAATGATTTAAGTATTTCTGCGAATTGAGTAGACCAATCGGTATTTAGTGTTCATACCTCTGGTTTCGGTACTTTCGGTGAGATAGGTATCAGTTTTCAATCTTATTCCAGAATAAGAGCAGTGTATACCTCTTCAAAGTTGTTGGCTGACATTGTTGCTATCAACTTTCCTTGTGATAGTTGAATGTCCAGAAATGTAACTCAATGGCAGCTCAGCATCCTTCAGTAACCTTAGCCTGTATACCTTAACAGCTGGGCCTAGATCATAATATCCCTTCTTGTATACTATAGGTGGGCTTCTAGTAAACCATGATGTGTAATCTTGTATACTATAGGTGGGCTTCTAGCAAACCATGATGTGTAATCTAGTATACTATAGGTGGGCATCTAGTAACTTGTGAATGTGTAATCTAGTATACTATAGGTGGGCATCTAGTAACTTGTGAATATGTAATCTAGTATACTATAGGTGGGCATCTAGTAACTTGTGAATGTGTAATCTTGTATACTATAGGTGGGGCATCTAGTAACTTATGAATGTGCAATCTTGTATACTATAGGTGGGGCATCTAGTAACTTATGATGTGCATGCAATCTTGTATACTATAGGTGGGCATCTGGTAAATTATGATGTGCGATCTAATATACTACAGGTTGCTGACATGGACATTAATATTTCAAATGTAGCTTATAGTGTAATATTGTTATCCTAGTTTTGTGTTGCCATGGTAGTGCATACACATTTACCACACTCAGAAAATACAGCTGTAGAGTTTTCAAAACTTTGGTCAAAAAGCACTCCCTCAAACAAACACAAGTAGCCAAAAGTGTCTAATTAGCCACATCTTTCAAGGAATTTTTTCACAACCGCATAACCCACTCTATCTGAATTGCTTTCCAACTACCATCCAATTTAAAGGCAAAAGCTTTCTAAACACACTCCAATTTAGTTCTGAAAGTTCTAGCTGTCTATTGTGCACTTTAAACAGGCCTACATTTTAGTCAAAGGTACATCTCACGTGTTTGGGTACATACCCAAAAATTATCAAGACTGTCTGAACAGCTTGTGTTATGAGGCAAATTAAAAATAGAGAAAGGAGAAAAGCCGGCAGCTGTCAGGGATCCAACCCAGGGCTATGACCACCGGACAACAACCAACTCTCACAATCCTTTTTATGTACTGGCACAGGTGGGTACTAGTGCTGAATGCTTCATCTGGTACTGAATGCATCTGGTACTGAATGCATCTGGTACTGGCAGCCACTCGGTATGTGACTGCTTTAGCAACCAGTTTTCAGCGTGGAATCAGTTACGTGTTGCTAAGAGACACAGTGGTACAACAATATTCTTGGAACCAAAAACATAGAGGGTATCTTCATTTCAGAGGGAAAGTACCATAATACTACAATGTTTTGAATGTGAGTAACCTTTGCAATTTTGTCATTTTTAAAACTAATTCTCTGCAGTCTCGTCTCGTGAATATGCTTAGCCTCCTCCTCAGTTTTTACAAAAGCACACGCAAGAATGTCAAAGAGTGTATTTACTGCGATCTTCATTTGCAATGCTGTAAGCCTTCAGAAGTTTCACATGCAAAAATTTGTTGCACTATGGTAGTATATATTTTTATGATTGGTCATGTGTCCTAAATTAACCAGGGTGTCCTTATTTCAAGAGTGTCATTTAAGAGGGGTCCCACTGTAACTGAACATTAGAAATTAGTGTAGTCAGACTATCATAGACAAAACACCGATGACTCACCTTGTTGAGTGGAGTGCATGAAAAGGTCCTTGTACGGCATATTGCAATAAGGTCTTGTAAAGATGATTTTTCCACTCAGTGTGAACATTGTAAGATGAGCGTAGTAAGAAGCATTCTATACCATATCAAAATTCTGGAACTTTATCTAAGATTGTATTTTGACCACTCTATTGAGATTGTGGTTTTAGTAAGGTTGATGTCCCATCGACTGACTGGTTTCTTGGGACAAAGGAGGCATTTAAACTCAAAACTCAAGCATTCAAATCTCACATCAAAGAAATTCCTTCATAACGGATGAAAGTCTGACTAAAAGTACATTTGATATAGCTGGCAGCCTTTTACCCAGGATCTTGTGTGGGCCTCATTCTCAGGCTCATGTGTGGGCCTCATTCCCAGGCTCATATGTAGGCCTCATTCACAGGCTCATGTGTGGGCCTCATTCCCAGGCTCATGTGCGGGTCTCATTCACAGGCTCATGTGTGGGCCTCATTCCCAGGCTCATGTGTGGGCCTCATTCCCAGGCTCTCATGTGTGGGCCTCATTCCCAGGCTCCTGTGTGGGCCTCATTCCCAGGCTCATGTGTGGGCCTCATTCCCAGGCTCCTGTGTGGGCCTCATTCCCAGGCTCTCATGTGTGGGCCTCATTCCCAGGCTCCTGTGTGGGCCTCATTCCCAGGCTCATGTGTGGGCCTCATTCCCAGGCTCCTGTGTGGGCCTCATTCCCAGGTTCATATGTCACAGGCTCATGTGCGGGCCTCATTCCGAGGCTCCTGTGGAGACTGTGATGATGAAGTTTCAACACAACACGTTTTTGTTCTTGTTGCGTCAAACTCAAGAACTATCGTACATCCCAGCGTCATGTCCTTCAATTGATATGTACCCTGTTAACCTAGCTGCAAAGTTGGCTCTTCTGTGCCAGTGCAGTGCCTACTGAAGATGACTACAGTAAGAGTCAAAATTGTTTGATGTTATGAGGCGAAATACGTACATAGAGGAAAGTGAAAAACTGGCAGCAGTCGGGAATCAAACCCAGGGCTCCTGGTATGAGCTGCCAGTGCTTTGCCACTGAGCTACAACAATCGGACAACCACCAGCCTTCTATTAATGGCTCTCTAGGTTGTTTGCAGAGAAGGAGTAGCTACAATGCCGCCATGTTTTCATAGCTGCCGTGATAAAAAAACTGTTCTAGTACTGCGATCATGAGCTCCGAGACATGTGGGTGCACTTCTGTAGGCGTAATGAAGGTTTGGATCACCAAATATGCCCGTAGCCAATAAAACTTAGTGACTCCTTAAAGAAAGAGGTGGGCGTATGTCCAAATTTGTGGATATAAAATATGGCCATGGCTTGGAACGTACGGTCATGCATACAATTAAGTCCCCTATAGCTGAATGCATGCAATTCTTTATTCTGAGAATGGGGTCTTTCAAGGGTTCTGGGCTTTGAGAGATTACTGTACCTGGCACAATTCTGGATAATCTTCAGAGTTTCAAATTCTACGACCCATCCGAGTCCTAAATGTATTATACCAATGTCAGTTAGGTATTTGGCTGTGCACACAGCACACCAAATTATTAGATACCCGACACGTGTGTTTCAACACACTGGGCAAAAGGCCAGCCATACTTGGTGCCCATTAGCTTGTTAAGAAGGCGAAGAATGCGGACGGGCGTCATGGCTGACACTGCTAACAAGATGAAACTACCTCAACACACCTACCTTGTTGAGTGGAGTGCAATTGGGTCAGAAAGTTTTGTAACCATACCTTATATGGTGTGATAGAGTTACCATAACGGGGTTTGAAAAAATTCTTGGGTCTATTTAGTGATCACCTGACGTGCACATTAGGGAGATATGGTGAAACAGATAACTGCTAAAATGTAGAGACAGTCGCAACTGAGGTTCCTTTAACAGTGTGTGTTGTGCGAAGAATGGCTAATGATTTGATATGCGTGGTTTAATTGGCTGATGTGTCAGCAGTTAGAATGTACCTTAACCACTCAGTGACTGATATTGTAGTATACAGTACACATATATTCTAGTATACAGTACACACATATTTTAGTATACAGTACACACATATTGTAGTATACAGTACACACATATTGTAGTATACAGTACACACATATTGTAGTATACAGTACACACATATTGTAGTATACAGTACACACATATTGTAGTATACAGTACACACATATTGTAGTATACAGTACACACATATTGTAGTATACAGTACACACATATTGTAGTATACAGTACACACATATTGTACATAACACTGTGGTATTGTGATGTGACCACTCAGTGCAGCAATGTTCAGCTATTATTAACTACTAATAACTAACAATCATACTTCCTGCTTACATGACGAATACAGCACTTGGATTGGTTAAATCACAGTCTAAAGAGCTACAGGGAATGAAGAGTTGAACACATCTCCATAGCAACTGGTCCAATCTCTTTCTGCACCAGTAGCAATTCCTCCTCTTAAATTGTGTAGCCATCCCTCCCTCTATGCAGACACCCTTACCTCTTCCTCCCTCTGTATAGCTATCTTCACCCCATCTCTCCCTCTGTGTGGCCATCCAGTCAAGTTTTTGCACTCTTATCTCCTTCCTATTGAGCCTCTCATGTTACTATGGCTACCATGATCATGTTAATTTATGGGCTACATGTATGTCTACCCACTGGCTCGTGGGTCTCACTGGTCGTCCAGCCCCTCCCCTTATCCTTGTCTACAGAGGGCAATACAAACCACACGTGGGTAACCCAAGCCCAATATAGTAGACATATTGCTAAACATAAGCGATATAGTAACATAGGACCAACATATAGTAGACTAATGTGATATTGTATATTGGGAATTGAATGCGAGGCTGTTGTGTGTGTGTGTGTGTGTGTGTGCGTGCATCGAGGCTGTGAGTTTTGTTGCATGTACATTCTTCTGGCATGCATTGATTTCACGTGTGTATGTTTCGTTTCAAGCCTTGTGGGTATACAGATGACACACATGATACCAGTAACAGGATCCCACAATTTGGTAATACTATGCCAACTTAGACTACTTACAAAGCGAGACAATTAACTGGAGATGCTTTGGGGGTGTGGCTTATGATATGACACCATATTAACTTCACTGTGGGAAAGTAGTAGAAGCGTCACTGCATACTGAGATCGGGTCACAGTCACTTGATCTTGTGGTGGGAAAGCTGGAGCCAAGATGCTATATTATATCCCAGTATATTATATATACGTACTCATCCAAGTGTTGTAAGTCTGGCTAGAACCGAGCCTTATTTCCAGGCCACCACCCAGCTTTCTGCAAAACTTCTCTTGAAACACCTCTGAATTAAGGACATTTGGACACTTGACCCACTCATAACATCATTATGACAAGGAGTACACATGCACACCACATGTCTCAGGCATACCAACGACCTTTGAACTTTGTTAAGCCATGTGCTGCAGCTGGTTGTCTACAAGCCACACCGACTTATCAGGTGAGTTGATCGTACACACATAAGTGTTTTAACAACACCAGCCTTTGAAACAATTAGTCCCAGTGTCATTTGCAAAGAAAGTGAACAAAATAATAGTGTAGGGCAAATGAGAGGAAAGCAAAAAGCTGGCAGTCACTGAGCATCAAACCCACGGCCCCTGGTTTGAGCTGCCAGTGCTTTGAGCCTCTGACCCACTGAGCTATATGACCACCTGGCAACCACCAGCCCTTAATTGCAATCCTAGCTTTATCACTTACACCTCATTCGCCTCATAACATCAAAAGTGTCTTTAGTCTCAGTCCCAGACCAAAACCAACCCCAGCATGGATCGCTTTAAGTATACACACCAGATGAGGTCTGGGAATGAGACTAGTCTGTCTTCCAGCATACACGCCAGATGAGGTCTGGGAATGAGACTAGTGTGTCTTTCATTATACACGCCAGATGAGGTCTGGGAATGAGACTCGTGTGTCTTTCAGCATACACGCTGGGAATGAGACTAGTGTGTCTTTCAGCATACACGCCAGATGAGGTCTGGGAATGAGACTCGTGTGTCTTTCAGCATACACGCCAGATGAGGTCTGGGAATGAGACTCGTGTGTCTTTCAGTATACACGCCAGATTAGGTCTGGGGATGAGACTCGTGTGTCTTTCAGTATACACGCCAGATGAGGTCTGGGAATGAGACTAGTGTGTCTTTCAGCATACACGCCAGATGAGGTCTGGGAATGAGACTAGTGTGTCTTCATTTCTCAAACTGTTCTAAAGACATAATTGCTTCCAGCACGAAACCAGATGCATGACCATAATGGGATGGAGAAGGCTGAGAATCTACACTGCAAGATTAGTACCCTCATACTAAGTTACTCTCTGGAATGACTATACCCTGCTGTGTAATCAGGACCACTTTGTTTTGGTACAACACATGTCCACATCAGAGTAGTACCATGACAGTGTTGTTAGCCAAGAATCTAAATATTTTCAGAGAGTAATTTGTCTGAACTACCACCTCAGCTGTGAGAATAACACGCTCCAGTGAGCAGCAAAGACACAAGAAGGGCCGACACCAATGTGAAAGACCCCCCCCCAGGGAGGGATATATAACCTGTTACCTAGGCGACACCACTGTAGAAGAAAAACATGTTGCCTAGGTAACGGGTTGTATCCACTATGAATACCTGGGTGCCCACTGGTAAACACTATGGCTGGGATTGGGTGAGATTTGCCATCACCAGTTTCACTGATGGTCTAGAATACCTTGCTCCAGCTGTGAGTGAGTGCATGCTTGATGGTAGTCTCGTCCCCAGACCCCACCCTCTCACAAGGATCTGGTGAACCAAGTCGAATTTTTTGGGCTTGCGCACACTTTCGGGACAGTCACCTAGCAATGTTTCTGCCAAACCTGCTCAAAAAAGGTACGGATTCTCGAGTAGAGATAAAATTTTTTGCTGTTGTAAGGGAAGTGTTACGTAATAATTACCGAACTCGCAATCTCATTGGTCTTTACAACTTTTGGGAATAAGCCCAAGAAATTCGCTTCGTTCACCAAACCGTTTCTCGCCGGGAGGCGTGCATGGGCGGGGCATGAGACCAGTTTGGTGGTACATATGAGATGAAATAGAGGAGAGTGAAAAAGCCAGTAAGTTGGAATTGAAGCCAGGGTCCCTGCCAGTGCTGTGGCCACTGAGCGACCATCAGCCCTCACAACCCTCTGTAGTGAGGATTTTCCAGTCGATGGAGTTCTGATGGCACATATTGAGTGGCTGCCAGGTGTCATGTACAAACCATTCAGTACCACCTGTGCAGTATATATAGAAGACTGTTGGGGCTGGCGATTGCCTGGTGTTCGTAGCTCAGTTGTAGAGCACGGGTGGATCAAGCAAGGAGCCCTGGGTTTGATTCCTGGCAGGTACCAGCCTTTTCATTTTCCCAGCAACTGTGGGCTCGTCCCCCTTCCCTTTGTGGGCTCGTCCCCCTTCCCTTTGTGGGCTCGTCCCCCTTTCCCTTTGTGGGCTCGTCCCCCTTTCCCTTTATTTCACTTCATACCATCAAACATGTTAGTCTTGTGCCCAGATCCCACCCAGCTCACAGCGAGGAGAAGGGGTCCGGTGTCACAAGTCCAAATCCTTGGAAGTATTGAAGCCTTGTAATTGTTAGTCTGGGATTACAAATTGATCAGTGTGAATAATGAATTTCATAACATCACTTTGAGTGGTATAATTGCTTGTTCTCTTCACATTATTCCCAATAAACACCAATAAACACCGCTCTGCAATTTCATTGGTCACTTCACGTTTCTGGAACTAGCCCAAGGATTTGGACTTGTGACACCAGACCCCTTCTCCTTGTGTGAGCTGGGTGGGGTCTGGGCACGAAACTACAAACATGTGTTCAGCTTCATTGATGGTTAGCCAATTAAATCAACTAACACAGGAACCCCCCCATTTGACATAGCAGAGCTGATAGTTTCCATGGCGGTCAGAGCTCAGTGATCAGAGCTCCCGCAGACCTGTTCGCTCGCTGGTCCCGCCTGCAGACCTTGGCTGCCTACGGGCATGCGCCACACTTTTTGGCGGCCGTAAACGCCGTCCTTTCCAATGCGGCATGTTCAACCTTCAGGCACATCATCCGAGAAAACATGAAAGAGCTAGCTGCCAACATTACTCTGGAACAGCTCAGTGGTCAAGAGCACAGGCAGCTCAAACCAGGAGCTTTGGGGTGGCTTCTTGGCAACCATCCATGGCAACCATCCATGGCAACCACCATGTTTTATTCGGGCTTCATATACCATCAAACAGGTGTTTATTTCCAGTGGAGGCAAAACATGAGCCTGATTGAGAAGCTTGATCAAGTGCTTGGTATTTCTTTGTGGTCTTTGAGATATGCCGAGATTAATGGTTTGTTTGTATAGCTGTAAGTATGCGGTAGAATGAAGGTTTCTTAATAATGTGCACACAGTGTTGTGTGAAATCTGTGTTGCGGTCACCTTGGACACCAATAATTGTGGGTGCATTTTACGAGGCAGCTGTGCTTGTCTTAACACCATCATTATAATTGAAGTTGAGTTTTTTTGTATGCGTACCTGTGGCATAGTTTCTCTGCGAATCGGAAGGCTACTTCAGAAGGTCAGAAAGCAGCTGGCTTTTTCAAAGTAGTGGAAGCTAGGCTTTGTGAAAAGCCTCACATATACACATGTAGATAAATACAGTGTACTCCCAAAAGCTTTGTGTACGCATTCCATGATGAAAGCTTGTTTATATGTTCTATGATGAAAGCTGTGTTTACAGTGTACTCAAGTGCAGTAGCAGAAATGGTTTCCGAAGTGCAGCACCATTTTTAAAGATGTGTACAACATACACATACATCAGTGACCATTGTTTGTAGGTCATGTGACCGTGTGTGTGGATCATGTGACCATTGTTTGTAGGTCATGCGACCATTGTGTGGATCATGTGACCATTGTGTGGATCATGTGACCATTGTGTGGATCATGTGACCGTGTGTGGATCATGTGACCATTGTGTGGATCATGTGACCATTGTGTGGATCATGTGACCGTGTGTGTGTGTGTGTGTGTGTGTGTGTGGGTAATGTGTGTGCACATGTGTAGATTATGTGATCAGTGTGTTGAGTGTGACGTGTGCTTGCACATGATGACATCTTTTACATTGCGAGTGATTTCAAACTTTCATTTCCCATAAGTAAAGAACGTTGGGAATATAGACCATAAAAGCACGCTGCTTCTCTCTGAAGTAACAAATGCAATAAACATCAGAGGTTTCCGAACCTATACAATCACAATTTGAAGCCAATCAATAAAAACTAAAGTTTGTTGACCCTGACCCTGGTATCCAATAAGTCCTCTGTTTGTCGATACACCTTTTTTGTTTATAGCAGAGCATCCGAAACAGCTGCAGGAATGGTACTGCACATTAGGTTCTCATTAAAAACAGTGCTCTCAATCAAATTATCGAAGCCTAGTATAATTCATCGCGCACGAGCCCAGCAATGTGTTGTCATGTAAACAAAACACCACTTTGCTACCCAACAACGGTGAACTTGATATGTACATACTTTGTAGCCCTTATGGAAACATTTTTAAGATCTTTAAAAAGGCTCTTTCAGCTTCCATGGTAGTTTCTGATCACCTACCCACATAGAGCTAGCAAGTTTCGTAAGCTTGTACATTCGGTTTTGTACTGAATGGGCGGAGTATCCAGGCTTTGTTATGAAATGGATGGATCTTGTTTGTTAACTCGCTTGTGCACTTGCTTGTGTACAATCGCGTGCACATCACATTTAAACACCACTTTGATTAAAACACCACTTTGATTAAAACACCACTTTGGTTAAAACACCACTTCGATACCAAACAAATCATTGACAAGATGTTCAAACTATTAATTGGTAAATATACTTTTGCAGCCCTTACAGAAACATTTGTAAGATCAAAAGAATTTTATAAGCTGAACGTTGGTTTCTCATAAGGTTAGCAGCTTGATAAGCCCTTGGTCATTTCTTACAAGATTATGAAAGAAGAAACCATAAAACTGAACAGTTCTTGCAAGTTTTTGTGAAATTTAATATCTTTCAGCCCAAAAACTGGTCTCCCAGTAGCAAGTCCTGAAAACAACAGAACCTACATGGTACTGGTATATTTATATTTACCCCTTCGCCACAACGTCACTTGACAAATTAAAGTTGCTTGTTTTGGTGACTCGGTGACAACATAGCTTACATATCTCAAGCCCACTATTGCACAAGGTAACGTAACAATGTGTGTGTGTGGGTCCAACCTCCATTTGTCAATGATCCAAAACAAATTGCTCCTTCTTTTGGTGGTAATTGTGCTACACAGAATGAAGAGACATCGAGCTGTTGATTTGGTGCATGCTTGATTACACAAAACCACACAAGGGTACGCCACCCCTAGATTGTTGGTTAGCACTGATGCATGTACAAGACACACTCATTGTGTAACCTATGGCAACTGTTGATAGGGAATGTCAAAACCACACAAGGGTACGCCACCCCTAGATTGTTGGTTAGCACTGATGCATGTACAAGACACACTCATTGTGTAACCTATGGCAACTGTTGATAGGGAATGTGTGTGAGCGTTCAGGGGGGTGGTGGGTGGATAGGGGTGTAGTCTAGACGAGTGGAGTAATCAGTGATGTCACAGTACTTCACACACAGACAGAGGGTGTAAAATTGTCACCACTATGGTATTTATATAAGACATACACAGAATTGATTTTTAGTGGCCAGAGCACTAGGAGTGTTGTTGCTACGGTACGTACAATCAACGAACCACATCTCCATAAAAAAGGCCTAGATGTTATGTAAAGTCACCTACTGCGCAGGATGCGTTTCGGCTGATACTAGCCTCATTAGCTGCACTGGGGTGACCGGGAGATGGGGACTGCTATCTCATGCACAAAATGCAGTCAGGTGGCTGGCCTTATCCAAAAGGTCGGTAGAAGCTCTTCAAAAGCACCATCTCTTCGTGCAATTGTCCTTTGTACAGCTGTCTTCCGTTCTAAGATTGCAGTGATCATAATCGTCATGTGTTGTCAATGCACAAACGTGTGTGCATGCATACAGAAGTGCTGGAGGTACCGGAAGTATTAATGGACAAGGTCTGATTTGAGTATGATAGCTAATGAGGCACATACGTATTCAGGGTCCCAATTGCAACACACAACTTGAAATGTGTGTATTATTCTCAAATGAGGTTTAAATGGGGTTACATACCGTTCAGGGGGACAGATGGACAGACAGACAGCTATAAGGGTGGCAGGCATACAGGAAATAGACATGCATGATGCAGGTTTCCACCAAGAAATGACACCCATTACTCCTCACTCCCCTCACCCCCTCACTCTCACTCCCGTACTTCCCTACCTCCCCCCTCCCCTACCCAATCATCACCTTAAAGACACTTCCAGAAGCAGAAGGAGGAGACAGTTTGCAGACACAGGAAGGAGAGAGGGACAGTAGAGAGGGACCGGGGAGGTGCACCACCTCTAACAAGTAGGGATGAGGACAGCCATTGTCTTGAGGAGAGTGACACAAGGTCCTGTTGACTGAGAAATACACCACCTCTGTCAACATACCCTTCCATTTTATGGCATCAGTCCTTCATTACTAGTTCATTTTAGTCTCGCACCCACATGCTTGTGTACATGGTAGTAAAAATGGTACTTGTCTTGCCACATGGAGCAGACCAGGGTCACTCCCTCAATTTGAGTGCTCAAACAAGATTGCAAATAAACACAATTTTTAGTACATGATGTAAGTGATGGTATTATGAACAGAATTGTATGTAGAGAAAACTTGCCCCGCAGCTTGTTCTCAGCTGAGCCAAGAGGCTTTACGGTTTTGTAAACCACACTTTTGAGATGTCAGAAATCCGAGTATCAAATGTAAAATTAATTACACCGTTTTTTTTTATGCAGTAGGTCCTGTCCATGTGACAAGAAACGCTGCTCAGAACACCAACACCCACTTTCCGTTTTTCAGGAGGGTCTGGGACGAGAAAATTCATACAAGATTTGTAAGTATGCACGGAGACATTTGTGGTTGGAATCAATTTGGTGGTTTGGTGGGGAGTAGCCTCGTTCCCAGGCCATGTGAGGTGGCCTGGGAATGAGGCTAGGTGGTGAGAGGCAGGTACTTGGTGCACATCTAAGCAAAGAGAGTACATTTGGAGAATTTTCTGAACTTACAGGTTACAACCACATTACAGTGTCCAAATACATTTGCATGAACAATCAATGAACCACATCTCTCTAATAAAAATAGGCCTAGGTGTTATGTAAAGTCGAGCACTGTTTAGGACGCATTTCGGCCAATACCAGGCCTCATCAGCTGTGCTGGGGTGACCGGGAGATGTATGACATAGTTTACGGGTTGTATGACTGAAGAAAGGCACATAAAATAACAGTTGACGTCCTCTCTTTGACTGGAACACTGTACTTACAGGTCCTGGTGTGTTGGTGGCTTCATTCCTAGGTCTTACAATCATCCAATCTTTGATCATTTACAGTCTCCATTTTTTGCACACCATAAGCGATCAAGAACTGGACAATAGAAGGACCTGGAACAAGGTTGGTACGTCCAGGGAGGGGAAGGTTGTTTATTTGTACGATGATCACCTCTGTGTATGCGCATGTCTACGATGGTTTACACCGCCATGCTCCAGAAACCATTAAAGTACAACAATTAGTTTGAGTCCAGATATAACAAAAATAGTGCATCATTTTTGTGTCAAATGAAGATTGTGATGTCTTCTGGTGCCAAACTAGCTGCTCGCATGCACCTACGTACGCTCACGCCACTGACTGACATGCTGTTTATGATTTTAGTGGGTTTCTGGAGTGTGGCACAGAAAACCATCGTAGACATGCTCATACACAGGGGGTAATCACCAGATGGATAAACAGATATTATTAGAGGTGTACACACCCCCGGTGTGTGGGTGTTCTGCTAATAACAATCACACACATAGACTGTGGCTTCAGTATCAGGCCCTTCTACCATTAGCCTCCTTTGGATGCAAAAATTAGTCAGGGAATGAGACTGTCGTCTTATCAGCTTGTGAGGTACACACGACTGAATATAAGTACCAATGTGAACTCTTTTATGATTTGTACTTAAGTTTTTCTCCCATCTGATTAATGAGCTTCTAAAATGTCTAAAGAGAGGGAAACCTCAACTGTGATGGTTACCATAATCATTCTTTTGTTGTGGAGAGGGGGATTCCCCCCAAAGCACCCAGTGAGCTAAAACAAAGTGGGCGTAGAGGTGATTCCTTGGCTTGGTTTTTCACACACTACATGTGCACAATATTGAGGAACAACAAGTTTGCGTACATGGTAGCTACCATGGGACTCCTTTCCACCACACGGGGGAGAGTGTTGGCAGTGAGTTTGGAGCATATCAGGGCCAGAAGACTTTTAGAGGTGCGGCGGCTAAGAGTAAACGATTATCATAATGCTGTTCAGAGAGAGTTGAAATGGTTCAAAGTTCAAAGTTCAAAGCTTACAAAAAAAAGTGGGGCGGCCAAGGCCGCCCCAACCGCCCCGCTTCCGACGGTCCTGCATATGATGCACACTTTTGACATGTTGCTATGGCGACACATGTGGGACAAGTTAGTGGTGGAAGAAAAAAAACTCTATGTAACTTGGATCAAAGCGTGTGACTGTATGTCTGTTATGATGACCAAAAATCATTGTAGTCAAACATGTCAGGTTCTACTTCATCCTTATTCCAAGGCCATGTGGAAGGAGAAATGTGGCCTCGGAATGAGGCTAGGTACTTTCTAGTTGCATTATAGGTTGGCAGTAGATGTTTGTGACACAGCACACTTTTGACATGTTGCTATGGCGACACAGTACCCACGTATCTACAAAGCACCTGTGCTTACATGCATGGTCACACAACCTGCACGCATCAAACATGCTCCTGGCAAGGGAGCTTTTTATCGGCAGAGAAAAGGCTCCATCAATAAAAACAATAATTAAATAGTGGGGGCTGCTGCACATGTCACATCCACCACAAACCGAAAGAAAACAAAGAGTTTTTTCAAAACTAAAAACATGACAGAAAATTAATTTTTTCATGTGGTTTTCGACAGGAGTAAACGTTGTGGGATGTACGCAGAAGGAGTACGCCCAATCCTGCTTGTTGTGGGGAAGAAGATAATTATTACAACTCGATTAGGTTCACGCTTGGCAACTGGTAGTTGCTAAATTACCACCTCATTCTGAAAAACTGAAACCTCTCTTGACACCATTGAGAAGTATCCTTGACTCAAGGAAATAGTTTATGTTCTGGATGTGGTTCAGTTTCTTGATTAACCAAGGTGTCCTTAATAGCTGCTGACAAATAAACCCAACGTTGAACATTCATTATGTATTCATTTCTGACCTGGGAATGAGGCAACTCGACCTGGGAATGAGGCAACTCGACCTGGGAATGAGGCAACTCGACCTGGGAATGAGGCAACTCGACCTGGGAATGAGGCAACTCGACCTGGGAATGAGGCAACTCGACCTGGGAATGAGGCAACTCGACCTGGGAATGAGGCAACTCGACCTGGGAATGAGGCAACTCGACCTGGGAATGAGGCAACTCGACCTGGGAATGAGGCAACTCGACCTGGGAATGAGGCAACTCGACCTGGGAATGAGGCAACTCGACCTGGGAATGAGGCAACTCGACCTGGGAATGAGGCAACTCAACCTGGGAATGAGGCAATTCGACCTGGGAAGACATTATACATACGTACTCAAATTATTGCATAAATCAATAGGTACATTAAGTCAATTAATGTAAGCCAATGTCATTAATGAGGCTTCTGAACTTGTGCACCATTATCAATTATTCACTTAATTAATTTTCTACATTTGGTTGATAATCATTGTGGCCAATTTCCAGCCTTATTTAAAACTATTCCCACGAGCACTGAACTTGGGTGTTGGACGACTGAGCCAAATATAGCTGTGTTCCCGGGCCATTAAGCACCAAACGGCCTGGGAACGAGACTAAGCCAAATAGGTCACTGGGATTCCAAGGTCACTGGGATTCCAGTTAGCTGACACAAGCGATCACTGAACTTGGTTGTTGGACGACTGAGCCAAATATAGCTGTGTTCCCAGGCCATTAAACACCAAACGGCCTGGGAGACTAAGCCAAATAGGTCACTGGGATTCCAGTTAGCTGACACAAGCAATCACTGAACTTGGGTGTTGGACGACTGAGCCAAATATAGCTGTGTTCCCAGGCCATTAAACACCAAACGGCCTGGGAGACTAAGCCAAATAGGTCACTGGGATTCCAGTTAGCTGACACAAGCAATCACTGAACTTGGGTGTTGGACGACTGAGCCAAATATAGCTGTGTTCCTGGGCCATTAAACACCAAACGGCCTGGGAACGAGACTAAGCCAAATAGGTCACTGGGATTTCAGTTAGCTGACACAAGCAATCACTGAACTTGGGTGTTGGACGACTGAGCCAAATATAGCTGTGTTCCCAGGCCATTAAACACCAAACGGCCTGGGAGACTAAGCCAAATAGGTCACTGGGATTCCAGTTAGCTGACACAAGCAATCACTGAACTTGGGTGTTGGACGACTGAGCCAAATATAGCTGTGTTCCTGGGCCATTAAACACCAAACGGCCTGGGAACGAGACTAAGCCAAATAGGTCACTGGGATTTCAGTTAGCTGACACAAGCAGTCAACAAATCTTTAGTACACACACAACTAAGTATCCTATTGCCACCACAAAGAACATAATTGTAACAAATTTGGCAACTTGTTCGACAAAACATTGCGCCTCCGTAAACCAGCCTTGTACTTGCACAAGAGACATAAACGAGATGTTGTGCCTGTACAAGAGAACAACTTGTAGTTCCCACCCTGAAGCAATACTGACAACAATCAAGTAGCTAAAATTTAAGGTTTTCACACATGCAACTGTCCTTTCACTTGGCAATGTTGATAACAACCACCAAATAAGCTATGGTTGCCTAGCAACAAACTCTCAGGTCACTGGGTGTAGTTTAGACTTGTGTTACAGTTAGCGGTTCCCACATATGTTGCCCTTGCACTTGGCAAATTGACTACAACCGTCAAATAAGCTGTGATTACCTAGCAACGCACTCTCAGGTTGCTGGGAGCATCTTGGGCAGGGTTTAGACTTGAAATTGTATATATAGTTAGGTTCTCAAGTCGCTCTCTGGATGGGTCCAAGACCAATGCAAAATTAAGGTACATATGACTACACACTGTTATTGCTATCAAATCACCAAAACAGGAAGTTACTCCCACTTAATTGTTTCCCACCTTGGCTCAAGTGCAAATTGGCGCCGAGAGATCAAAATTAAATTTTACAATTATGACCCAGTACACACATGCAGAGTGGGATCAAGCAATCAGTTCTGTCCCGTCAGTCAGTCACTCGGCCATTCAAACAGGTGATTAAGATGCATCTGTACACATACGCACCTGAAATTACATGCGTGTTTTCAGTGCATGTGTATAAAGTGGCCAAAGCCAATCTATTTGGAAGGAGAAATGTGGCCTCGGAATCTATTTCCAATTGCCTAAGCTAAGAAACAAGAAACATGTGTTCAATGGTGTGACTTACCACCTAGCCCAAACTTAAATCAATGATGATGACACCCTATACACAGTAAAGAAGAGAATTATGGTTGATGCATGCCTACTGCATTTCAAATCGATTGTTGTCCCACGCTCACATTTAGTCTTGAGTGTTTCCTGAAGCCGTGCTGCTTGGTCAAAACATGATGTTGCCATGTGCCATGTGAATGCAAACAAACACATTAACCAAGGGAAAGCCACACTCTTGAGATTTTGATTTCCATTCTGAAACTCTGCCATATGCTCCATTCTGAAACTCGGCCATATGTTCCATTCTGAAACTCCACCATATGTTCCATTCTGAAACTCCACCATATGCTCCCGGAACAAAAAGGCAGAGATAGATGTACATGCAGACGTTTGGAAGTTCTTGAGAGTGTGAGCTTGCTCTTTAATGCTTATAAGGCACCTTAAATGCATGCATTGACTTTGGGTTTGGTAATAAGAATCTATTTTTGAGCCAATCTTGTTTGGGTGTGCGTGTGCGGTTGCAGAGCCTTTAGCAGTGTTTGCTGTTTGGGAATACATGTTAACCTATTGTTACCACACACATACTGTGATTGTGTTCCAACTGGGAACATGGTGGATGTACACAGGGGTATGGAAGACAAAGTATACTAACCTTGTTATCAAACAGTGGACAGGAGCATGGGAATGGGGCTAAGGATGTATCTACTAACAACAGGGTTTCATACAGGAAGGGGGGGTGGAGGTGACTTTGCAACAACATCTAGGCCTGCCTTCGTCATTCAAGAAAAATGATGGAATTTCTTTGCTATGGTGTGATTATGATAACTGCTACTTACACTAACACAAGAAGAAAGTGAAAGAAATGACTGTTATTGGAAATCAAACCCAGGGCCCCTGACTTGAGCCGCAAGTGCTCTGAAGTCTGAGCTACAACGAACAGCCCTACTCTCCATACATACGTACTGCACGGGTAGCTTCAGTTGCATACCTGGCAGCCATTCATTATTTGCAATCAGCAATCTGTTCGTGGAAGGAAACCAAACTGGGTGCATGGTTTCTTTGCTTTGGAGTATCATGCCTTACCTGGAAACAAACACACGTTTGTAAACACATGCTTGTTGGAAATAAACACGTTTTGTTGGAAATAAACATGCGCTTGTTGGAAACAAACATGCTTGTTGGAAGCACATGATTGTTGGTATAACTTACTGGAGACCAAATATAAACAGTATACGTAGGTCACTGTTTATGTATGTTTTATTGCAATGTAACCATCTTCACTACGTACACACGTACTGTGAATGCTCCAACAAATATGGTGGACTTACAAAAGTGTACTAGCCTCATTCCAATGTTGGGTGGGGGCCTGGGAATGAGATTAAGGGTGCATTGTCTGGGTTCATTAACATCGCACTCACATCTCACATACGTAGCTGTTAAGAAGCTCTTATCAACCAAGACTAAATCACTAAACTTGACACAATAACGATGAGTGCCACCCAAGACTAAATCACTAAACTTGACACAATAATGATGAGCGCAATAAGAATGCATAGACTGTGTACGACCTTCTTCTTCAATATTTGTAGGGTACCTTAAATGCATTAACGTTGGGCTAGGCAGAAAGTGTCTTAGTCATTATCATGTTAGTGTTAGTGGTGTGTTGGTGGCAGTGTCTTTAACCTGTGTGGGGTATTAAATTCTTACCATACGAATGCTATACTTGTTCTCCAACATAAAGATACTTGCTTCTAGTAGCCCAAAGTGAGTGGTACACTGCTAGCCAAGCCCAACGCATATGGCTTCGTTGACAAAGACACTTATTAAACACTCATCCACTGGTATGACGTGATAAGAAGACAGCGAAACACCACCAGTCACTGGAAATCAAATCCAGGGTCCCTGACTTGAGCTTGCCTATGCTCTAACCAGGAAACATCGAGAAAGCAGTTTTCACCACCGGGGAGGTGCTGTGAATCTCGTCCAAGCCTGGTTCAGGGCCGGGAGACATCGAGAAAGCAGTTTTCACCACTGTGGACAACTACCAGGCAACCGGAGACATCGAGAAAGCAGTTTTCACCACTGTGGACAACTACCAGGCAACCGGAATCCTCCATACATAAACACTGCATGGGTTGGTGTAAGCTTTGGAGAGAGAAAAAAACAACCCACAAGAATCGAGCTGGGAACTGGACCTGGAAGCTTCCAATTACAAGTTGGACATTCTCACCAATAAGCCATTGGATCCACGGCAGAGGAGTAGGAACAAGTCTGCCTATAACAGCCAGGCTAGAGGCCTCAGCCAATTTCACCTCCCCTTCTCTCTCTCACAATCAGATGCACTGGTTGTAAGCTTACATCAACCTACCAAACAAGCACTGTGTGGGTGGTACTGAATGCTTTGGTCACATACCCGGCAGCCATTCACTGTTTGCCATCAGAAAAAACTGAGTGGTTTCTCTGCTTTGGGGTATCGTGCCTCACCTGGCAACAAACACACGTGTGATGGAAATAAATATACACCTGTCAGATGTTTGGTGGTATGACTTATGAGAGCCTTAATGATACCCTACATATAAACAGTACAGATGAGGTCATAGTTTATGCATGCTTATTGGAATATGACACAATCTTTACCACACACATACTGTGGTTGCTCTCCAACCAGGAACATGATAGTATGGAAGGTGAAATCAAGAGTGGATTATCCTCGTTCCCAAGTGTTGAATGGGAGCCTGTGAATGAGGTTAAGGGTGTGTAACATGTTTATTAACCTCATGGCAGTGTCATGTTGTGACCAGCTGAGAGAGGCTTCAGGAAGTGCTTCAAGATTAAACATGGGACAACCAAACATCAGATGCTGCTAAAGACGCTGCCACCAACACACACACACACACACCAGCTAGACTAACACGATTGATCAAGACAGTCTAGCCGAAACATAGCAAAATTAAAAACATTAAAGACGAGAGCCATTACTAGCAGTTGGCTTTCACACCTTTAGTAAGCCATTGTGACGCCTTACCTTTGCAGGAGCTAAAATCGCATATGGAGCAAGTAACTCAGTGGCAGTATGTAGAAGAGTGCATGTGCAAACAAGCACAAGTTAGGAGTATATCCCACCTCAGCAAAATTTGGTAAATCATGCAGATGCTCTGAGGTTGCTTCCGACAATCGAAATTGCCACTGGAAGCATTCCCACTCTGACCACTCAATCTAGCACACAACCTGGGTACAGAAGGCAGCAGTAGCAGATCCCAAAGCCACTGTGTATTAAGTGAAAGAAGCAATTTAACTAACCTACAGCTAGGTGCAACTAACCAACTGGAGGCAACTAACCTCCCGGATGCAACTAACCCACTGGATGCAACTAGCCCATGCTTTTAGGCTCTTACCCTTTGGTCTGTGGTCAAAAGCTTTGTTGCTTGTATTACATAGCAACTACGCATGTTCAAGTACCGTGTGCATATGTAAGCTACGGTCAGTGGTCGATAGATATTGGCTTGGTAGCATGTGGGAACATTTGGTACAACTAAAAATGCAATTGCAGTGCATCTACATCCAAGTCTAAACCAGCAGTCATGCGTGCACCACCACCGTGAGCATGTGACAGAGGAATCCGTGGCACCCATTACACTAATGCTATACAAGACTCAGCACACAGCATGTTTGGTAAGTGAAGAGCAGTCCCTTTTGATAGTAAAAGCTCTGCAAGTTGAGACGTGCAGCTGCCCACACCACTAATGGCATCCCAGACTCACCAATACCATACAACAGCTAGCCATGCTTGCTGTGGAGTGTACAAAAGCGTTCAACTCGTATTGCAGTTTCACAAAAGTCAGCGCAGTGAAAAGTTCAAAGATAAAAGATTCCCAGCTGCTCAGAGACTTGCTGGTTGCCAGCATGTCTTGCAAGGTGCCTTGCTTTGTGGCTACCATGCTTCTACTGATCAGCATCTACACTGCAGCTGTGGTAAGAAAACTGTAGCCATCGGCAACTCCAATAAGAGCGCTAGCCTGCTGCCTAGAAAATGATCAAAGTTAGGGTGATATTCTTTCTAAATTTGACATCAAAATTATTCAAATGTTACGGCCATAGTAAGTTAGTTTGTACATGTAGATATATACGTATTTAGTTCTCTCTTATTCATTTTGGACCCCCCTCTTTCTCCCGTCCCCCCCCCCCACACACACACACACACACTCCACAGGCACAGACTGGCAGTACAAACCCAGCAAGTGCCAACATCAACCCTGTTGCCTTCAACTCAACTTACCATCTCAGTGAGCACTGAGTAGCATAACAATAGCCGAACGTGATTGGATAAGGTTTCAACCAATCAGAGGTCTACACTGAATGGAGCCCGGCCACTGACAGTTTGTTATAGCAGATAGTACTACAACTCCCCGATTGCTGGACTATAGTGATGGAATGGTAGTAGCTAGTACCATCTATAGCTACCTCAAGTGGTTTACATTTAACCTCTTCCTCTGAACTGTCGCAGGTCCATCGCAGGTTGCTGCAAAATCTCGGGAAATTGCTGCCATTGAACGCAGAGGACAAGGAGTTGATTTCCAGAGAAGGAGGTTAATTCCGGTACCATTTCCAAGACGATGTGAGAATGGGCCAGTGAAAAAAGTGTTCCGTGAGCCTGGAGTGTTTTACTGGCCACCACCAATTGTAAAGAGCTGTGCCCGACTGCGCTGCCCATTTGGACGCAAGTGTAAACCTCAGAAGACTGTCACACGATTTGTGTGGGCCATCTGCTTCAAATGGTTTTTTCCAGTTGGAATAAAACGGCTGTGTGTCAAGGATGAATTGAATTGTCGATGCAAACCTCGCTGCAAACGGTTCATATGCTTCCGACCACGCCAATTCAATCCCAGCACCTGTAACTGTGACTGCCGAATCACATGCCGATCGCCCTTCATTCTTGACAAGCGTAGCTGTCAGTGCAAGTGCCGCCCTATCTCCTGCAGAAAACCAAAGGTGTTCAACACAAAGAAGTGTCGCTGTGAGTGCCCAGTGAGACCTTTTTGTAGGCGGCCAAACCCCGTGACTTGTCGCTGTCCTCCCTGCTTTAAGCGCTGTCCACGCAACAAGCGACTGGACCTCACAAAATGCCAGTGTGTGCCCATACCTCGTTAACAAACTCATGAAAAACTTGACATTTTCAGTAGTTAGTAGTACATGGATAATCAGAACTGATTTTACAACTGTTCTGCTTCTTTACTATACCACTTTTTACAATGAATCTGCAGTTGATTTACATATTCAAGATGCGTGTACCAGTAGCAGGTTTGAGAAACACAGTTATTTCATTCTGTTATCTTTATGGCACTATGGCTTTCTGCAAAAAGTACTACAGTACTCTCTGCGAAAAATTAACTTCCAGGATCACCATGGACAATAAGCTATATCAGTGTACTGTACAAATGTAAAATTTTGTCAAAAGTAATTGTAGTAGACGGTGCATAACATTACACCTAGGACGCAAGCTAAAAGGTTCATGTAACATAACTGTCAGACCGGAGGAAGGAATGGGCATCCAATGTGAGAGGGCATGTAGCTACATAATTCATAAGTAGGGAAAGTAGACAGGACTAATACTGGCTGGTGTTTGCCTGATTACTTGAACAGATTCATATTGCATTAAGTAAACTCATGTCTGGCTCCTCCTTTTCGCAAACACTGATAAAATCTCTTACTTGCTTGCTATTTTCAGACCTTTTATAATGACCCAGTGACCTCACATGCCACATAGAACAAAGCACATCGACTTAACTGATGAAGCTAGTGTGAACTGGGGTACTAAACTCACATCATGACATTCCAGTGATGTATATAGCCACAACGTCATTATCTGTACAATCAGTATGAGAGAAAATTATGACATTAGAACTCCTCCCACTACACTATTGCTACACCAGACATCAGCCAGCTATGCTTGCTGTGGGTTTAAAAGTATTCAACTCATATTGTAGTTTCACAAAAGTCAGTGCAGTGAAAAGTGGAGAGATGAAGATTCCTCCAGCTGTTCAGAGACTAGCTAGTTGCCACCATGTCTTGCAAGGGCCTCACTTGGTAGCTACTGGTCAGCATCTACGCTACAGCTGTGAGAAGTGAACACTGCAAATAACAAACACACACAAAAAATCGTCTCACATTCGATTAACAAAAAACAAAAGCGGCATTGTTGCAAAGGAGACATGAGTACATACCAACTCCACTGCCTGCTCATCCAAGAGTCCAGAAATATTCTACATGTACTGTGATTGGCAATCACAGTACGTCATGTGATTGATTACCATGGTAATCATCAACTACTATTTAGTGTCTGACCCTTCAAACTTGAATTAGTGACTCACAGTACATACACAGTCCCTTCTTAAAAATTATATACTACCAATCTGAGAATGTGTGCATGTGGAACATAAGGGCAGGTGGGAGGGATTCTTTTAATACCTTCCAGTCATCTTACAACCTCATAAGTGCAGTAATAGCATACCAATACAATAATATGGCTCTAGAGTGATTGGCCAAGTTTTTAACCAATCAGAGGGCTGTATTTATCCCTTAGTTGTATATAACAAGAAGTTTGTGATAGTAACAAAATGACATGTTTTCACACCATTTTCCAGGGTCCATGGTTCAAGTGAGTGCAAGTGGACACAAACTAAATAAGACAGGAACAGTACACAAGTTCAATAAACATAGGTGTCCAAGGTGTGGTTTATGGTGTCTCCATTAGGAAGAGAAGAAAACACCAACTTGTTTTCCTTCTGTACAGCATGATGTCATAGTGATGTAATCACATACGGAAGTCAACATATCAGTGCTGATACCAATAGAGGTCTGAGTGAAACCATGTTCATCTGCTTAAGCTTGAGGAGTGTCTGTAACATTCCCCCTTAAGAGTCATAACAACAAGCTAAACAAAGTGTCATTGTAGTCTTCACCACCACATTATAGTTTGTGTATGGATATAGCTTAGGAAAAGCAGCCTTGTTAAAAGTTGTAGGTATGCCCTGAGGGGGTGGTCACCATGGTGTCAATAGTATACTAACACTAATGGACAGTCCAATGATGGTAGCTCTAAATGATTTAGAGCCCTTACACAAACAATTAGACAGAACTTCTATTGACAGTATACTCTAAACAGGCTTCCTAGTGTACTAACACCTCTGTAGAAAACAGCATAACACGTTTTCAGACTCACCAAAAACACATAGCAGACACCCACACATGATGTGGGATATATAAGGAGCAGGTCTGGTTGCAACAAGTCAGTGCAGCGAAAGTGTGCAAGTTGAGAAGCTCCAGAAAAAGAAAATATTCTTGGTGAGCAAGTGGAATTTTCAGAGTTAGTACTTCAGTTCATATTTACAAGCTCCTGTGTGTAACTGCAGACAGCTGAATACTTTGCCCTACTCCCTTCTCATTGTTGCATGTTGCAGCATCTCAGCTGACAGAGAACACAGCAGGGGATCTAAGCTAGCTAGCTTGTACAGATAGCAAACTATGCACTACATAACGCATACTCAAACTGTGAATACTGATGACATTTTCTTCCAACATTGCAGCTGACTACTCATTTTGCATCCACCAGAGTTGCACTGTTGCAGCCTTGTTGCCATGGCGACAAAACTCCTTTATCTTCTAGCAGCATTCCTACTGGCTGGAACAGCCATGGTAATCAGCTATCATTAATGAGCATCATTGATTAGTGTCACACTTTGAATACTTATATCACCCCCTTTTCTCTCCTTCCTCCCTACACACACACTCACACAGGGACAGTCTGATAGTCAATTCGCGGCACAATTCAATCTCAGTGAGTATTGATCTAGTTTATGCAACGATTTTTGAATGAGCAAATTGCCTATTCAAGTTCATGCACAGAGTGTGGCAAGATTAACAAGTACATGTGCTGGCTTATTTCAACTTCACATAGCGGTCATATTCATGCTACCTATCTACCTTCCCCCCCCCCCCCTCCCGCCGCACACATACACACACAAACACACAGCTAGCGATGAAGTCGCTCGGAGAGTGCAAGCACTCGACAATCCCAGTCCAGGTTTAGGGGGTCCCGGTCTGATCAAACCTAGAGGATGCAGAAACGTCAGTGTTGTTGTTCGTGCTCCCAACACATACTACAACCCGGTTCCGAAAAGAAGTGTATGCTCTGGTCCATGTCCACCTGGACAAACATGTACTCCATTTAAGACAGTCACTCGAAACTTCAAGGTTCTTGTATTCAGGCGCTTCAACTGCTGGGGTTTGATTATATGGCTCCCAATTGGTATAAGGCGTTTGTGTATCACCGATGAATTTAACTGTCAATGCAAACCAGAATGTAAGCCACTGCTTTGCTTTCCTCCACGGTTTTTCAATGAAACATCCTGTGACTGTGAATGTCCTGACAAGACATGCAAACGTCCCTTCGAAGTAGACCCATCCAGCTGCCAGTGCAGGTGTCCCAAGAACATTGTCTGCCGTCGCCCAAAGATTCTCAACTTTAAGACCTGCAAATGTGTATGTCCAAACACGTGCAAACTACCTTTCATCCAAGACCTCAAGACATGTAAATGCATTTGTCCAAAGAGGTGTCCCCGAGGTTCCTATCTTGATCGGATCAAGTGTCAGTGTGTTGGAGACTGCAAACGGTTCCGCACAGCATCTGACTGCAACAAAGTTGACAGCTGCAAGGATAACCGAGCCAGGAGCTGTCGGTGAGTGTGGATAGTCACTGGTACATGGTAGAGGTGATGGAAACAATAATATGTTTATCCTTCCCTTCTCCACTGGCTCCTTCACCTTTTTCCTCCCTCCCTCTCTTATCTCTTTCCTTCCATCCCTCCCTCCCACCTCCCCCATCTCTACCAATTCTTTCCCCTACCTTCCCACTCTCCTACATACCTTTCTCTCCCCCCACAGCTATTTCCCCACATTCCCTCACAAACCTTGCCAGTGCAATTGTTGTGTTCGAAAGAACCCACACAGTAGATTCGATTGTGGATCTTACTCACCATTTGGACGGTTCACATGTCAATACTTCTTTGACCACCGAACACGCACTTTCCCTTGCAAGTGGGGGTGTAAGTGAGATGGATGGACGCTTTGCCAACATACAGACTTACCTTTCTTTGGACAGTTACTTAAATGTCACATAGTTAATCTGTTTTGCTAAATGATTGACAATATAGGACTGGACTGCTGAAATTGTACATATAGACTATCTGCATTGTGTGACTTTTTCACAAAGAATTAAGACTTTACATCAATGAAGATTCTTTGCTACCAGTTATTTAGCACATGCAGTTCTGACTTAAAATCATCGGCAAGGTGTGAACATATAATCTAGCTTTGTGGCTCCATACTGGCCCTCTTCATCATGTGCAGATAGAATGCCTCAGACTGCTAATGGTAATTTCATGCTAAAGGACCTGAGAAAAATTATGATTCCACCTCTGTTCAATTCCTGGGTTACTAGTGTGACAAACTACACATAGAGCAACATACAGTCATATGCAACACACGTTTCTCAATAGTACGTATGGGGCTCACTCATGCTCACCTAGAACTTTCTAGGATGAAGACGAAGCTTCCTGCTGATTGCAACCATTGGTCCCAGCTTGGGTAGTAACTTACTCGGTAGCTTCCTTCTTCTCATGTCTAAGGCTCATTAGCTGTGATGTTTCTCAACTGTGAAGATTGGGGGTAGGGGAGAATGTGTGTGAGGAAGCCAAGGCAAGGATAAATAAGGACAAGTGAAGAGTATGTGTTCATTAGTGCAGCCATCAGCAAGAATGCATGATGATGTTATTATTTTTGCGAAGTGAGGATAAAAATGACATCATCATGCACTCTTGCCATCTGTTATCCTGATGAAGAATGCTCCTATAAAAGTTATCATATCATGGACCTAGTGTACAGCCACACTTCTCCCTCAGATACAGGACTCTGAAGTCGATATATTACCCACTGCATTATTAAACAATTGGCATCACATACTGCACGTGGTGCAGATTTGAGCACCTTTGTTGCTTTAGTTTAGGCTCATTTTGCCTTCTCTCATTTTGCCTAATAAGGACCACAGATTTGATGGCTCCCTTGGATATTGGACAGACTGCACGACATTCTGTTTGCACTATCATGAAGAAGTGTTGCTGTGAAGAGATTACTTAACCTTGGTAGTGGCGGGTGCAAGAGCGCCACAACGTGCAGCCACACCCACAAATAAGACGTGGGAGACTGCAGGGAGTTACCGCTTGCAAACGAAGTGATGGATCTCTGGCCCCAGGGATATGTTATCTATGATCCTTGTGTGTTGTCCAGTGAACTGTGTAGCTATCCAAACAGGCTCAGCTTTTAGATCAGGGTTAGGGGATATCTGCAAAACTAACACCATTGTGGCAGACATCCCCCTCTCCTGTTCTCTTAGCACTTCTGTAACACACCACTTTTTGCAATGTACATGCATCTGCAGTTGATTTACTTGTGCATTACACTTGCATGCGTATCTAGTAGCAGGTTTGAGAAACAGAGTTGTTTCTAGTAACTTGAATCAGAATCTCTTTGTGGCACTACATGGCTATCTGCAAAAATTACTAAACTACTCTCTGTGAAAATTAACTTCCAGGATCACCATGGACAATAAGCTATATCAGTGTACTGTAACAATAACTTAGTAATTGCAGTAGATGGTATACATAACATTACACCTAGGATGCAAGATAGAAGAAGATTCACATAGCGTAATAGCCAGACCAGAGGAAGCAATGGACATCTAATGTGATTATGTGTACATAATTTGTAATTGCCACCATATGTCCTGGGAAAGTGGTGCTAGGTAGGAGGGGATTTATTGTGCTTGCCTGATTACTTGGACAGATTCATATTGTAATAAGTAAACTCATGTGTGGTTCCTCCTCTTTTTTCCTGGTAAAATCTCTTGCTCATGATTTTCAGACCTTTAATGATGATCCCAGTGACCTGAGAGTTTAGTACCCTGGCTTCAAATGTGCTTCATTCTATGCAGCATGTGATGCCATCATGACATACAATGATGGAGCCACAATGATTTTGTCATCATCATCATAGTCGTATCAAATTAATTCTTATCACATATGCATCATGCTTGTACAATCACCATGAGAGAAACTTATAGCATTACAACTCATCCCACACTAATATCATATACCGTAGTGTCCCGCAAATATGCCTCGCACATAAGCCCCCCCTGCATTTTTAGCGCAAAGTTTTGCAGAGGTATTTTTATCCCGCGCATAAGCGCCCCCCCCCCCCCCCTCCCAACCATATATGGTTGTTACCAAAATTTACTGACAACTATGACTGATTGTATAAATAACACCCTTCCAGATAGCAACTGCAAAGTCGTCAAATGCGTTGTCTTCGTCTATCTGGACATGAAGTTGTGGGCAGGGCACCGGAAGGGAGGGTGTATTTGTGAGAGAAAATGTCGCATCCCGCGTATAAGCCCCCCCTGCGTTTTGTACTAAGGCTAAGGTTGCAAAAGGGGGGGCGCATTTGTGGGACACTACGGTAGTAGGAAATTTTGATGGTGCAAAGTTTTGCGGAAATGCCTCAAGACTCTTAATAAGAGATTTTTTTATTTTCATGGAACAAACATGCGATGCTCAGACCACACCCCTACCAGTTGATTGCCACACCACACATACAAACCAGGCAACTTAAAGAAACAATGAAGTGAAGAAGCAAGCTTGTGCAACAACGGCTGAGTCTTCCTTTTATGTGGAGGCCACTTCGTTTATGAAAGTATCTGGACTTCCTTCCGCCATTGGCGAAAACTACCTCATTGAACAGAAGGAATCAGCACCACTCATCTTGACTTCGATAGCTTTGGAGCGTCTCTTACAGTTTCACTGGCAACTTGAATAGTAGGAGGCTAATTCTGCTCTACAGCAGCCATTTAGGGGGCAGACAGACTGTAGGGAACTATCTCGTTCACATGCATGGGTACTTGTTTATATAGTTGTATGCACACTAATTACGGCCAACATAATGACATCATCAATTTCCACCGTAGTTCATTTTTTTCACAGTTTTAATTTTTGCAGAGGCAGATCGGTTTGTGTACTACACCTAATACCACACAGAGTCAGCCATGCTTGCTGTTGGGTGCACATGTGGTTCACAAAAGTCAGCGCAGTGAAAGTTCAAAGGCAAAAGATTCCCAGCTGCTCAGAGACTAGGTAGTTGCTATCATGTCTTGCAAGGTGCCTTGCTTTGTGGCTACCATGCTTCTACTGATCAGCATCTACACTGCAGCTATGGTAAGTAATATTGAACACTGTAATAAAATGTCTCTCATTTGATCAACAAAAAAAGCGGCGTTGTTGCAAAGGAGCCATGAGTACATACCAACTCCACTGCCTGCTCATCCAAGAGTCCAGAAATATTCTACATGTACTGTGATTGGCAATCACCAACTACTATAAATTTAAGGTCTTATTCTTTCCAAAATTGAATTAAAATACATAGACAGTCCCTTTTAAACTTACTGGATTTACTGGTATAGGTATACCAATCTGAGAATGTGAAACATAAGGGTGGATGGGAGGAATTTTTTAAAAGCCTTCCAGTCATCTTATAACCTCATAAGTGCAGCAATATCATACCAATACAATAATATGGCTGTAGAGTGATTGGCTAAATTTGACTTACTACCCATTATTCACACAACTAAGGCATTAATGCAGTGCTCTGATTGGCTTAAAAATTGATTATGGCTATGCAAATCCAGTTGAGAAATACATCATAATGTGTATCACATGCCATCTGATTTAACCTGCATGTGTACATAACAAGAAACTTGCGATAGTAACAAAATGACATGTTTTCACACCACTTTTCCAGGGTCCATGGATCAAGTGGACACAAACTAAATAAGACAGGAACAGTGCACAAGTTCGGTGTCCAAGGTGTGGTTTATGGTGTCTCCATTAGGAAGAGAAAAAAATACATTTAGCCAACTTGTTTTCCTTCTGTACAGCATGATGTCATAGTGATGAAATCACATATGGAAGTCAACATATCAATAGCAGAGAGTACTGATATTAATAGAAGTTTGAGTGAAACCATATTCATCTGCTTAAATTAGAGGAGTGTCTGTAACGTTCCTCCTCAAAGTCATAACAACAAACTGAACAAAGCGTCATTGTAGTCTTATCACTGCATTATAGTTCCTGTATGGATATAGCTTAGGAAAAGCAGCCTTGTTAGTATGCCCTGAGGGGGTGGACACCATGGTATCAACAATATACTACAGTAAAACTCGCTAAACCAGACGGCATGGGACCGGAGGGTGTCCATAAGTTAGAAATATTTGTAATTGTGTATAGACATGCATGCACCTAACAAATGTTACTGAAACATCATAAGATAAGGCCACAAAACATTAATTACTTAAAAATGACCAGGCAATCAGGAATTGCAAATCTGGAAGCTGGAATAGGGTGAAGCCAGTGAGTGGGTGCAGGCTGTATAAACATTGTGGGTGCGAGTTGAATACACAAGTCATGCAATTCTAATCAGCATGCACAGCTGACGACAAATGGGGAAACTAATTTTTTGTGGTCTAAGGTGATGTTATATAGGTAGTCTTGTGCCCTGGCCAGCTGTCCACACAACCCCCCCCCCCCCCCCCCCCCCCCCCCCGGCAGAGAATGTCTGGTGGTTTGATTTGAATTTCTTGTCACTAACACCTTTCTTGTCAGGTGAGCAATGAAATCGCAGAGTGCACAAACTCAGGTGATTTGTGAGTTTATTGAAGGAAGGATGTCACCAGCTGCTCAAGGTTGATGACTTCATGAAATCAGGAAGTTTGCATGCTACTCCTTTCACTGGTGACTGATGCTTTGATGGTTAGGGAACGTTGCTGACTACTTTAAGGTAAGCTTACATGACAAATAGAGCAGCAAATGGAGAACAGGTCTGATAATTGCATTCTTGGCACAATAATTATGCATTCGCTGGATACGCCTTCGTGATAATCAAGCCACCAGAGGTTCTCCGCTGGGGGGGGGGCATGGACAGCTGGGCACAAGGCTAGATGTCTGGCAGAAAGAGGTACGTACCCATTGATTAGAGGTCAGGATAAAGGAGGCTTCACTGTGATACTATTGGATAGTCTAATGACCTTACACAACCAATTAGATTTGAAAGTACATGTATAATATAAGCAAACTTCCAAGTGTACTCATGCACACCTCATCTAGAAAACAGCACCACTTCTGCCCATAATATCAATTTTGCAGACTACATAGTAGACACCCACTCATGATGTGGGTATATATATAAAGAACAGGTCTGGTTGTAACACATCAGTGCAGTGAAAGTGTGCAAGTTGAGAAGCTCCAGATAGATATTTTTGGTGAGCAAGTGGAATTTTTATGTCAGTCGTTGTTAATAAGTTCCTGTGTGCAACTCCAGACAGCTGAATACTTGGCCTAGTGCCTTCTCATTGTTGCATGTTGCACCTGAGCTGATAGAGAACACAGCAGCTAGGGGATCCAAGCTAGCTAGCTGCTGACTGAGGCATGCATGCATAACGCATACTCAAACTGTGCATATTGATTGTACTTGTCATATTTTCTTCCAACATTGCAGCTGACTACTCATTTTGCATCCACCAGAGTTGCACTGTTGCAGCCTTGTTGCCATGGCGACAAAACTCCTTTATCTTCTAGCAGCATTCCTACTTGCTGGAACAGCCATGGTAATCAGCTATTATCATTGATTAGTGTCACAGTTTGAATACATGATTAGTATAATTAATAGCATGGTTTCGAGTGTAATTTGGGATTAATAGCACCAGTGAATGGCTATTAATTGCACGAGGTGAATAGCACCAGTGAATGGCTATTAATTGCACGAGGTGAAGCCGAGTGCAATTATGCTATTGATTGCTAACCATAAACCTTGCCAAGTTGACAGTACACTACATTAAGTATGAGTATGTATGAGATGGGCAAGTTTATTGTATACAAGTTTACAGTACACTGTATAGTTTACAACAAATTGTTGTTACTTACAAGTTTACAAGTTTATATATTAGTACAGCAGATAGTTTACAGCAAATTGTTGGTACTTACAAGTCACTGACCAATCAGTGAGCTATTACACTTTTGCACTGTTGACAGTCTGTTTTTCAACCAATCAGAGGGCTATTACACTTTTTCACTGTTCATGGTCTGTTTTTAACAAACCAGAGAGCTATTACACTTTCTGCACTGTTGTTCAGCCAATCAGTGAGCTGTTACACTTTTTGCACTGTTTATACATGTACAAGAAAAACATGTTGCAACACTATTTGGCATTTATTTCACTGTTGTTAATGGAGCTTAACTATGGACTGTGATATAGTCATATGATAAAAATACAGCACATAGCACACAATATAACTTTATCCATATATATTTACCCCAGATGCTTTATTTTTATACGAATCTACATTCCCCCTACGTTTTGTGTTGCACATATATATAGCTTGAGTATTATCACTTCATCCCTTTTGTATACTCCATATCAACTTTTGTCTCAAGCCTGTTTAGGTTGGTTGCATTTTTGCAAGTAACAAAAAAATTTGCCTGATTAATTGATTGATTTTTTTTTATATAACCCCCTTTTCTCTCCTTTCTTCCTATACCACACACACCACACACACACACACACACACACACACATACACATACACACACACACACACACACACACACACACACACACACACACACACACACACACACACACACACACACACACACACACACACACACACACACACACACACTCACACAGGGACAGTCTGATAGTCAATTTGTGGCACAATTCAATCTCAGTGAGTATTGTCATTGTAACAATTTTTAAATGACTTGGCAAATTGACTATCCAAGTTCATGCACAGTGTGGTAAGATTATCAAATACATGCAGAGGACAAAATAACAGTCAGCCAATTTCCGAACAATTAACCCAAGTGCCGCGCAAAATGGTCGGTCTTGCTGTCTGAACAATGAGGCTCGAGGCTGCGTCTAACACACGCGAGCTCGCGACGCGGGCACTCGCCGCGCGGCCCTCCCCGCCTGTGCGCCGTACTCGCTGGTTCCGCCCGCGCCCGGCCCCCGCCTAGCCTGCACGCGAGCAGCAAGTACACGTGCCCAGACCGCAGAAAAGAAAGTAGCGAGAAGGAAACGAGTAGCGAGACAGAAAGAGGACGCAAGTGAGTTCCAAATGAGTGAGGAGCAAGACGACGAGCGAGTCAGAAGAGCGAAGATGAATAGTAAACAGCGGAGGGGCGAGACCGGAGAGCGAAAACGAAGTGTAAACAGCAGGAGAAGCGTGACAGGGGAGCTTGGACAAAGTGTAGCAGCGGGAGGAGCGAGGCAGGATGACATGGCATTGCTACAACTTGAACTGTCTCACATTTTCCGAGACTCTCCAGTACTATATTACTTTGTTGTTGTGCCATAGATGATATAGTACATCATCTATGGTTTTGCCAACAGTCGCGAGTTGCTACACTCGCGCGCGAGTCCGCGCTGCACTACACGCGGGCACTCGCGTGTTGATCAGTGGTCGCTACTACAAAGATACATTGCTAGGGGAATGCAGTGCATACAACTAGTTCCTGTATTGTTGCTCATCAAGGCTTCGAAGAAAAACCCGTCAGCTAACTACGGGACACAATTTGGATTCTAGTCTTTATCGGCATTCTGTATCAAATATTTTGCGGAGCCTTTCTACAGGAGATTATCTCACACAAAATTACAAAATGACAAATTTACGTTTACATCAATGCCGCAGGAACTTTGGAAAATTACTAAGACGACGCGCTGGCTGTGCTTGATAAACTGATGACTCTTGCGCGGAGCTTGTGCAGCGTCTCAACTGGTTTTAAGTAGTCAGGTATAGTCTAAGTTCACCCACTTTGAAACGGTTTCCGGTTACGTCACCTGAATAACTCCGTCGCGCTACCGTAACATCAGCGTGATGGCCATCCGAAGCGGCTCATTGGCTAAATGGTTAACGGGTTAGGGTTAGGGCTAGGGCCAGGGAATGTGTATAGTACTTCTATTTTTTTTTCTCTGGTCTTACAAAATGTGATGAACATCTTTGCTTCGGTAGCCTCATATGATTTAATAAGATGATGTAACTGTTTCAAACCAGGTGAACTTAGTCTATCCCGAAGTAGTCAAAGTCATTTTTTCCCGTAAATCATCAACAAGGATTGCATCACTAATTCTAACGCATGCGCACGTTGGTCTCGCAAGCCACACCCTTAGCAGAGAGGGTCTGGTCACGCTGCAACCATCGAGTTGTCGACTCACTCATGTTCGCCCTAATAACCTCTTCAACATAGTATGTAACTGCTCTGTAAGATGCATAAGCTTACCTGTTTGTTACTCTACATGTACAGTGAAATGAAACATTGTCCAAACAATTCAGAAAAGTGACCAACCAAATAAATTGACAGTGCTCTGACAAATGGCCTACCAAGCTTCAGACATTATGCTATACTCTGAGTACATGTGCTGGCTTCTTTCAACTTCACACAGTTGCTCATGTTCATGCCACCTACGTACATACGTACACACACACACACACACACACACACACACACACACACACACACACACACACACACACACACACACACACACACACACACACACAGCTAGCGATGAAGTTGCTCGGAAAGTGCAAGAACTCGACAATCCCAGTCCAGGGCCTCCTGGTTTAGGGGGTCCCAGTGTGATCAAACCTAAAGGATGTAGAAGCATCAGCGTTGTTGTCCGTGCTCCCAACACATACTACAACCCAGTTCCGAGAAGAAGTGTATGCTCTGGTCCATGTCCACATGGACAAACATGCACTCCATTTAAGACCATCACTCGAAACTTCAAGGTTCTTGTATTCAGGCGCTTCAATTGCTGGGGTTTGATTATATGGCTCCCAATTGGTATAAGGCGTTTGTGTATCACCGATGAATTTAACTGTCAATGCAAACCAAGGTGTAAGCGACTGATTTGCTTTCCTCCACGACTTTTCAATCCAACCTCTTGTGACTGTGAGTGTCCTAAAAAGTTCTGCAAACGTCCCTTCGAAGTAGACCCATCCAGCTGCCAGTGCAGGTGTCCCAAGAACATTGTCTGCCGTCACCCGAAGATTCTCAACTTTAAGACCTGCAAATGTGTATGTCCAAACAAGTGCAGACCACCATTCATCCTAAATCGCAAGACATGTGAATGCATTTGTCCAAAGAGGTGTCCCCGAGGTTCCTATCTTGATCGGATCAAGTGTCAGTGTGTTGGAGACTGCAAACGGTTCCGCACAGCATCTGACTGCAACAAAGTTGACAGTTGCAAGGATAACCGAGCCAGGAGCTGTCGGTGAGTGTGGATAATCACTGGTAGAGGTGATAGGAACAATATGTTTATCCTTCCCTTCTCCACTGGCTCCTTCACTTTCCCTCCCTCTCTTGTCTCTTTCCTTCCATCCCTCCTTCCCACCTCTCCTTTCCCCTTCCCTCACATGTTCCTACTTACCTCTTCTTCTCACCACAGCTATTTCCCCTCATTTGCTCACAACCGTTGCCGGTGTAATTGCTGTGTTCCAAAGAACCCACACAGCACATTTGATTGTGGATCTTACTCACCACATGGACGGTCCACATGTCAGTTCTACTTTGACCACCGAACACAGAGTTTCCCTTGCAAGTGGGGGTGTAATTGAGATGGATGGACCAGTTGCCAACATACAGACTTACCTTTCTTTGGACAATTACTTAAATGTCACTTAGTTGATCTGTTTTGCTAAATGATTGACAATATAGGACTGGACTGCTGAAATTGTACCTATAGGCTAGCCTGCATTGTTTTTTTTACAAGGAATTAAAACTTTACATCAATGAAGATCCTTTGCTACCAGTTGTTTAGCAGAGTTAGTCTCAGAATGTCAACTCCCAGAATGTCAACTCCCAGAATGTCAACTCCCAAAATGTCAACTTCCCAAAATGTCAACTCCCAAAATGTCAACTTTCTAATTTTTTTCAAATTCAGATTCATATTGCAATAAGTACGATGACAAAGTTATTGTGGCTACATCACTGTATGTCATAATTTGCATCACACGCTGGATAGAATAAAGCACATTGACTTGATGAAGCTAGGGTGAACTTGGGTACTAAACTCTCAGGTCACTGGGATCATCATGAGATTTTACCAGGGAAAAAGAGGAGGAGTCAGACATGAGTTTCATCACATAGTTCATATCAAATTAATCATGCATCATGCCTGTACAATCACCATGAGAGAAACTTATAACTCATCCTACAACACTAATACCATATAATAGGAAATTTCAATTGTGCAAAATTTTGTGAAAATGCCTCCAGACCCTTGAGAAGAAATTTTCGTGGTTTTTATTTTCGTGGAACAAACATGTGATGCTTGGACCACACCCCTACCAGTTGATTGCCACACCCCACATACAAACCTGGCAACTTGAAGAAACGGTGAAGCGAAGAAGCAAGCTTGTGCAACAATGGCTGAGTCTTCCTTTTATGTGGAGGCCACCGCATTTATGAAAGTATCTGGACTTCAGTCATTGGCGAAAATTACCTCGTTGAACAGAAGGAGTCAGAAAATTTATGCATAAATGCAATGGATACACAAATAGCCAACTGCTAATATAACAGTGTACCCAAAGTAATACTATTACATTACAGAAAGAGTGGCAAAGTATAATACTTAAACATAGGAAGAGTGGTACAATTAGCAGCTTCTAAAGGTAAATTATTCCATAGAGAGATAGAATTAGGTAAAAATGAGTATTTAAAGTGATTTGTGCGTGCAAAAGGAATACTATATTGTTGATCATGATTACACCTTAAAGAGGATGAGAGGGGTGTTGGGTGGGAATTGACTGGGAAGTAAATGAGATTATGAATAATCTTTAAAAATGTTGACAGTGACAAGAAAAGCCTCCGATTCTCCAGTGAGGGTAACTGGAAGATATCTAGTAAGTCTTGGTAGCTCGAATTCCATTGCCTTGTACAGTTCCGTAATCCAAACTGCTGAACTTTCTCCAATGTGTGTGTATCTTTGGCCGTATATGGATGCCAGACTTGAGCTCCATATTCCAAGTGTGGTCTCACAAGGGATAGATAGAGTTTTGTGAGTCAGTATTGCTACTGAATTGGCGGTATAGTAGGCCCAGAAGTTTTCTAGCCTTGGTGCAGGTGCTTTCAATATGGGGAGTCCAACTGAGGTCTGAAGATAGCAATAAGCCCAAATATTTATAACTTTGAACATTGTCTAGTTAGTGATCATTGAGGTTCAGATTTAATAGGTGGGCGGATTGTATTTCGTCTTTGTGAAACCAACATGCATTTGCATTTGGAGACATTGAAGTCATCAAATTAGCAGTAGACCAACTGTAAATCAGATCAATGTCTTGTTGGAGTTCAGCATAGTCTGCAGTCGAGGAGATGGTTTTATAGAGTAGCATGTCATCTGCATAGAAAGTTTACTGTTCTCAGAGAGGGCCAGTGTAGAGACGTCATCAATGTATATCAAGAATAATAATGGTCCAAGGACAGATCCTTGGGGTACTCTGGAGATCACATGAGTGGAGTGTGAGGATGTTCCATTAACCACAACACTTTGTTGACGTTTTGTATGGTAACTGTGTAACCAACTCACAATCAAAGGATGTAGATGAAGCTGTTTTAGCTTTTCCATGAGCCTTCTGTGAGAAACAGTATCAAAAGCTTTCTGGAAGTCGAAAAATACACAGCATATTTCCTTACTTTGGTCAAGTTGTGTTAGCCAATCATGTGTAGTAGAAAGCAGAGCTGTCAAGGTCTTTTGAAATCCCCACTGTGCATCTGAAAGTGGATGGTGTTCATTAAGATGGTCAGTGATCAGTGAATGGAAGTGCTTTTCAAGAAGCTTGCTGAGTATTGACAGGAGGGATATTGGTCTATACCCAGATGGACTGTGTTTAGTTGTTGATTTGGGAATTGGTACAACTCTAGCTGCCTTCCATAGTTTGTATGGTAACTGTGTAACCAACTCACAATCAAAGGATGTAGATGAAGCTGTTTTAGCTTTTCCATGAGCCTTCTGTGAGAAACAGTATCAAAAGCTTTCTGGAAGTCGAAAAATACACAGCATATTTCCTTACTTTGGTCAAGTTGTGTTAGCCAATCATGTGTAGTAGAAAGCAGAGCTGTCAAGGTCTTTTGAAATCCCCACTGTGCATCTGAAAGTGGATGGTGTTCACTAAGATGGTCAGTGATTAGTGAATGGAAGTGCTTTTCAAGAAGCTTGCTGAGTATTGACAGGAGGGATATTTGTCTATACCCAGATGGACTGTGTTTAGTTGTTGATTTGGGAATTGGTACAACTCTAGCTGCCTTCCATAGTTTGGGAAAGTGACCTTTTGCAATGGATAGATTAAAAAGATTTGTCAGGGAAGGAGCTATGCTTTCAGATGTGGCCTTGAGCATGTGTGCAGAAATCCCATCAGGACCATTAGCTTTAGATACATCTAGACCCTTAATCAGTTGAACAATCTCTTGTGTAGTACAGAATAAGTGATCTGGGCAGGTTTCCTCATAGTTACATTCAAGTGGATCAGTTAATGGTGGTTCGGAGTGGTTCCAACACTTTGAGAAATAACTGTTCAGCATGTTGGATTTCTCTTCATCAGTGATAGCATTGATATTGTCCTGACTTAATACAGGGATTGTTTCTTGCTGTTTATTCACAAGTTTAACTGTCTTCCAGAAGTGTTTGCTATTTGCAGATGTTAGTGAGTTGAAGTAGTTCTGTTTTGCAGATCGAAGCATTGTAGTGACATCGTTTTGATTTTCTTATATTTAGCAAAATGAGTAGGGTTTTTACTTTGCTTAGCTCTCAGAAACATATTGTTCCTTTTCCGCATGTGCCGCACAACATTTTTAGTCAACCAGGGAAGGTTTCGGCGTCCCTCCCTCTGTTGTCTCTTTCCTTCCATCCCCCCCCCCCCCCCCCTCCACCACTTCTTCTTTCCCCTTCCTTCCCACTCTCTTACCTACCTTTCCTTCCCATCACAGCTATTTCCCCTCATTCCCTCACAACCCTTGCCGGTGTAATTGTTGTGTTCGAAAGAACCCACACAGTACATTCGATTGTGGATCTTACTCACCACACGGACGGTCCACATGTCAGTTCTTCTTTGACCACCAAACACACACTTTCCTTTGCAAGTGGGGGTGTAATTGAGATGGATGGACCAGTTGCCAACATACAAACTTACCTTTCTTTGGACAATTACTTAAATGTCACTTAGTTGATCTGTTTTGCTAAATGATTGACAATATAGGACTGACTGCTGAAATCGTACTCATAGGCTAGCCTGCATTGTGTGACTTTTTCACAAAGAATTAAGACTTTATATCAATGAAGATCCTTTGCTACCAGTTGTTAGCACATGCAGTTCTGACTTAAAAATCATGGGCAAGGTGTGAACGTACAATCTAGCTTTGCAGCTCCATACTGGCCCTCTTCACCATGTGCAGATAGAATGCTTCAGACTGCTAATGGTAATTTCATGCTAGGTTATGTAAAGGACTTGAGAGAAATTATGTTCCCACCTGTGTTCAATTCCTGGATCACCGTGTGACAAACTTACACACCCACTCATAGGGCAAACATATACATATACAAACTGCACATATACTTCCCAACAGTAAGTATGAGGCTCACTCATGCTCAACAATTATTTTTAGGATGAAGACTGAAGCTTCCTGCTGATTGCAACCATTGGCCCCAGCTTAGGTAGTAACTTACTTAGTAGCTTCCTTCTTCTCACGTCCCAGGCTCACTGGTCATGATGTTTCTCAACTGTGAAGATTGGGGGTAGGGGAGAATGTGTGTGAGGGAGCCAAAGGCAGGGACAAATGAAGAGTGCATCAGTGCATGTGGGTGTAGTCGTCAGTTATCACGACGAAGAAGAGGCTCCTATAAAATTCACGGACCTAGTGTACAGCCACACTCCTCTGTCAAATACAAGACGCTGAAGTCAATACATTACTTAGCTACTGCATTATTAAATAGTTGGCATCACTGGCACATACTGCAAGTGGTGCAGACTGGCTTGAGCACCTTTGTTGCTTCCTTCTTGGGTGATCCACAAGTCACTGAGTAGGCTGGCATTGCTCTTGATAGGCTGCATTATGCAGTTTAGGATTTCATCACTAGGTAAAAATGTCAACAAGCAACACATTGCAATCTTATTCAGCAAAAAAAAAAAAATGCCCACTGTTTCTAATAAGTGCCCACCAGGGCAGTATTTCGGCGCATCAAGTCTTGACTTGACAGCGAGTTGATTACATGCTCTTTATACAGATGTGTGGTGCGGTAGTATACAAGCTTCATACATCCTTAATGTGTAATCGGGTGGCATATCTCGTAAAACGCACATAAAAATCATCCGCTCCCGTCAAGCCCGATGACTGAAGTCAGAGTCACCACAGATTTGATAGCTCCCTTGGAAATTGGACAGACTGCACGACATTCTGTTTGCACTATCATGAAGAAGTGTTGCTGTGACGAGATTACCCTGGGTGCAAGAGCGCCACAAAGTGCAGCCACACCCACAAATAAGACGTGGGAGACTGCAGGGAGTTACCGCTTGCAAACGAAGTGATGGATCTCTGGCCCCAGGGATATGTTATCTATGATCCTTGTAAGTGTGTTGTCCGGTGAACTGTGTAGCTATCCAAACAGGCTCAGCTTTTAGATCAGGGTTAGGGGATATCTGCAAAACCAACAACACCATTGTGGCAGACACCCCCCTCTCCTCCCTTCTTATTCATCATCATTTTCAATTGTACTAGTGCTCTTTGGCATGACTTGCTCCACTATAATAGCACAGTGAAATTATTTTTGAACAGAGTAGGAATATTCCTAGATGCCCAGAGTGCTATTATGACATGATACATCAGGGGTGAACACAAATGTAGTAGCATAGCTGATTCACCGCATTACAAAGCTGCTCACATACATAGTCCTGGTAAAACGTTGTCTGGTAACATTCTTAGGAACCATGGTGCTGGCTTCTTCTCTCACAAAGTATACAAGCCACTAGAAATAGTAACCAGCTGTAAACAGTATCATTGTACCTGTGTTGTCTAAGCATGAGCTAGGCTATAGATAGTACATCATGCAGCTGCACATGACCACCATAATGTATACTAGTTATAATGTACTGCTAACAGCAAATATATACATAGAGATACTGAGAAAAAAAAAACAAAAAAAAATGTAAAAAGATGTAGGGATGGCATGCCAAAAAGTATGCAAATAAGGTAGGGATGATGCATGAAAGCAAAGGTCAACATATTAATTGGTAAAGCCCCATCCCTACATCTTTTTCACATCTGTTTGACAAAGTGGTCTAAACAAAGAAGAATAAGAAAAATGGCACTTTTGCTATCGCACACTTTTGCGTTTAGCTGTCTTCCGCGTGGCTTATGGGCGCTTATATGAGTCTTGCTGATCATAATGGCACTCAAAGAGGAAGGCTGGGCGCTTAAATGAGCTTTTAGCGTGTTTGTGGTGAAGTTATACGGCTTTTGCTTAAGTATTGCATATATATATATACTACCTACTCTCTGATACTTAGAGATAAGCCTATATTAGCTATATATGAACAATTCTCTGTGACTGTGCTGCCTGCAGCTACACCAACATTGACACAGCCAGTTGAACACCACAGCCAGAGAGGGGATGAAAGTGAAGCCAGTGGTGCTACAATAAAAAAGCAAGGGGGCAAAAAACGACAAAAGTGTGGAGAGTGCATTGGTTGCCAGCCAATTCAGAAAGAGGACTGTCGTGAATGTGTGGCCTGCAAGTAAGCATGCATCATTTTGTAGCAGTGAAAAGTACATACTATATGAGGAGCTAAATTACAAGTGTTGTTACTATATTGTGCAGTATTATGAGTGCTCTGTCATTTTGTCTATATACATAGAGATAAGCCAAAGTTTGGTGGGCCTGGAAGAAAACACTTGCCTTGTATGTAAGTACTCTCAAGTTGTGCAGAAGTTACATACACATGCAGTGAAAGTTGATCAACAATACTTTGTACAGGTATCATCAATGCCAAAAGCTGAAGTACAAACCAAAGGATCTGAGCAAAGCTCCTAACACTGGTAAGTTGTATTTCCACCACCTGCCCTTTCACGATCTTTATCCATGGATTCACCATCCACTAGATTTTCGTACATTTTTCATGCATATAATTATACCTTGTACTATAAACTCACACCCACGTGCCTGCAGCTGTGCCCAAAGGACGGTGCATGAAGTGTATTGGTTGTCTCCGCAACGACAAAAAGGATGATTGTGGCCAATGTAAAGCCTGCAAGTAAGTACCTCTGTAGTAACATATATGTAGTTGGTAATTATTTACCAATAACCCACTGCAGGAAAAAAGCAAAGTTCGGTGGAGACGGTAAATCTTACCAGCTCTGTAGGTAAGTGCATAACATGATTCCACACAGCACGATTGATAACATTAAACTCAAATTTTTACAGATACCGTGAATGTCAGAAGACAAAGTATACACCCAAGTCTGGTAGGTATTTTCTGTGTGTTAGAGTGCATGCCAGCCTATACTGGGTATTATGTAGTCGCTGTAGTCGTATGTTTATGTACTAGATTTTAGTTTTGTATATGGGCTATACAGATGGGCTGTATAATAGATTACCTGCACACACTCGTGCAGCTCTGTAATGCCTGAAAGTATATTTTTGATAGCTAGCGCTGTATGTGTTTATTCCTATCTAGGTGCAGTTGGTGCAGAACTAAGTGTATCTGGTAAGAGTGTGGGAGAGAAGAGAAAGCTCGACAGTGCTAGCATGGGTAATTGAAGTTACCTCCTAGTTAACCCCCCCACAACTTAAACTTAAGTATACACATTGTTTTATTCCAGTTCAAAAACCAGAGGTGCCTGGAGGAAGTGAAGTAAAGAAGAGGAAGGCGGACAGTGGTGCGAAGACAGGTATTTAGTATACGGGTATCAAGCCACAAAGCACAACATATAGCTAACTAGTGTGTATCTTTGGAAATCACGCTAAGTGGCAAATGTACCTGCTGAAGTCCCATGGTAGTTCAAAATACACTATCCAGATGAAAACTTTTCATAATATAAATCTGCAAACAGGGAATACACTGTACACTATACACTGAAAGTGACTAAGTAATTGTACATAATCTGGAATGCATAGATCTATAACTGTTGAAATATTTTGTCAAATTTCTATTGCTAGACTAATACTCTTGAACATTTAAGATTGTCAATGTGGTCATCCCACCAACGTTAAAAGTGAAGTTTTTAAATTCTGAGTTACAAGCTTGTAACTCAGAACTTTAGACTTCGATCACTTTGTACATTCTTGCCTTGAGGTTCTGAGTGAGCAGAAATGTATGTCTTCAAACATTGCAAATGCTCAGACAACTAATGCGACATATGGACAGCTTCAGTTTATTTGTCTCTCTGCTTGCACTTGATTGGATACAGAATCCCAGCCTTGTCCCTTGGTGTTCATACCCAAGAAGTCAACCACAGGGAAGGGAACTCCAGTGGCCACAAAACAGCAGAAGGCACAGCCAGCTGCTGAGGAGAGCCCAGTAGAGAGAGCCCCAGTTGCAAGTGTGATCAAGCAACCAGCAAAATTTAGCAAACCCAGTAAGCCCCGAGTATGTTAATTTTTAGCCTTGACGTTCCCAGTCGTTAATAACAATATTTCCATGAATGAATACTCAAATTCACATTAGCTGTATATGTACAAAGCTTAAGTCCATAAGGTTGGTCTGCTGACGAATGCTGCATTGTTGCTATATATGTTATATGCACTGTTAGTTTATGGTAAAGAGAAGTACATGTATCAGTTGAACAAGTCCGAAGATATAGAAGTGAAGCTATTCAGTATATTCAACATCATCAGCTTGCATATAGCTATGACAGCATGAGGTAGTGCAGCTATATACCCCTTGTTGTTTCTGTTTACACACATGTAGGTTCTCAACCTCGTCCCTTGGTGTCCATACTCAAGAAGAAACATCCCATGACAGGGGGAGGAGCTCCAGTGGCCACAAAACATCAGAAGATACAGCCAACTGCGGAGGGGAGCCCAGTAAAGCAATCCTCAGTTGAACTGAGTAAGTATGATGTATGTAAAATTTGAATACCTGTATAGTGTAGCTATATTCCACATCTTCATTCTTGATATAATGTGTGCCACCAAACACAAGTAGCTATCATGCAGACCACGCATATACTCTTTGTCCACAAATAAACTGATGAGGTCACTGTCAAGCATGGCAAAAGAGGTTGAAAAGGACTACCGAAAACAGCACCATACTAGACTTGGAACAACCGAAGGAGTGTTGAATTGGTGCATGCTGAAAGCTTAGTGCTCAGAATGATGTGCAGATGACCTGCTGAGAAATGTTTGTGCCAAAAGATGTAGTATGAGAAGGCTATGGTGTTTGTGATTTTGGAAGGTCTAGTATTGCTAACAGGGGCGTGAAACAACTTCCATGCAGATGACATGTTAAGGTCCCATAAAGGGTAGTGACCATATGGAGGGGGGGATAGTTGGGAGGGCATTCTGCTGTTCTTAGTTGCAGAAGTTTGGGTCCGAGTAGGTATGATGTCTGACGTGACATACATAGTTGTGACACCGTGTGTGCTAGCCTCGTCCCCGGCGCGTGCGAAAAAGCCGGGTACCAGGCTAGTCTAGTGTTGTTTTAGTTACTGGTTTTCTATTTTAGTTTTAGTTTTAGTTTTTTTCATCCATGAGACTAGTTTTAGTTTTAGTTTTAGTTATTTTGCATCTCAGAAAGAAGTTTTAGTTTTAGTTTTAGTTATTTTGCATCTCAGAAGCAAGTTTTAGTTTTAGTTATAATTGGGCACTTTAGACTTAGTTTTAGTTTTGATTATAGTTATTTGTAGGAAAACAAGAATATCTTGGATCTAAAACAGGTTTTCTGCATATACTAAATACTGTTGTGCATCATTCCCAGAATAACACCCACTTTCATGTCTTGGAACAATATTTAGTTTTAGTTATAGTTATTTTGCATCTCAGAAGCAATTTTTAGTTTTAGTTTTAGTTATTTTGCATCTCAGAGTTTTAGTTTTAGTTCAATTACTAAAAGTGCTAACCTGTTACTAAAATATATTTTAGTTTTAGTTTTAGTTAACTAAAACAACACTACAGGCTACATGTGTGCTAGCCTTCCAAGGAAGTAAAGTGTGGTTGAGGCTGCAGTACAGTGGTCAGGAATGCTCTCGTGGAAGGCAACCCTTGTGGTGCAAGTGTAGCTAATTTTGTAGCCTCATTATGTTGCCATAGTTGGAGTTGCCTGGCTATAGCTACACCAGCAGTTTATACTCATGTAGATCAGTCACTTAACCAAATCTTGGCTGAATTTCATTACTCCACAGCTGCATTTAGCTAGCACAGGTGCCAGGAATGTAGCCAAATACACATATATAGGTCTTCAGACCTGCCTTCTGTACATCTATGCTACATACAAAATGGGGTCAGATTTAAACTTGGACTTTCAGAAAACCAATTAAGATAAAGCAACCTAACCATTCATACATTCATACAGTGATATAATAATAGTAGTCCACGGTACTAACTGACTATGGCTTGATGTTTTTTTTTTTGTTGTTTTTTTGTTTTTTCTTGTTTGTTTATCATGAATGTCCTCTAGAACATCAATCCTCTTGTGCTACTCCTGGAACTCAACTAGGTAAATCATTGAATCTCTCTTAGCTGCATGGTGTGTGGCCATCTCTTTACACTGACTATTTGTTATCTATGAAGGGTGTGCACATGTTTGTATCTGAAAACAGAAGCATTTTATTGTCACTTCCTCATATTACTATACAGAAGCATTTTATGGAACTCTTTTCCATTTGAATGCTTTTTCACCATTTTATGTGTTGCATGGTCACTTCCTCATATTACTTTTGCTTGCCGTAATTCTATTCTATGACAGACAGCCGAGCAACATTACCAGAAATACTAACATTTCCTGACAAGAGTGGAGAGAGAATTGGCATCCATAAGATGATAGGTGCAAAATACAAAACATTTGGCATAATACTACTGAATGACAGTGATGGGAGGACAGTGGATACCATCTCCACCAATGAGGAAGGTGACACAGAGGATATCAACATTGAGATACTAAAGAGGTGGGTGCAAGGAGCAGGCCGACAACCAGCAACATGGAGAACACTGGTCCAAGTTCTGAAACAGTCCAGTCTCACTACTCTTGCTAAAGAGATTGAAGATAAAATCAAGTGTACCTATGTAGTTGATTAGAAATTATAGGTAGATGAGGAATAATTATAGCCATAAACAAAAGTGATGATAGTTAGGTTCTCAGACTTCTACCAGCATGGCTCTCACCTAGCCTTTTGTTGCTATGATAAACACTGTGCTTTCATTTTGGGTGAACATGGAGGAACATGAAAAGCCGGCAGCCGCTGGGAATTGAACCCAGGGCATCTGGCTTGAGCCGCTAGTGCTAGGTGTCCTGGGTTCAAGTCCTGGCAGCTGCCAACTTTTCACTTTCCTCTATGTATTTTTTCCAATGATGTAACAATGATGTCATGAAGTAAACTGTAGATGATGCGTGTGTGTAAATATACATAATGTACATAATTAAACCATGTTCAGTGTAAATGTTTAGGTTAATGGAGTGTTTCACAGTAGTCAAAACAGCAGAATAAACAGGCCTCTGGTCTCTGCAATGCATGCAGTGAGTTCCAATGATGTAACAATGATGTCATGAAGTAAACTGTAGATGATGCGTGTGTGTAAATATACATAATGTACATAATTAAACCATGTTCAGTGTAAATGTTTAGGTTAATGGAGTGTTTCACAGTAGTCAAAACAGCAGAATAAACAGGCCTCTGGTCTCTGTAATGCATGCAGTGTTGTTTGTTATTGCAGTTCAGAAGTGCTCCCATGTAAACAACAGTCTTGTAACTAGGTGAGGGGGGTACCCAAAGAACAGTCTTGTAGATAGGTCCTGCATGAGGAAATCTCCAAACAAGTCTTGTAGGTATGCCTTGAGGGGGTGGACTCCATGATATGGCGACCTGTAAGTGATTTAGTGCACTTGTACTGACCAATCACATTGAAACATTTCTCTATAAACAAGGAAAGAAGTCATACTTGTACGTGAAATGTAGTCACCACACAATCCAAGAAAACCGAAACTTCCACATAATTAACTCGCCCACAATACTAATGATGTATATACCAGACTCACAGTAGTATAGTATATAGACACCCACATGTGGTGTAAGGAATAGGTTAGTTGTAAGCTGTTAGTACATTGAAAGTGTGCAAGAGAAGTATACATCTTGGTAAGCTAGAAGAATTTAAGAGTTTGTATGTAGACTAAGTTGTTACACTTGTCACAATATAGTATATTGTTATGCAATATGTATTACTTACCAGTACCTGTGTGCAACAGCAAATTACCCTAGTTCTTCCTCATCAGTGCATGGTACAGATACTGTCAGAAAAATATGCAGGTGGGCATCCAGGCTAGTTAGTTTGCACAGCTTGTTTCTGTTTGATGGTATCAGCTTCACACCAAGGCATAGTCTGACCTGACCACACCTTAAACTGAGGCTAGCGTGCTATACAACATTGTCACAAAGCCAAGCAACAATATAATGTACTTTTAAGATATAAAACTGCAAGATCAAAGGCTATACCAGAGGCAACTACCCAATGGCATGAGAAATGTGCTCGTACTATAAGTGCCACCAGCCAGCACTTCAGCATACAAAAATGAGGGCACAAAAGAACGGTCTTTACCTTTACAAGAAGGCAATAAAACAAAGAGCTGACCTCCTAAATATGACAAAATATTTTTTTACCATGAATGAAATTAATGCACTTCTACACAAATCATAGTAAACTGTATATAGACATACATAGACACACACAGGCATACTTCGAGTTAAGTTGAATCCAGCTTTGCTACAAATATAAGTATCATACATAGTGGAATGCATCTTACATACATTTTGTGTTGACAACCCAGCTGACGACTCATTTTGCATTGCACTGTCTGCCATACTGAGCAGCTTTGTTCCCATGGTGATGAAGCTCCTCTACCTGCTAGCAGTATTCCTACTGGCTGGACCAGCCATGGTAATCAGCTATCATTTAGAAGCATAGTGCTTTGAATACCTCCTTCCCCTACTTTGCTTCTCAACCTTAACTACCCCCACCCCCCACCCCCAACCACCACCACCAACACACACACACAGGGACAAAATGATGCATTCACAAGACGGTTCAATCTTAGTGAGTGATATCTACTTTATGGCATGGTTTTTGAATAAACTTTGAATAAAATGTACTGCAACTTTAGTGTTTGTGTTTATGGCAAAATGTGAAGCCTTGCACTAATTATTCATGTACCCGGTACCAACAATGGAATATTTCAGCATGAATGAAGACTGTTGTAAGGAGGGGCAGTTGGGGCATGAGCACTTACTATGTTAGGCTAAGTGCAGTCCAGTAGGCCTAGGACTGCATGCTTGGAGAGCACAAAGAACAGAAGGGATTCTCCCACTAGTTTCATGGTTTGAGTTAGCCTTGTTCCCAGGAGGCTAGGTTTGAGTGTGCACATTGAACAGTGGTGTATTAGCATGCGTGCTCTGCTTTCTCTAAACTGCCGTGAGGACCGTGCATGGCAGGAAAATAAATGGCTACACTGTATATAGTATGTGAATTCTTTGATGCTTTCTGTTTTGTGGCAAGCTATTCTCTGTGGCGTGCATGACAGTACTTCTAGATTGCTACATATTAGGACTTGTTAATGATGCACACAAACACACACATGCACCTACGCATACATGCATGTACACGACTTTGTAGAAAGCCGGCACATATGTGTTTGTACTGAGTCACACACACATGTGCGCATACACAAACACACACATGCACACATACACACGCATGCACACACACATGCAACATACACGCACACACAAACACACACATGCACACATACACACGCATGCACACACACATGCAACATACACGCACACAAAAACACACACGCACAGATAGTGCTGCAGTTGCTCAGAATGTGCAAAGACTCGATCGTATTACTGCCACCGGGCAAATCCCTTCACTTGTAGGTGGAAAGATTGTTGCTCTCCGCAAACCTTCAACATGTGCACAAATCAGTGTTATTGTTCGCACTCCTGACACATACTACAATCCAGTACCTACAAGAAAGACGTGCTCTGGCTCATGTCCACCTGGACAAACATGCACTCCATTTAAGACAGTCACTCGAAACTTCAAAGTACTTGTGTTCAGGCGCTTCAACTGTTGGGGTGTATTCATATGGCTCCCGATTGGTACAAGGAGTTTGTGTATCACCGATGAATTTAACTGCCAATGCAAACCAAAGTGTAAGCCACTGAATTGCTTTCCTCCTCGGAGGTTCAATCCAACAACCTGTGACTGTGAGTGTCCTAAAAAGTTCTGCAAACGTCCCTTCGAAGTAGACCCATCCAGCTGCCAGTGCAGGTGTCCCAAGAATATTGTCTGCCTTCGCCCAAAGATTCACAAATTTAAGACCTGTAAATGTGTATGTCCAAACACGTGCAGATCACCTTTCATCCTAAATCCCAGGACATGTCGTTGTATTTGTCGAAAGAGGTGTCCCCGAGGTGCCTATCTTGACCGGATAAAGTGTCAGTGTGTGGGAGACTGCAAACAGTTCCGCACAGCATCTGATTGCAACAGGGTTGACAGCTGCTCAGATAACCGAGCCAGGAAGTGTCGGTAAGTGTGGATAATCACTGGTATAGAGGCAATAGTGTTTACTAGCTCTTCCCTGCCCCCACTTCCTTTCTCCTTTTCTGTCCCACTCTACCTCCCCCTCTCTTCCCTTTCCCTCCCACCACAGCTATTTCTCATTCCAGCGCAATCCTTGCCAGTGTGAATGCTGTGTTAAAAAGAACCCACACATTAGCTTGAAGTGTGGAACATTCACACCATTTGGACAGTTTAGATGCCAGTCCTACTTTGACCGTCAAAGACGTACTACACCTTGCAAGTGGGCATGTGCCTGAGATGGGTGGGCTTGTTGCCAACACATGCATATGCCTGAACATTTGACAGTTATAGCTACATGGTATATTATGTGATTGTAAATAAGAAATGTGAAATATGCTGCAGTCAATTTTATGATTTTGCTACTGTGTGTAGGTGCATTGCAGTTTGTTAACTAGCATTCTTTTTGCTTAGCACGAAAACATTCATCAACTGATGCAGAGGTAGTTATGTATTTAAACCTAGAATAATATTGTGAAGCAAGTGTTAGCTACATCTTTCTAGTATTAATGGTACAGTTCTATATACAAGCAGCGGACCATTGAATCTGGAATTGGGCTTTGGTACGTATTCCAATAGCAGTTCAATTCTACTTAGCAAGCTCCACTCACAGAACATGACACTGTCATAAATATGGAGATAGAATATTTATTAGAAAAGATTTTGTGCTGGGTTTGAGCTCATGTATTGGAGTAGCAAAGAAGTATTCCCTGGGCTCAAGTAGAGTGCATGACAGGGATTGGAAACTTCCATTAACGCCTAATTAACACTTCCCATCTGGGCTGGTCAATGGTAGTGATACCAGCTGTGTATGATGATAGGCATATACCTGTGTTTATGTAGGCTAGGTACATACATTTGGTTCTTGAGTTTCTCCAAATGAACTGACACAATTGCTTGTACATGCTTGTGATGTATTATATAGCCAGAGTTTGTTTTTTTCACCTAAAAGACCATCTAAAGTGTAAAAATGGTCATAACTTCTCCATTTGTAACTCACATGGGACTCCTAGCCTAATCAAAATACTACTTGATGGGCACACAGTAATCACTACCTAACTGATTTAAGTGATCTCAGGTACCTTCTCTTAGCTAATACAGGTACAGAACTGTACCCCATCTGAAATCAGCTGTCGCAACCTATTAGGAAAAAAAATGGGAACCCCAGGATGCCCATATTTACGGGGTGTGCACGTTTCTTGCATGACACCGGCCCCCAAACAGCGCTGAACTCGTTCAAATGAGATCTAGTGAAGCTGGTTCATCATTCACATCCCAGTCTAGCTTCTCTAATAAGGCATTCATTTTGCTGTATTGTTGATTTCAAGTCAGCCTGCTTCTTTGCTTCATTTATGCTGCTGGCGCAAATTTCAAATTAATTAATGCACTCCTTATCTTACATGACTACTGCGCAGTCCGCTAGGGCCCCTGAGGGGGCCCCCCCAATTAACAGTCTTGCATGCCCTGAGGGGGTCCTAAATGTAACAGTCTTGTAGGTATGCCCTGAGGGAGCCCCCAAATAAACAGTCTTGCATGCTTGAGGGGTTCCCCAAATATAACAGTCTTGTAGGTATGCCCTGAGGGCCCCCCAAATAACAGTGTGTAGGTATGCCCTGAGGGCCCCCCAAGTAACAGTGTGTAGGTATACCCTGAGGGCCCCTCCAAATAACAGTGTGTAGGTATGCCCTGAGGGCCCCTCCAAATAACAGTGTGTAGGTATGCCCTGAGGGCCCCCCAAATAACAGTGTGTAGGTATGCCCTGAGGGCCCCCCAAGTAACAGTGTGTAGGTATACCCTGAGGGCCCCTCCAAATAACAGTGTGTAGGTATGCCCTGAGGGCCCCTCCAAATAACAGTGTGTAGGTATGCCCTGAGGGGTCCCCCAAGTAACAGTGTGTAGGTATGCCTTGAGGGCCCCCAAGTAACAGTGTGTAGGTATGCCCTGAGGGGTCCCCCAAATAACAGTGTGTAGGTATGCCCTGAAGGGTCCCCCAAGTAACAGTGTGTAGGTATGCCCTGAGGGGTCCCCCATGCAAGTAACAGTGTGTAGGTATGCCCTGAGGGGTCCCCCATGCAAGTAACAGTGTGTAGGTATGCCCTGAGGGGTCCCCCAAATAACAGTGTGTAGATATGCCCTGAGGGGTCCCCCAAATAACTACCTACCTTGTAACTTGGCATCATTTACTGGTGACAGTTTTGAGAGGTCTGTAGCTAACACTGGCAACAGGTCACAATAATCTGTGTACAAGGTTTTGAAATTTCATGGCTTCAACAGAGATTTTGCAAAGGGTGTGCAGACTTGAAGCTAGTTGCAGACCCATCGGTGGTGGGTATGTAAGATTAAGGTTTACAGACATAATTTGTATATATATGTTTACAGGGATTTCATATTTCAAAAAATCTAGATTTCATTCTCAACAGCAGAACGGAGGATGTAGGAGATTTTTCTGTTGTAGTTGCAAACACCTCGGGTAGTATTTAAGTTTCCATGTGTCTTCAATAAAACTATGTGGTAAGTCTTACTGCATGTGATCTTATACACTGTTTTCTCAGATTACAGTTGCATCCCTTTTTCTATTACATCATTAGACAATTTCCAGTATTAAATTTTGCACACGACATTTACTAATGTTCTGGAAGGTCTATCAAGTTTTACTGTTGGGAATCTGGACATGCTGGACCATGCACACCAGACAAGAAGTAGGAAACTAGTACTGTGGTAACCACACCCATAAGTCAAAGCAACCTTTCAGTGTATAGGTAGATGCTGTTATTATGAGACAGCTAAACTGAATTACTACTCATTAGTGTAATGTATTTTTTCAAAATAAAATTTCTATTTTCCATGGTTCTAAAACTATGAAAATCACTCTTGCATGTATTATGAGTCAACTGCTGGTATTATGAGTCACCAGGTGCTTTGTTGATTGAAACATTTTCAGCTGGAGTTCAAACTGTATCCTAGCATTTTATAATCTCTCTTTGTGCTGATAGTAATTTTTCTTCACTAGAGCACCTTCCATGGTATTAACATTAATATACAGTGTTCAGGGTTCATAATTTGGGATCCCTAAAATCATCAAACCTTGAAAAATATTACAGAGTAAACACATTTTGATGGGAAAATTGCTAGATAATGGCACCTGTTTGTACTCTAAATGGACGTCGAGTTTGGAAATTTTAGGAGTAAGAGTTACATGTGAACCCATAATACCCTCTGACTCATAATACCAGCATCTACTTACACACCTCGCAAATTCACGGAGATGCATTCATCCTTAGTCTAGCCAGAGTTCAAGCTTTTTCAGCGGGTTACAAGCCTCGTTCACAGGCTCAGGATCCTCCGATGTAATGACACAGTGCACAACAAAGTGCAGCCACACCCACTATAGAACAGCCGTTTCAGAACTACCAAACAAAGTGATGGATCAGGCTTATGTTTTCCTGCGAACTGTGCAGCTATACAAACATGCAAGCTCAGCTTTCAGATTAGGATTGTACTATGATTATGCTGTCTTACTGCATTATTATGCATGGTGGCTCACTACGTTCCAGTGCCAGGCCATTAGGTCAACGATCAAAATTAAAATTGGGGTAGCATAATCCACTGCACAAAAAACCTGCTTGCGTATTGAATAAAAAGATTGTCTGGTGATGCATTGTCAGCTGTAACCACTAGTAGGAAAACTAACATTGTTGAAGTATTAAAGTAGCTTTATCAGCTGTATGTGTGTGCATTAGTAACTAATTTCTATGCATGACGCTTTGCTGTGCAAGCAGGGATGTGCCTACTATATAACATAACCCACTGTGACTGTGCTACATAACTCACTGTGCTGTGCTACCTGTAACTATGCCAACATTGACACAGCCAGCTGAACACCGGAGTCAGGAAGAGGATGAGAGAGGTGGTCAAAGACAAGGAAGGTGACAAAGATGTGAGGAGTGTATTGGTTGCCAGCCAATTCAGAAAGAGGATTGTGGTGAATGTGCCGCCTGCAAGTAAGTACCATCTTTGTCTGTAACAGTCAATACAATGTGGACTTAATATGCATGCAGTATTGTGAATACTTCTATTTACTATACATGCAGGGACATGCCAAAGTTTGGTGGGCCTGGAAGAAGACACCAGCCTTGTATGTAAGTAGCCCCAACCTGTGTATAGGCTACACACATTGAAACGTGTATCTATAAACTTTTTCACAGGTACCATGAATGACAAGTTTTACAGACAAAGAATTCTATCAGCTTGGATTCCAGGTTTGTTGACCTTAAAAATGCAGGGTTCCCTGCCACCTTAACTTTTCACAAGTCCCCTACAGGGGATCAAACATCTACCTCGGTGATGACTCTTTTGAATGTGTCATTGTATGTATTTAAATTGGTTGCTGTAAAATATGTGTTTGTTTATTTTACAGACCCCCTAACAGCAGTCTTAATATACTTGATCGTCTTTACAGTGTTCTTTGTAGTATTGATGTTGCCTTGTATTCTCATTTCTTCCTTATCGGAGATTTCAATATCGACTTTATGTCCCCTAATCACCCCTTATATTGTAAATTACTGAGCATAACATCTAGTTTTGTACTGACTCAAGTTGTCTCTGAACCCACCCACTTTAGCCACGTTGGTGTTCCTTCCATGATTGATCTTGTCTTCATTTCATGCCTATCCAACATCATCTCATGCAATACCATTGCCCCGCTTTCAAACTCTGACCATATGGGAATCCTTGTTTCCTATAAAATTCCTCATACCAACAAACGTACCTGTTCTTTACCCAGGGAAGTATGGTGCTATTCACTCGGTGATTGTGCAAAAGCCTGCAATATGCTTGATACTATTGATTGGGATTGCTTGCTTTGCAGGCTCGATATTGACCAAAGCTGGACAAGATGGCATAATGTGTTCTGTAGTATAATCAGTGAATGTCTCCCCAAGAAGATCCTGCCTTCCAGAAAACATCTCCCTTGGATCAGGCCTAGCATCTGTAAAGCCATGAAGACGAGAAATTCTTTGCTCAAAGCCTATAAGTCCACTGGTAACCAATACAAACTTCTGAAATACAAACTCTGCAGAAACAGAATTATAACTGAACTCAGAAAGGCAAAGTTCAATTATTTTAAGAAGATTCAAACTTCTGATCCAAAAACTTTCTGGAGACTTATTAAAGTGCTCACTAGAAAGACATCCTCCATTCCAACACTCCGTGCATCTGACTCCCGTCTGGTCCACGACGATGCAGTCAAAGCCAACATTCTTAACGACCAGTTTCTCCAAAAATTTCAACTATTCCTTCACACCAGCTGATCTTTGTACGGAATATCACTTCCCAGATGCTAAGTTTCCCGAGGAATTTCTTTGTACTGAGGAGCTGGTACTAAATCTCATTTCTTCTATCGATGTCAAAAAGGCCACCGGAGCAGATGCAATATCAGCTAGGATGCTAAAAGCCACTGCCCCTTCTATAGTACCTAGTGTGACAAAGATCTTCGACTTGTCCCTGACTACCGGCAGATTCCCTGCGGCTTGGAAATTTGCCAGAATTGTACCCATTCCTAAAGCAGGTGACCTCACAAACCCTTCAAATTACAGACCCATTTCAATACTCCCAATCTTAAGTAAACTCTTGGAAAGACATGTCCATAACCTTCTGTCTCATCATCTGCACACTAATTGTCCACTCTCTCCTTACCAGTGGGGTTTCATTGAAGGAAAGTCAACAACCTCTGCACTTCTTTCCTTTATTCAGGACTGTCATAATGCACTAGATTCTAGTCAAGAAGTTTGCACCGTATTCTTCGACCCGAGCAAAGCATTTGACACTGTCCCACACCTACCGTTACTTTACAAACTTTCTTGTCTCCAAGTCCCCTCTTTTCTGCTAAGATGGATACATGACTATTTGTCGAACAGGTCCCAGGCAGTGGTCCTGGGTGGTACCACATCAAACACACTTCCTGTTGTGTCAGGTGTCCCACAAGGATCGGTGTTGGGCCTATTATTGTTCCTGATATACATCGACAAGGTTGCAAGCTCAGTGACCCATAGCAACATCACCATGTACGCAGATGACATTGCTATGTACAAGATCATCTCTAACCCCAGTGATTACACTTACCTTCAGGAAGATATCCTGTTGCTCTGTTCCGGGATTGCCAACAATTCCCTAACTCTAAATTCCCAGAAGTGCCGTTACATGATTTTTACCAGAAAACACCAGCCAACACTTCCAACTAGCAACCTCTATGTGAATAACCATCATGCACTTGTCAAAACCGATCATTATAAATACCTTAATTGGTCTCAATCTCTCCCCTGATCTGTCATGGTCTCATCACATTGATCTTATATGCACGAAGACCAGGAAGTTGGTCGGTATGCTCTACAGAAACTTTTATAAATACTCTAGTTCTCCCACACTGTTAAAACTATATAAGGCCCTAATAAGGCCCCACCTTGAGTATGCTGGTGTCGTATGGGACCCCTACCTTGTTAAGGACATTGTTGCTGTTGAAAATGTTCAGAAATTTGCTCTACGGGTCTGCTCCAAGCAGTGGAACTCTAGTTATGATGCTCTACTGAATGCCCTTACTGTACCAACCTTACTGACCATCCCACACTGTCATACTAATTCTCACAAACATTCCTTCTTTGTACATGCACCCAAGTTATGGAATGACCTACCTTTCGATGTGGCTGCCATCAACTCTGTGACTGTTTTGAAACATAAACTGATCAATGCTCAGCTGTAGTTAATACTATTAATTTAATCTATTTAAGTATCGTTATGTCACTTGTTTGGTCACAAGATTTATATTGCTATTATATAGCTATCTTCTTGTATGACCTGTGCCGTTGCACAAATTTATTGCTATAAAAAAAAATAAATAAATAACTCCACATAAGATGTGTTCATCCATTGTCATTCAAGACAGTAGCCAGATCAGACTGCAAGCATTGCTTGCAGCATATTGAGCTTTCACTAGTCCCCTTAGTCTACATGTGATCAAGATCTATAGCTACACGGAAATGCCTTCGTTCACTGTACAGCATCAAACTGTTGTATACTGACTAACTGTCATAAAGCTGACTGCTGCTGCTATCTGATGAAACTGGGTACCAGCAAGCCACGCCCTTTATTAGGCCGCACCACACCGCAGTTGTGACATCACGTGACTTCTAGTTTAGGGGTGGGCATCGACACCTTCGTCTGAAAGTAAGTAGTCACGTAAGTTGTACTGAGTGAGATGTTCCTTTAGTTTTGGGCTTTAGAGTGTGTACATTGTTTAGCTAATTCTTGAGTTTGATGGATATACAGTTGAGGTATTTGCATATTTTCCAGTTTCAAGTCCCGGAGCTCAACTGTCAGTTTCACTAAAGCTGCTACTGATGCTACTGTCTGAACGCTTGCTAAGTTAGTCAAAAACCGAGTCAAATACATCTGCTAGGGGTTATCTATAGACTATGGTACATTTTGTAGATTGCTCAGTTCAGAAAATACAGCAGATTGCAAAAGTCTTGCAACAAACAAACTGAGCAGCGGCGCGAAGGAGCGTCCAACCATGGTCCAACTACCGTACACTAGTTGGCCCCATCCTCTGCCGAATTTGGCGCCTCCTTGTGAGCGGTTAATTCCGAGCGAAGCGAGGCTATACCCGGTGTCACGAAAATATACACACCCCGTAAATATGGGCATCCCGGGGTTCCCATTTTTACATGATTTTAGGGACCCCGTCGTGATTATAGGAACCCCCTTTAGCACGCAAACGGCTGATGATGGACGGTGCGTACGATACTGGCGGATACTGGCGGATACAGTCGATATGTCAGGTGCAGAATGGACAAGTATAAGTGCCCAATTCAGGTAGTATAGATCATATACCCAGACAGATGGAAGGTTCGTGCTAGAAATTGAAGATCGAGGGATTAGTAAGAGTTGCACTCTGACCATCGAGCAAGGTGCTGATAGAAGATTCTCATTCACAGTTGCCATTTACAACTACTTTCACAATCAACAGTACAAAGAGGCTGCATCAGTTTCAAGACTAGTAGTGGAACTAGGATAAGCTCACAGAGCAAAGGAAGATAATCATATAGCAAGTATTTAAGTGCATCAATCTACCTTCTGATCTAATGTACCTGACATACGGTTGGTATTGTTCAACATGCATGTAGCTAACATTTCACTTCATTTTTGTACAGTTATTGTGTACATGCCAGGATGTTTTGAAGTCATCTAGCAGCGCGGTTTGTGTACTGAATATACATTAGTTAGGAAGCTTATTTTCATGTAAGTCAAGACTGTACCCAGATGCCTACATTTACGTGTAAAGTTTTACCGAATGCATAAGATACCTATTTTTACATAGGGATACCTGTACTCACAGGCAAAATCCCAGTATTTGCATGGGATACCTTCTTTTACATAGGGACGCCTACACTCATTGTTAGAATGGGAAAAATTTCAATGTTTGCATGGGGTGCCTATTTTCACAGCGGGATGCCCATATTTACTGTGAAAATGGGCACCCGGATGCCTATATTCACGTAAATATAGGCATCGGGATGCTTATTTTTACGTGAAAATAGGCATCCGGGATGGGTATTTTTGGGGATGCCTATATTCACTTGACACCGGGTTCAATTGAGATTTTTCGTCGTCGTCGTCGTCGTCAACCGGAAGTTGGCCTAAAAACTTCGATATCTCAACAATGGTCTACGGGATCACTATCAGACTGGCAGGCATGAAAGCTCTAGCTGTTACTAAACAACTGTGAGCGAACTGTGTCGGTAGCCTAAGGGAAACAGATGCAGGAGTGAGATATCCGCAAAACACGGATTTCTCCAGAACGGTAGGCACAACAGCTACCAAACTTACTGGTATGACAGTTCCACCAGTGAGCAACCCACGGCAGACAAATAGCGACTGTACCATAAGACAAACACGCTCTTTGTTCTACCAACTCAAGCTTACCACAGCAGCCATTTTTACATGGTAAGACTGGTCTGGTTCCCAGGAGACGTGGATTGAGAACGTAGAAACTATACTCGAGGGCAAACGCGGACGTTCGCGGAGCGAGGTCCATTTGCACAATGTGTATCCCTAGTAACTATAACATAAGGCGCGTTTTTAAAGTGTGATTCGATACAGGGTGGGTATGCTAGTCTGACGCTCCTTCTCGCGTAACGGTTCATAAGCTCCTGGCATCGGCCATCAAAATGTTTCTTCCAGGCTGTGAGCACCTTGAAATTTCTGGCACATTGCACGCACTGCCAAAGGAGTCAATGGTGACTTTAATTTGTGGGAGTCTCTGAGTCCTCTATCAGGATTGTTGAGATTCCATTTGTGCCCATTCATAGCTGTTTCAGAATCATGCTCAGCTGGAGACACTCATCATTTTTTTGCACTTTTGAGGTGATTACATGAAAGTTACTAATTTCTTTATCAAAAATTAGAGAGAGCCTGGGTAGCTACAAGGCCGATGTGGCATAATGGGGGCAGTACATGTATCCATCACCATGCATCATTTGCTAATCATAAGTGACAGTCAAATTTCTGTATTGTCTGATTTGTTGTACAGTGACTGAAGGTGGCAAAACTGTAGCTCAACAGTGACAGCAATGTCCCTTTTTGGAATTACTTCCAAGTATGTGGACCCCACACCTTCATACCATGCTCAGCTCTACTACAATTCAAGTGGATTTGCTTACTTTGTGATCACAAGGGAAAATCCAACAGTAAGCTCTCATGCAGTGTTTAGATTTACGTGCCAGCGTAGTTTGTGTTTGACATCGTGTAGCCTGGTATTTTTGTTACATAATAAGTTTGCTACCATTTGTTATTCAGAGGAAAGTTCATGTATGATTTCAGACCTCCTCCCAGATTTTATTGCAAAACTATACATAGAGAGAAAAAAATTGTGAGCATACTCTACAAATGCTGATTTTCAGGCTGTCAATGTGACAAACCTAGTGTAAAGAGGCATCAGCATGACTTTATATTATTTATGAGTTGCTAATTGCATACTTCTCTTCCCCCACTCCCTGCCTCCAATTTCCTGTGGGTCATTGGAGGCTGATCTATTGGGCCAGTAAGTACTTTGCCTATGGGAAACCCACACATACACATGTGCCTTGATCCTATTCATAGTGATAGGACTTTATCACAAAATCACAACAGGAAATGCTATACATATAGCCTTGTTCCCAGGCTCTCACAACTTTTATTACTTGGTGAAAGCTGGGGGTGTGAGAGCCTGGGAATGAGGCTACTGTACACATGTGTACATGCCAAGCAGTGCAATGGCCCGCATGCAGTGGTGTGGGAAGGTACTTCAGATTGGGGGGGGAGTAATGGTGCATGCTTGCAGCAACTGAAGGGGTCTGGGGCATCCCCCCTCCCTGAAATTACATGCTCTGAGATTGCTTCTTGGTCCAAAACAGCCACCTGAATTCTTATTACAGATTCACAGCCAGACAAGAGTGCCAAAGCCAGGCCAAGCGTGAATGTTGTATTTCATGGCATTTGTCGGTCCCAAATTTTGTAGTCTGCACTCCACGGGTAGCTACACCTGGGTATATAGCTACGTTGAATAATTGCAAACTTAATAATGCTAGCCAATGGCTAAATTTGTGCTGCAAGTTGAACAAGGAGCTATTCACAGATATATTATAGCCTAGCTATACGCACAAGAGCAAATGTTGGGGGAGCTGAGCCCCTGCAGTGCAAGGCTAGGGGGCTATATTCCCCCAAAGCAAGCTACCCTCTTTGTGCATCTGACAATACTCCCATTTGGGTCTGTGTCTAAGTATCTATGTGAATTATATATTTGAGGCATTTTTTTTTTTTTTTTTTTTGCAGCTTGATCATGTGATTGGTCCTGATTGTATGGTGCTCTTTGAGCAGAACCGTAATGAGATCACATTGGATATTCCACCAGAGGGTGTTGTGCTGAAAAATGGATGGTCCATCACTCCCCTTGGTACTACTAAGGTAAGGCTATTAGCAAGTTTATTGTGTCTAGCATTATTGATTCTGTTTTTATTCCAGATCTTACAACATCAGTTTAGTTTTGGTCAGCATGTGCTTTGCTGTGAGCTGCGTGTGAGGTGGACCAAGCCAGAGGAGCATCCTGTAGAGCTTTGTCACAGAATAAAGCTACTGGGAGCAAAACCACCTGGCAATTTCATAACACTTAAGATTGAACCACCATCACAACCACCCCTAGGTATGAGTTCATGGTACCCTAGTTGGGAGAAGCAGAAGTGTGCACTAAATATTAGGATAATTGCTGAGTGCAGCAAAGTGTAGTGAGGCTTGTTAATCGTGTTGCATGTAATGTGGCTCCCAGTTCCCCCCAAATCTATAGGTACCTGCAAGAGTTCATTACAATGTGTAATGAACTCTTGGCACATGTGATTGCCATCACTACTCACTACACTGTGTAATCATAGATAATAGACCTACGGAGAAGGGATTGGAAACGCGCAATTTTTTGGCAATTTCCCATTCCAGTGCGCGTTGCGGTCACATGACCTACAAATGGTGCTAGCGTCTTGTAGCGAGCACCTAGTCTCGTCCCCAGACCCCACCCTCTCACGAGGAGAAACAGTCTGGTGAACCAAGTCGAATTTCTTGGGCTAGCGCACGCTTTTGTGACAATGTAACCTAGCAATGAACAAAAGATTTTGCAGCCAACCCGCTCAAAAAAGGTACAGATACCCGAATGCAGATGAAAAATTTTTACCGTTGTAAGGGAAGTGATACGTATAATTACCGATCTCGCAATCTCATTGGTCATTACCCGTTTTGGGTAATAAGCCCAAGAAATTCGACTTCGTTCACCAGATCGTTTCTCGCCGGGGCATGAGACTAGCGAGCACCTGCCAGAGTAGTCTCGTGCCCAGACTCCACCCCCGAATGCATACTAGATCTCGTGCTCGATTGTACGTCATCGCATATAATTATGCGTTCTGCAATCTGATTCGAGCTCTCAGATCGGGGAGCTGTGACAAGAAAAGTCGCTCAGAACACCAGACCCTCTTTCTCGCACGTGCGGGGAGGGTCTGGGCACGAGACTACTGCCAGAGCTCTAGTGCCAGTGTAGCCTAGCCTCGTTCCCAGGCCCGAAGAGGTGGAGGAGAAAGGGCCTGGTTTCAGCCGTTCGCGCATGCGCGTAATTATCTCGGATTTAACTACGTGTTGGTCAGTGGGCGGGTGCTAATGATGCCTAGCCTCGGTTGATTGCACGACGTCGCTATCCACCGTGTCAAACCAGCCTTAGCTAGCTAGCCCGAGTAGCTTTTATCTCAGCGCCTTGCTCAACAGCCTTGCGCTGCTTATCAATGAAGATCTCGAGCAGAAAGGGCAGACAGAAGTGCAATGGATGGTTTTATTGGTAAGTAGTCTCCTCTTCTCATCAACCGACTCCAAGGGAGCTCGCACTTTCCGTTTATAGCTTCAAATCAGCCGCTGGATGAGTACAATCGGTGAGTCTCTTGTCAGTATGGCGTCACAAGTGTACGGAAGTATATCAATAGTATGCGGAGGCGGTGGAATTCCACCGCATGAAGGCCCTAATTCTCCTCCTTCTCTTCGGGCCTGGGAACGAGGCTAAGCGTAGCATACCTACAACTGCCGATTATCTAGCGGATTCGTGCGATTCTACAGTTCTTCGCTGCTAACGCATGTACAGTACCCGTGACTGTGAGAAAAACAGGACATTCTATGTATGGTACCAGAACTTTTACCCCTTCCATTCTCTCAGCTGTTACCTACAATCGAAACATTACTGTAATGTAGACATACAGCAGTAAGTATATGTTTGATCTGTGTGGGGTATGTGCAGCTTGTAGCTGGAACTTTGCTGGAAAAACTACAAACTCAAGTACTGGTCGTGAAGGCTAAAATCTGTATAATATTTTTGTGTAAAGCGCTATTCAAAGTTTCTTAGTTTAATCTTGACATTTACCATGTACACAGGTAACATACAGAATAATTGGAATTGTTGTTGCATTAACAGCAAACTTGGAAAAACTACAAAACCACTAAAAATGACATGATTTGCCTTCGAAAAAGAAGCAATTTTCATGAGCTCCGCTGCTGCATCCTTGCAATTAAATTTCACGACTAAAATAATGCCTTGAGACCCTTACTAGCTTGGCACATTGCTTCAAGAGTTCGCAGGACTTCAATATATGCTGTGCTGGTAGGACAATTTCACCGTACAACTGTAACGCGCTCTAGTTCTGGGTAGTGATGTCAATGCCTGGCTAAATTTGGGGTGTTTCCAATCCCTTCTCCGTAGGTCTATAATCTATGGTGTAATGAACTCTTGGCACATGTGATCGCCATCACTACTCACTACACTGTGTAATGAACTCTTGGCACATGTGATCGCCATCACTACTCACTACACTGTGTAATGAACTCTTGGCACATGTGATCGCCATCACTACTCACTACACTGTGTAATGAACTCTTGGCACATGTGATCGCCATCACTACTCACTACACTGTGTAATGAACTCTTGGCACATGTGATCGCCATCACTACTCATTACACTGTGTAATGAACTCTTGGCACATGTGATCATAATCACTACTCATTACACTGCATATGTGATACCTAGCTATCTCTGGTGAAACTTATCTACTTATGCATGACAAATCCTGCTTTGTGCAAATTATGACAAATCAGTTTGCTACTTGCTCAGGTTCGCCCCACAATAGTGAATCGTCAAAATCCCAAATGAAGCCCTGTGGTAGCTATGCTAGTACTTTTATGTCCTGTGATAATCACATTGGGTTTCATATATGTGGCAGTACCGGATAGAACTCAAATATTATTCCGTCGCGTATTTCAATTGCATCACCGAGTTTGATGCACTATAGCGCCAAGCTTCTGCTAAAGGTGATACTCTCATACGCACTTCATAGACTAATCATATACTTATTTAGTGTCAATACATTTACTCCCATAGAAAGGTGTGCAATTATTTTTGTAATTGCACAGGTAGAAAGATTCTCATTGGACAAAAAATACAAAAACTACAAAACCGTGCAAGGTGTAATCGCTCACTGATTGGTCAGTAGCAATTTGCTGTAAACTATATTAACATAATGTAAACTTGTAACTTGTAAGTGACAACAATTTGCTGTAAACTATATTAACATAATGTAAACTTGTAACTTGTAAGTGACAACAATTTGGTGTAAACTATACAGTTTACTGTAAACTTGTATACTATAAACCACCACATTACATACATACTCATACTTATTATAGCATACTGTAAACTAGGCAGAGTATATGATTAACAAGTAACAGCATGTTTTCTCGTGTAATTTGGGATTAATAGCACTCATGAATGGCATAATTGCACTCGGCTTCGCCTCGTGCAATTATCAGCCATTCACTCATGCTATTAATCCCAAATTGCACTCGAAACCATGCTGTTAATTATACATATCAGATATTCATGCATTTACATAGTGCATATGAGCCCCACCCTTAGCAGAAGCTCAGCACTATAGCACATCAAACTCGGTGATGCGCTCGAAATATGTGACAGAATAATACTCGAGTTCTATCCAGGACTGCCACATATGTGTATTATCTACAGCATACAAAAGGTTGCAAATTCGTTTTGGTCCCTGACAAATGCAGATTCAGAAGAGAGGGATACACTAATCCCTACGTTGATTACGGATGACACTCACTATCCAAGTAACACATTAACCCTTTGATTGTTTATAAGTGTATTGACTACATGCTAGTTGCTCATTGGATGCATGGTTCCCAGACTATTCTAGTGAGGGAGAGAGGAAAGAGTCTGGTTAATAACTTAGCCGGCTCACTGATGTGGCTTTTTTTTTTACAAACACTGATGACAGAAATAGGTATCCAAATTATTCATTAAACTTCCAGACCCTTCCATTTAGTACATATGTGCATGATAGTTAGACGAAGTCGCACTGGGTTTGGCTTAGGTCTGGAACTGAGACCAGGCAGACTGGTTGGATGTTTTTAAAAGGAATATCCTCTAAAGTCTTACTGCACGGTCTACCCTATATATATGGCATCACAAAACACTAAGTTACAGTGTTCAATGTGTTATCCAAATAGCCTAGTGCTGATCTGTGAAGTACTCTCTTTTAGTTTCTATCCCTGTCAGTATTCTCCTCTCTCTTCAAAGTATTCATGCACGTTGTCTCATACCAACAATGTGATGTTTGGGTATTGTGAAAGGCTGCATTCAGCATCAGCGGGCAAATTGAAATGCGTCATCCATAGGGAAACCGGGCACTGCAACGCTTTTCAATGAAACTGTCCAGTATTTCTGATTGGTGTGTGCTGGGACTCTACCTTGGTGTATGATAATATTAGCTAGACCAGATTCAGAGGAGCACCCCAGCTGAAGAGTGTGATGAATCAAAGCGGAGAAACCTTTCCCTGTGGTTGCTACACAAATACCTCATAGAGAGATGTGGTGAATGCTCTTCGACGGATGCAGAGCTCGAAATAAGGTTTAACAAATGGTCAGACAATGTGTCCAAGCACTTTCAATTTTGGTCAACCACACTAGAAGGCATACAATTATACCAAATGGAAGCTAAACGTGCACATTGACGTTGAACCAGAAGTAGAATGTTGCACAGCGTGCAACCTGATCACAATCTAGTCAGGCGATCGCGAAGTTGCTCAGGTCTGGACTAATTGCAATCGACAAGACCATGTCTATTGCGACTGATCTCGAGAAGTAAACAAGCTATGAAGATGCAGTAAAAAGCTACACAGAGCTAAAAGAAAGCTCTACTCTTGCTGCAGATTTCAAAGGAGAAAGAAATTGGACTGCCAAGTTATAAGTATCGAAAGTAGCGACTTCTGGTGTAAATGCAATATGGGGGGCCCCCACGATACGGGGCCCCCCAGCCCCATATCACTAGTGATATGGGAACCCCCCAGGACCCAAATCTCTAGCGGTATAGGGCTCCCCCTACCTGCAGCCTGCTACAATGAAGTCAAGATTGAGTGCCCTATGTTTTAGAAACAGGTCCGTGTCTTCAGTTGGGTAAAAGCAGAGTATAAAAAGTACCTAGTTGTCTAAATGCATGGCCAAGGAAATCGAAAGCATGTGAACACCAGTAGAGAAGATGTGACAAAAACAGATATAATTAGCGACCTTCATAATTACGTTGCCTACAACATGAATCCTGCACATGCAGATATAGACTACAAGCATAGGCTGAGGAAGTGCATTGAGGTTTTCGCAGTGGGTGGAGGGAAGTTGTACTACGTCAGTGGAGAGAAATGCAAAGGGAACCTTGCTTGGTGGGAAACAGAGGAGGAGAATAATAGGCAGCATCCAGTGTTACTGAGTCAGGCTCATCTGGGCATGCAGAAACAAAACATTGTCTGAAATTACTTACAGATACTTTGGCCCGAGATGTACAAGATTATCTGTTACATGTGATTGTCGTTTACAGCGGATGGAGCTGCTTGGTAGGCCAATTGGCACTATAGTCTATTCCAAGGCCTCTCGCTGACCAAGCATAGTTTTTACGTAGCTACATTCAACAAGACTATGGGTAATAGCCTGGTAACCACTATCCAGTATGGTATTTTACACCAGCATTCTCGATGGCACAGTAAATTTTTAGTGAAGAGGCCTTTGTCAGTACTTTTGATGTTCTTTTGCATACTTGCTACAGCCAAAGGGTGCTTTGAGCTCACTGTGTGTACACCATGAACTCGTGGTACACATCAGTCCATGTAGCTTGTGCATTGCCGAAGGACATGTCATGACAAATTTGTTTCCCCCTAAACTTGTTCCCCCCGGAACCAATTTTTCAATAAATATGAAACCCCTGGAACTTATTTCTCAGAAAACGTATGAAAAATTTGAAATATTTGGACCCCCCTACAACACAGTTACAGACTGTCAAATAAGTACAAAGGGCATGTATAACAATTAGCCTGAAGACATGAGTAATGGAACCATTCTACACTATTTCCCTCCGTGACTACATAGGAACAGGAACTCAGTGAATATACTATTGCTTGCTACATCTGCAACACTAAACCATGTCTAGGTCAGTATAATCTCTGGCATTCTGCATTAATTTTACAGTACTAAATATCTACACTCTTTCTTGTGATCTCTACTCCCCAAGTCTTCAACACTAGAAACATCTCCGTCTTGCTGTTGTTCATGTAATCAACTGCTCAGATTTTGTCTGACAAGTCAGATTTTGTAGGCCTTTGTCAGACGGTCGAACAGAAAGGCTGCTATGGTCTACTCTGGCCTCATTTCCAGATTCTCACACCACCAGCTATACCGCTCGCACGCCCTCAGCATTCATCGCTTGCTGTACTGCAAGCGATGAACGCTGAGTGCACATGAGTCTTTGAACAATGTTAGGTCTACTCTACAAAGATTCTAATAGTTACGCCTATGAACTTCCTAGACAAGCTTGGGGCAAGACCAATTAAGTTGCATTTTGTCCACTGGCAATTTTTAATGCACGCAAACGTGCATTGTATAGGGGGAACAAAATTTTATGGGTAGGTCCAGGTAATTTAGTTCCGGGGGGAACTAATTTTAGGGGGGTCCAAATTAAACATTACTGACACCATGCGTGCGGATGTGAAGCAAATCAAAAATTTTGTTACCATGGACTAAAGCGAAGACTTTAAGTGATGTTATGGGCCCCGAAATGACCTCAGAAGCCATCTCTGAGCATCAAATTTCAAAAAAATTTTCCTAGGGGAGCATGCCCCCAGATCCCCTATGCACTCGGGTAAAAGTACTGGTAAGCTGCAGCAATGCAATTTTGCTTCCACCAGGCCTGCTGGAGTGCAGCGTCGGCAACCGTAGTGGAGACGGCTCAAGATGAAGCACGTACGGCACCTTGTTTGTCACGGCAGCTCACTGACCGTACAAATTATTCATGCCAGTTTGAGATCGCTTCAGGTAAAGGCCCGTGCATAAACGGCACTCATAAACGCTAGCGATTCAGCTCATGATTTCAGCGTGAAGCTTAGTCTGTTCATGTGTAGCCATAGTAGCTGCTTGCTCAGGTTCGCCCCCACAATGTTCTGCATTTTCTAATAGGCACCCATAGAAAATGGCACCCTATAAATATAGGCACCCATTTTGACCACATCGTGTTTATAAACACCGGCACCCGTTTAACACCGCGCAAACGGATGTGAATTTGCTAAGTTGGCTCATAGATGATATAGTACGGGCTGGCTTTTCAAATGTAAGCAACTGTAACTTCACTATCACTGTCTTTTCGCTTCATTCTGCTGCAAGGTATTGACTGCGATCTGCTGGCCTTGGACTCCACTTCCTCAAGCTTCCGTTTTTTTTTTCGCTCCACTCCGTTTGTTTTGTTGTTGCTGTACAGCAATTGGGTCCCTTGCCCAAGGAGGGTGATTCTTGTAAATGTGTTGTCCAATGAACTGCGTAGTTATACAAACAGGCTCAGCTTTCAGACCAGGGGTATCATGAAATGATTAACTTGCCGGCCTACATGTAACTTTTTATTACTTGTAATAGCTAGTGGTGAATGTGTTTAGTTTAAAGCAAATTGGGAAGCTTATATTTTTTCAAATGATCCAATCTAGCACAAGAAATTCAATTCTAGGAATTTATGGGTGGATCCAACTTAGCACAAGCTGCCACAATTTCCAGGAAAAAGAGCTATCCCATAAATGTTCTACTTTGGCGCTTGTAAGACTTTTTGTTGCTGCAGCTACTACTGTTTACCAAGAACCTCATTTCTGGAGAACTTAAGGCCAGGAACTCTTGCATCTCTGTGTGACCAAAAAATTTTCACGTTTGAATCCATTGCAACGCATGATCTAATCTAACGCAAGAAATTCAATTTCTTGAATTTATGGGTGGATCTAACTTAACGCATGCCCACTCAAATTATTTAATTTGCATGCGTTTTATTCGAATAAATACGGTATTCACTACATGAAAAAATGCACGGTGAAATTGGTTGCCTGTATATCATTTCCACAATGTCTAGTGACATGGTGCATGGAAATGGTGGTTCTCACAAAGGACACTACTAGTAGTTAATGCTACTGATAGCTGTGAAATCAACCATTTGAGCGTGTGCTGTAATTATGCAGTACTCATTATGATGTTTTACCACAGTAGTAGTTGCTGCATGTAAACATCAAGCAAAGCTATCATACATACAAACTTAGTGTGACTACCATATTTACAGATTTATTCTAATAAAACACATGCAAATTAAATAATTTGAGTGGGCATGCACTAAGTTAGATCCACCCATAAATTCCAGGAATTGAATTTCTTGAGTTAGATTAGATCAGATAGTGGGTTGCAATGGGATTCAAACGTGAATTTTTGGGGGGGTCAAACAGAAATGCAAAGAGTTCCTGGCCTTCAGTTCTCCAGAAGTGATGTTCTTGATAGACAGTAGCAGCAACAAAAAGTCTTACAAATGCCAAAGTAGAACATTATGGGATAGCTCTTTCTCCTGGAAATTGTTCTCACTGGCTTTGTTGTCACAAAATAAATTGACTGGGACAACTGAGAGGCTTCATTCCTGGTATTGGGCTAAATTGGATCAACTAATTGGCCCTTGCACCAAATTGGATCCACCCATAATTATAAATTCCCAGAATTGAATTTCTTGTGCAAGATTGGATCATGCGTTTTATTTGAATAAATACGTGTAGGTACGTCAACACTGACACAGCCAGCTGAACATCAGGGCCAACGAAAAGATGAGAGAAACAAAAAACGACAAAGGTGTGGGGAGTGCATTGGTTGCCAGCCAATTCAGAAAGAGGACTGTGGTGAATGTGAAGCATGCAAGTAAGCATGCATCATTTTGTAGCAGTGAAAAGTACATACTATATGAGGAGCTAAATTACAAGTGTTGTTACTATATTGTGCAGTATTATGAGTGCTCTGTCACTTTGTCTATATACATAGAGATAAGCCAAAGTTTGGTGGGCCTGGAAGAAAACACCTCCCTTGTATGTAAGTACTTTCAAGTTGTGCAGAAGTTACATACATATGCAGTCGGAAAGTTGATCAACAATACTTTGTTACAGGTATCATCAATGCCAAAAGCTGAAGTACAAACCAAAGGATCTGAGCAAAGTTCCCATCTCTGGTAAATTTTTATTCCCTCACCCCTCCAAACATTTTTATACCAGCCCTAGATTGCCCATAGCTAACATGCACGTGAAATTAGCATTACATTGCCTCATACCTATACCCATGCAGACTATGTTAGAATTTCTAGTCTTACAGATTTTGCTTCCTGTCATTGTCCACCCATCAGTGGGGAGTGTAACGTGGGAAAACAATGCTGTTCTAAGATCACACCCACATGCATGCATACAGCAGCTGTGCCCAGAGGACGGTGTGAGAAGTGTATTGGTTGCCTTCGCAACAACAAAAAGGATGATTGTGGCCAATGTAAAGCCTGCAAGTGAGTACCTCTGTAGTAATATAATTATGTGTAGTTGACAATCATTTACCAATAACCTACTGCAGGAAAAAAGCAAAGTTCGGTGGAGATGATAAATCTTACCAGCTCTGTAGGTAAGTGCATAACATGATTCTACACAGTACGATTGATAACATTAAACTCAAATTTTTACAGATACCGTGAATGTCAGAAGACAAAGTATACACCCAAGTCTAGTAAGTATCTTGATGTAGCTCATGAAGTGTATTTATGTGTACTACTATAACTACTTTCAAGTTTTTATGCATGGGCCATGTAGATTGGTTGTTGCCGAGCCCATTAGCACGAGGCTCTGAATGAGGGATCTATTCTCTGGATGTGCGTATGTACGTATGTACATACGTACATGGTGGTCACGCTTAGGAATATCAATTTGCGCTCATGCTCGGAATGTTTATTTGCGCTCACGCTCAGCAATCAGGCGTCACTGAAACATGCATTACACAAGGACATCGATGGAAGACAGAGTTGGGGGGGGACAGCGCAGCTGGGCCATCGCAACGTATGTATTTGGCTGAGTGAAGTGCAGAAACGAGTGCTGAACGCAGCCGACAGCTAGTGACTCTGACAAAAAAAAAGCAGAGGTCAGTCCACCGTAGAAGCCAAGAGAGCAAGAAGAGAACAAGAAAAAGTTCAAAAGTAGAAAGCACGTACTGGAGAGTCTCCACAAGCCAGGTATTGTTCCACTTACTCCGCGCGCCCCACCCGCATGCACAATGTGCATAGACACACTGGCGCATGGCGCGGCACGAGGCATCATACACATAGGCATCATACGCATGCGTATACCCCTAGTAATAAATTACCTTGTGTGGCTCTCAATCGACTTGTTATTTGAATGCTTAGAAGTTTTATAGCTAGCTATATAGGTTTGGTCTAGGTACAGTTGGTATAGAATTATATGTAAGTGTATCTGGAAAGAACAAGGTCAAGAAGAGAATGCTGGACCAGTGATAGCACAGGTATTTTAAAAGTTACTCTCATTTATGCTGTTTTAACTGAGACTGGTTCCTTATTGCCTTGTTAGTAATGCAAATTAAAGCACAGATTTTCATGTAATCATGTTGTTTGTATTCACTTCCTTGACACGTCCCTGGTTAGCTTGTACCAGTACTTGATATTTATGCCCATGGCAATTACACTGCATGGTGTTGCTAGAAATGAAAACTAGTGTGAAGTGCAAGCTAATTTTTTTTTACTTGACTATTCAACTCTATGTTGAGATTTTGCTTTCAGATTTCAGTATGCAAGCTGAACAGCCCCTTTCATTCTTCATGCAGGTGCTGATGAGTCATCTTTCAGTAGCCATCAGCTCAGTAGTAAAGAGCTGCTTGCTCTAAAAGAGTTACTGCAGCAGGATGTGATTGACAGCTTGCAACAGATTGGGTTGGATCTAAAGGCAAATACACAGACAACCATGGAAGAAGTACAAAGACTGCTTTATTCATTAGAGCAACATGAAATTGCATCCAATCTTAGACAACACCTTGATTTTGGTAAGCATTTACATTGTGGATGGCATAGCAATCTGCATGGTAAAGGAAAAATTACTGCATACTATATTGCCCCGAACAAGCACCCATTCAGCTCAACATGCAGGAAAAAAACTGGGGATGGGCACTTGCATGGAGGAAGTTCTTGAATAGTTTAACTATCCCGGTGCAAGTGTTCACCCCTGACTTACCAATCTGCCAGAGGTTACCACATCAATCCACATCATCGTTTCGCCCATGAGAGGTTGACAAATTGTTTTGTGTTAGTCTCATTCCCAGGTATCTGCCCAGATATATGCTGGAAGTTAAAAGCTGGGTAAAGGCCTGGGAATGGAAGCTAGCACAGCAGTGGAGAAATCTGTATCATGCAAGAAATAGATTCACCAATGAGTACAAACCTTGCCATGGTGCTCGAAATGCATCAGAATGATTGATGCCATGTACATGAACTCAATGATAATACTACCTGTGCCCATGCACTAGGTAATGTTTTTTACCATGCAAGTGTTATTATGTAGCTAATGCGATTTACACAAGAATTTCGCAATTTTTATTTATGGTAGACAGCTACACAGAAGAGCCTGCAAAACCCTAGAACTGTCAAAATTGGGAGTGTGGGCACTTGCATGCTTGTTCAGGCCTTCAGAGCAATATGGTATATGATTATTCTGGAGACTACATGACTTGACTTGGTCACACCACTACTTAAGGAACAAAATTCTTTCTATGTGGTTGTACGTGCTAGCTGTTATAACCACTGTGACAACTGGTAGTAAATCTGTGTTTAAAGAAGAATTATAATTGTTATTTGATTACCTACTTTGGTTACTTGCTCTGAATACTGGTGTGACATGAGCATGAGTTATTATCCCTAGCCTCCTCCCTGGAAGTTTGTCGTTGCCTTCCCCACCATACATGCATATTGTGACATACTCTATGAGGTTAAGTCACATTTTGTTTTCATCACAGCTCTGGAAAACCAGCCACATTATGAAGCCTATCAACAGGCATTGAAGGAAGGAATTGCAATACCACTGAAGTATCTGAGAGTCCTCTTTTTTGGTCCTCCACGAGCTGGGAAGACATCTATGAGACGTCGCTTGGTTGGAGAGATTCAGAACCTTGCAAAGGAATCTTTTCAGGCAAGCACTGGCACAGCAGAAGTTTATGATGTCATTGTCAAGCTAGTTGAGGACAAGACTACTGCTTTAACAACTGTTGTCACAAAGTCCAAGTGGTCAACTGTAAAAGCCTTGTTCGGAAAAGTAAAAAGCACTCATGAGACGGACTTGGATGAAGAGTTGCGATTTCTCTACCAATTTATTTATGGAGTTGTTCCTACAATTGAAAAAACGTCTCCTGTCATCGAGGAAGAAAAACCTACCAAACGGCAAAATCCAGCTAGGATGAAAGACGACCCCAGTCCTGAGGAAGTCTCATCAGTTGGAGAGTCAGGGTATAGACTGAGTCCAAAAGAAATGGAAGAAATTGAAAAAGCATTTGTAGCTTTTACAAAGGTGTTGCAGACACCTGGACAGGAAAAGCTTAACATTTTACTGGAAGGAACTATCCTTATGAACATGGTTGACACAGGTGGTCAGCCAGCATTTCTTGAGATGCTTCCAGCCTTGACAATTGGCCCAGCACTCTATCTCATCTTCTTCAGGCTCAACCAAGAGCTGAAAGAGAGATACCAGATACAATATGTCAGTGAAGACAATGAAGATATCCAGTTAGGTGTTTCTTCGTACACTGTTGAAGAGGTCATCCTTCAAGCTCTATCAAGTATCGCTTGCTTCAGCTGCGCTGCTCCCAAAAAAGCTAACATGCCCAATCCATCACATGCTGCTATGCTCATAGGCACACACAAGGATCTACTTGGAAGTGATCCAGAATGTGTGGCAACTGAAGTTAAAGCTAAAGATAATGCACTTCAAAAAAATCTGAGAGAGATTTTAGAAACGGATCTTTTTGAGTTAGACAAAGATTTCCTGCATTATGCTTCTAATGATCAGCTAATATTTGCAATTGATAACATGACAGGAGATGAAGGAGAACTGAGAAATGTCCGTGAACGACTTGAAGATATAATTAAGCAACAGTTCGATAATTTCCCCATTCCAGCTTCTTGGCTTATGTTTAGCATCTTTCTTCGTAAAATGGGCAAACGTACCATGAGTTTGTTTCAATGTCATGAGATTGGAGATAGACTGAATGTGAAAGACACAGATGAAGCACTGTGGTTCCTACACCACCATGTTGGAATCCTGATGCACTTTCCTGACATAGAAGAGATCAAAGACATCGTGATCTGTGATCCTCAAGTTGTCTTTGATAGTGTTACAGATCTGATTTTGAACAGTTTCAAGCTTAAGCTGGTAAGCAGGGTAGCTTGTGCTAAGTTTAAAGAAACAGGCCAGTTTAGATTTAAGGATATTCAGAAGATTGCAAAAAGTTCGAAAAGTGACAGCCTCCCCCTGCCAAAGCTTGTCAAGCTCCTTGAACACCTTAACATCATTGCACCTATCAAACGCAATCATCCATTTAGTCTTGGACTTAGCCCACAATCAAGTGAGGAAAATCTGGTGTACTTCATGCCTGCTGTACTCAAACATGCCAAAGATGAAGAGCTACATGTGGAGCAAAGCCCCACAGATCCAGTCCCTCTCATGATTTGCTTCAAGTGTGGCTTTGTACCTGTTGGTGTATTCTGTGCCTCTATAGCCAGCCTTGTTGCTCAAATGGACACTCTTGGGTGGATTCTCCAGGAACCATGTAAAGGTTGCTCTAAAAATGGCCATATCTTATGTAAGAACAAAACCACATTTCGAATCAATGGTGCCTATGATGTTACCCTGATTTCAAAGCCTAAGCGATTTGAAATTCACGTTGCTTGCATCTCAACTACAGACAGGACTGCATTGGTAAAAATCTGCTGCCATGTTCTAGAAACTGTCTGTGACACTCTTGACCAAGTGATCTCTAAGATGAAGTGCAGACAGCATCTGATTTCTTCCTTTTCGGATCAAAGGCTCTATGAGCTGGGTTTTAAATGCCCAGAACATCCAAATGATGATCACCTGGTCATTAACAGACTAAAAAAAGGAGGAGTAAATTTAAGGGATCCGTCATGTTTGGCAAATCTTGTCTGGTTAAACCCCTGTGAAGGAAAGTCTGTAATGATTTGTCTTGAAGAAAAGAAAGAGATCATATTTTCAAAGACAAGCTTGCCTCAGTCTTTTGCTCAACAGAGTCTTGTCTGGTTTGGAGAAGTAAGTCATTCATTTGCAGGTTAGTTCCACTTATATATTGTTTATACGTTACCTTACACCTCTTTTTTAGGCTACAAAAATGTCTCCGGTGTTATGTGACTCAGTATTTGGTAAGGACACCTACCATGCCATACATACGTTGTACTGGTGGTTTATTTTAAAAAGAATACGTATGCAAATTGATTTGCACTACCAGTTTTGCTTAATTTGTTGCAGTCAAGTGGTTAGGTAGCAGTACAATATTATTCTGAAGCAGCAAAAAGCTGGGTGGAGAGTAGGAAAAAGGCTAAGTATATGTTAACACTTTTAATGTGTGAGTCTATTGATAGAGATCACAGTTTTATCAAGACATTAGTCAAAAGTGAATGACTTGTGCATCGAAAAACAATACATATAAAATAATCCTATCTAGGTGCAGTTGGTACAGAACCAAACCTGGGGCAAAGAAATGATGGCCCAGGTACAATCACTTCTTAACAAACTCTTTTACAACATACAAAACATTTTATATATTCCAGATCAAAAACCAGGGGTATCTGGCAAGGGTTCAGCAAGGAAGAGGAAGCTGGACAATGATGAGCCAGGTAAATTCTCTGTTCTTAACTCATTTTCAACTATAGTACCTGAAGGGAATGTGGTAAAGAAGAGGAAGCTGATTAAGGACAGCAAGACAGGTACAACCATTATATACTTGCAATGCCATAGACCTTGTTAAGTGACATCTTTATAATTCATACGGTAGATATAGACAATGCAAATGAGTCAGAAGCTTTGATGTTCATGATGGCAGAAGTGCTTTATTTTTGTAGTTGACCTGCATATGGTTTCCCAAGTGTTTAACTGCCATTTACACTCCCTCAGGTGTCTAACTTAGATCACTCCATAATCTTGGGATATGCAATGGCATAGTTTTGTACTTGCAGTACAGTATAGTACAAGACCAATCATTCTGTTGATAAACACATGGTGACAGCTGCTATAGCTAGCAGCAAGGCTTGGCTGGTTGGTCATACTGTAGTAAAAGCTAGCCTCGTACCCAGGCTCCTCCCCATGCCGAAAAGCGTGGCATGGGGAGGAGCCTGGGTACGAGGCTAGTAAAAGCTATCTCTCCTACCAAATGCTTTCAGTGAGCAGCAGGCTGGCTTGTCGGTGTTGCATTGTGTCACAACACAGCCTACAGGTTGAATAGCTGCCTACTAGCTGCCAAGCTTCCTGAAGGTAGGACGATGCGCAAAAGAGGTTGCAGGCTCACACACACACACACACACACAAAAAAGACTTTCATGCTACTGCACGTCATGTTGCCTACCCCTGTAGCAGCATGCTTCTTGCTCAGACTCGCCCATGTTGATTAATTAAGCAGCTACAATGCTTACTAGCCACTGCTCTAGCTGTACACTGCTGTTCACTCCTAGTCACTGTCCACAACTGGCTCAACAGTGCTACAATGGCTATTTATACAGCTTCCCTGGCTGTGAAACAGCAGAAGAAACATTCAACTGTGGAAGAAGAAGCTGCGGCAAAATGCGAGCAGACAGCTGCTGTGAAGAGCCCTGTAGAGAGACCCCAAGTTGAACTGGGTAAGTAGAATGTCATATATAGGTGAAGAGAACTGTGTGACATTGGCAGCAGTAAAATGTGTGTGTGCATCTTTCACTTATACAGCCATGAAAGACCTTCTTGAAGTGACAAACTACATGCTAGACCTTCAGCAGATTCACATGTACAATTTGGGGCTAGTTCTTGGGCTCAACCAGCCTCGCTTAAAGGACATGAAAGCCTCAGACACATTCAGAGATGATGTGATAGCTGCGTGGCTGCGAAGGGAGGACCAGGTGAATGAGAGGGGGGTGCCAACGTGGAAGACCTTAGTAACAGCCCTGAGGCACCCTAGAGTGAACCAGAATGGAGTTGCTGACAAAGTTGTGGAAGAGAAATGCATTACTAGTAAACACGCTGCAGATACTAGAACTAGCCATGTTTCTGACTAGAGATTAGGCATAGAAGAAGAATGTAGTGCAACAAACCAAGCTACAAATTCAAATTGTTAGTTCAGTTAGTAAAAAAAAAAAGGTTAATGTCGGTACTCTTAACTATCAGTGATTTAAGTTATGTATAAAATTCATTTTACCGGGGTAGCTTTAGTTTAGTCAACTAAAAACAACATTGATAATGACATTTACGTCTAACTCACGCTAATGTATGGGAGTCAATGGGGAAGCCTTGCAGCTGTGCGCAGTTTATAAAAAGCCGTATTTTTTACTACAAGTCACATGACAATCCGTATCAGTACTACAACTCACGTGAGAATCCGTATCAGGTACTAAGTCACACGAGAATCCGTATAAGTACCTGCGCACACACACAGCAACAAACTCATGATATTTTCCGGTATAGCTTTGTACTATGGTGATAATTATATATTATCTTCTGTAGTGGTAGATGACCAGCCATAGCTAGTGTTAAGAAAAAGAACATTAATTTGCATGAACATTACATACAAAGTCATGTAAAAATGTAAGTGGGTTTTGAACTGTATCACATTTAGAAAGAGTAAGAAAACAGGTAGATGAGATTGACCCATACAGAATAATGTAATGGCAGTAGCTAAATCTCAATGGCATTTTCTTGACAATGTTTTTTAACTGAGTACCAGGCAGTATCCTACTTTCAGGATGGTAGCGGAAGATGTGGTCAGACATGGAAGCAAAACAACAGAATCTGATAAACAAAGCACATATTATAATTCATATGATGTTGTTTATAACTGAAAATCAAGTGTTGTCTACAAAATAATCTGATACAGGCCTATCCAAATTAGAAACCTTAATATGCAGCAACCTATATGGTTTCACTTGGATACTCAATGCAGCCCAGGTTTCTAGATCACGTATGTGTATCCAGTGTCTAAGTAGCTAATTGGCTGAATAAGCCTTGTTCCCAGACTATTTTTCTGCATGTCAGGGAACAAGACTACTGGCTAAACAAGCCCCACACTACCATGAATACCTCTGGTTTTTCTGAGGTGTCATATAGCTATATATGTATATAGTGGACAAATCAGCTAGGCTGCTCATTGGATACTACAGAGCTTTCTCATAAATTGACTGCATGTCATGACACATGATATGAAGCTTAGCCAATCAGGATCAATGTTTCATAGCTACCAACACACATGTTCGTGCAAGACTTCTGGATGAGTAGGCAACAGTATAGTCTATGCACTTGCCTAGGCTCGTGTCAATTACGTTCTGTATTCATATTTGTGGCTCAGGTGCTCCCAAACAACAGCCTCATGATCATGAGGGGGTGGAGGAATGGAAGCTCTAAGTGGTTTATATCTCCCACAATGGCCAATCAGATTGATAATGCTATAATGTTCTGAAGTAAAACAAGTTGTACTCAAAGTAGTCACCATGCAAAACCGTCATAACACACCCACATCACTAATGCTCCACCAGACTCACTAAATACACCTACGTATCAAACACCCACATGAGGCACAGGGTATATATAAAGAATAGGTCTGGTTCAGCTGCAGAAAAAGTGTGCAAGTGAGTTTTGGTAAGCAAGCAGAACTTTGGTATGCCAGTTGTTGGTCACTCAATTGTTAGTTGTCAATTTGCATTACAACTGATGTCTGCCTGATGGAGTGTACCTGCAAATTCTGTCATACTAGCATTGCTTTCTGTAGATCTCACTATGTAATTATTGGCATCTTCTGCCCTCAGTTCATGTAGCTAACGATTCATTCATTTTCACTTGTCACTTTGCATCCACCTGAGTTGTACACCAGTCTTGTTGCCATGGTGATGAAGTTCCTCTACCTGCTAGTGGCATTCCTACTGGCTGGGACAGCCATGGTAATCAGCTATCATTGTTAAGTGTCACATTTTGAATACTTGTGTATACTTATTTATCCCCCCCCCCCCTTTTCTCTGCCACTTCCATCCACACACCAAAGGGACAAATAACGGTGATTCTGTATTCTTTTCACAAAACAACATCAGTGAGTGCTTGTGTTGACTTCTTTCAAAGTGAATGTGTTGACAATGTCACTGAACATTTATGCAGTAGCGGAGCTAGAACTTTGTACGGTGGGTCATGGGCAGCGCTACAGTGCAGGGCCGTAGCTGCCGGTCCGGTTAGTCCGGTTTCAACCGGACCACTTTTTCCCTCACTCGTGGCTTGCTTGGTGTCGCCAATTAGCGCCGTTGCTCGGCGGACGCCCACACAAGGCCCCCAAGCACGCAGGTGACGTGTTGAAGCTTGCGAGATGGCTGCGAACAGTGCGAAAAACTCTTTCGAGTCTATAAAACTGTCGTCTGGCCTCCGAGAAGCATCGTATTGGGCCAAGAATATATATATATGTGTCCCAGAAGCAATTTCATAGCCTCTAAATTCCAAAATTTTTCTGGGGGAGCATGCCCCCACACCCCCATAGCTGTAGCGTTTTGCGCGCGTTCGTTGATTGTTCATACACATGTATATAGTATACGGAGCGTAGCAGGTGTCGGCTGGACTGTAAAAGGCAGCGTTCGCTGTTTGAGTTCGCTCTGATTCCTCAGATTCAAAGTGAGCTAGAATATTATGTATTGTATTGGTGCATGTAGTAATTGACTAGATGGGCCACAGAGGCCGCCAGAAGCGATCTCAGACCAGCCTGATTTCAACACTTTCCTGGGGGAGCATGCCTAACACTTGTGTGCTTGCACACCGGGACAAGTGCCTCATCAGCTGCGCTGGGGTGACCGAGAGATGGCAACTGCTATCTCATGCATAGAATGCAGTCAGGTGGCTGGCCTTACCCAAAATCGAAGCCTTAGTCTCGTGCCCAGTATATGGGAGTCGCTAAGTTGACCCAACTCCATGCGGTTACGTCATCTATTGAATATCCATAAGTAAGTTAACTTACGGAGGGAATTCCACTTAGCCTCGTTCCCAGGCCCTGCGCGTTCGTCGCTTGCAGTACGAAATTCGCGCAGAGGGCCTGGGAACGAGGCTAGATTCCACTAGCCTCGTACCCAGTCCTCCACCACAGCTATCGTCGCTTGCAGTATGAATAACGCGGAGAAGGCCTGGTAAAAATTATCACGTGATGTATGCCACTGTCTACGTCACACACGTTACTTCTAAAATTTTTAGCCCCGTACCCAGGCGAACGGTATCCTGGGAACGAGACTGGAATTATAATGCTGCAGTAGCCACGATATCGATCGATTGCGTGCAGATAGAAGCAATATATGTGAAGGGCGATGTTCCAAGAGCAAGCTAGTGTCATAGCGACTTCAAAACCAACCTCTGGAGCCGTTGGCAACAGCTGGTCGCGCTCCAGGTTTGTCATACAGCTTCTAGCGCTCAACTTTCGCTCTTGTTTCCATTCGAGCGTCCTTTTCTCGCGTTCTATATTTTTTTCGTCTTCGTCTGAACATGACATTTGTTAGATAAACGTCCCCCACGAGCTCCAGTCCGTCTAAGTCGGCTTTGTGCAGTTACCTCGTGACGTAGCGAAAAATATTAAGGTTATGTTATTACGTCAGTGGCATACATCACGTGATAATTTTTACCAGGCCTTCTCCGCGCGCGTTATTCGTACTGCAAGCGACGATAGCTGTGGTGGAGGACTGGGAACGAGGCTAGGATTCCACTACGCATATACGGTATGGGATGCGGTCCACTTTGTTCACCGCGCGCGCGCGCGCGCTTCATGCCCGATGACGTCATACTGACGTGTGTGACATCGACAATGCAATGCATGCAGAGCACAACAAATGATGTCCACCACATTTACAGACAAAGAAAGAAAAAAAAAGGAAAGGATTCCATTCCCTGGCCCTAGCCCTAACCCTAACCCTAACTGCAACACTAAACCCTAACCATTCAGCTATGAGGCACTGCTGACGAATGCCTGCACTGCACCACCTACTAAATGCACCTACCTATATAATCCCCTATTATTACTCCCTATGCTACAGCTAGCGCTACAGGGCAGACGACAGATGTCAGTATGATGTCATCGGGCATGAAGCACGGTGAACAAAGTAAATACCATTCCACTACTTTTCGCCGAGTGGCGATCTAGTCTCGTTCCCAGACCACATTTTTCCGGCAGGTGCGAAAAATGCACTCTGGGAACGAGACTAGCAATATGAAAGTTTCCATCGTAGCTACCCAGTTTAGTCCTCACCCACCACTGACTGCGAATATAAATATTCTGAGTGGGCCGTGGGCCATGGGCCCCAGACCTGTCACTGGAACTTTGGTCCTGGAAAACCCACCATTAGCTCTGCTACTGCACTTTATTCAGTTGTTATACACAGTTTCAATCAGTGCTTGTGTTAACAGTGACACATCATAACTGTGTAGAAATCCACACACACATGCATATGACACGCAGGTAGTGCTGCAGTGGCTGAAAATGTGCGAAGAATTGAACGTATTAATGCCGCCGGGCAAATACCTACCCACGTACGTGGAAGGATTGTCGCAGTTCCCAAACCTCGATGCGCACAAATCACTGTCATTGTTCGCACTCCTAATACGTACTACCACCCGGTACCTACAAGGAAGGAGTGCTTTGGCACATGTCCACGTGGCCAAACATGCACTCCATTTAAGATAGTCATTCGAAGCATGAAAGTAGTGTGTTACAAGCGGTTCAACTGCTGGGGAGTGCTCATATGGATCCCGATTGGTGTCAAGACTCTGTGCATAAGAGATGAATTCAACTGTCAATGTAAACCAAGATGCAAGCCACTATGGTGCCTCTCGCCTCGGAGGTTCAATCCAAGAACCTGTGATTGTGAGTGCCCTAAAATCAGATGCAAACGTCCCTTCACACTAGACCTATCCAGCTGCCAGTGCAGGTGTCCAAAGAACATTGTCTGCCGTCGCCCAAAGATCCTCAACTTTAAGACCTGCAAATGTGTATGTCCAAACACGTGCAGATCACCTTTCATCCTAAATCCCAGGACGTGTCGTTGCATTCAGTGTCGAAAGAGGTGTCCCCGAGGTGCCTATCTTGACCGGAGAAAGTGTCAGTGTGTGGGAGACTGCAAACGCTTCCGCACAGCATTCGGCTGCAACAGAGTTGACAGCTGCAAGGATAACCGAGCCAGGAAGTGTCGGTAAGTGTGGATGATCACTGGTATAGACGTGATAGTGTTCACTAGCTCTTCCCTGCCCCCACTTCCTTTAACCCTCGATAAGCCACTTATACAAAGCTGCATAAGATACAGAATCTTATGCCTGGTGCTTGCCAAACCAGCTCCTGTTCCAGATAGTTTGGCCTTTATTTATGGAGCCAGGCTTGCTGATTTGAAGTAGTCTCATTCCCAGTGGAGGGTCTGGGAATGCGACTGACTATGCAAGGGGGCTGTGCCCTTAATTGTTGCTCTTATAAGGCGTTTGGGGGGAGCAGACCCTTGATAAGGAACAGGGTCTCCCCAAACGCATAAATATACTAACAAGCCTGACTCTCTCACACCAGCAGGAGCACTGGTGGAGAAGCAAGTTATGATGGGTGGGTCTACTCTAGGGAGGGAAAACTCCAAGCTATGCACTCTTGTATCATGCATGCGTGATGAGTTTAGCCACACCTTGTGACACACCCCCACCCTCTTGACCTGGCCGCCCATAAGAGAAGGAATGTGGCTTGCTCGCATTAACTATGTTTAACTGCATTAAACTTCATTTCTCCTTCTTTGTCCCACCCTACCTTCCCACTCTCTTATGTACCTTTCCCTCCCACCACAGCTATTTCTCATTATTCCGTCGCAATCCTTGCCAGTGTGAATGCTGTGTTAAAAAGAACCCACGCAGTAGATTCGACTGTGGAAGATTCACACCATTTGGAAAGTTAAGATGCCAGTCCTACACTAACCGTCGCACACGTACTAAGCCTTGCAAGTGGGCGTGTACCTGAGATTGATGGACTGGTTCATCACATGGACTTAACCTTTTCATGAACAGTTACTTAAATGATGTATGGACTTCAGTTTTCTATTGACTGTTAGCTATAATATTATGTACATGCTATACTTATGTGTAGCTGATCTGTTTTGCTAAACTACCCAATCAGCACCAAAACAACAACTACACCCATGAAACAGTCTAGCTAGTTACCTGTACCCCTGTACTATCTAAATGCCAATGCAGACACTGCTGCCAAGGTTTTGAAAAGGAGCCCTGGCAGAGGCAACCAAATGCCAGCCAGATATAAGGCTTTACCTGTGCTACGTCTTCTCCTTGTTTCTAAATATTTCATGTAGCATGTTTATCTTTAAAATGCCTTCTTTCTGCTTCAAGGCTGTAGGTTATAGTTTGGCTACCCATGAGTGCTACATGCCTTAATTCACTCTTTTTTTAAAGCAACTCTGACTTGGTTTAGCTGTGGCTTTTCTCTCGACAGTCTTACTTGACTCTGCTGAGCTGTGACCTTTGACTTTTGGGCGGAGAGTGAGAATGTGGGTAACATCATGTTCTAGTTCATCTATACTCTTCTAGCACCTACCACTACTTGTCTACTCCAGTTTTGTCTATTATCATTTTGTATTATTTTGTATTCTCATCGAGGCTAACCGCACACCAAGATGCTCTTAAGAGGTTAGTGCTGCAGGGTTACCTTGGCTAGAGTTCGAGCTATGTAGGTAAAAGCTTTGTTAGTGAATGAAGTTAATCTTGGTGAGCATTCCTGTCAGTATTGTGCTCAAGTCTATTTCACAGTTAACCCTTTAAACACTGAATTTTTTTCACTGGAGATTACTTTTAGCCTAAACATGCCTTTAACGCACCGTATCTCCATTTCTGTCAAAGCTCTGACTCCAAAACTGAGCCCAACTCCACTTCCAGCTTTAGCAAGCAGACACGTGACCTTAACCACGCCCCCTCATTAACGAGCATGCAATGGTCAGCACTCTCGATTGGCAAACACCCGCTTAGAGCCCAAGAAGCCTTCCCTGCCAGAAATGAACCCCCTGAAAGGTGAGAGTAGCATTTTCTAAGCCTGCTCATGCAGCCAGGCCAAGAGTTGGCCCACCCGGTGCCAACCACGGTCATTTTGCAGCCAAGCCTAGCAGCTGCCATGTGCACAGCACCCTGTGGGTGACCCCACCCACCTCCCCCTGTCCCACCTCCCCCTGTCCCACCCTTTCTGCTGACGCAGAACCTGCGCGCCAGCGCGCAGAGACTATCTTTTCTGCGCAGTGCGCAGTATGACGTTATCAAAAGTGTACTATAGGGTTTAAAGGGTTAAACACCTGCAAAACCACTGGTATACTACTGCCACTTTGTGGTTACCAAAGACTTGGAGATGTGCCTCACAGTAAGTACATAATTTTGTATAATTTGGTTTGGAATGACAAGTTATTTTTTATGGTTACTACTCACAGTAAGTATATTGTCTTTGTATACTTTGTTTGAAGTTAATGTAATGTTTGTATACTTCAGGTGGTGAGGAGGAAGTATCAGCAGGAATATGACATAGCTCCCACCATTACATTTGGTGCTGACCATGTAGCCCTCAACATTCCAGATGATGGCATACAGGCAGACAGTGGATGGGAAATTGTTCCACTTCATAGAACACAGGTAAACTCAAGTCTGTTAGCTTTTGAGTTTTTCGATGGATCTAACAATGATTCTGTTTCTGACTTCCATCTTAGATTGAGAAGGACAGAGTTGACAATTTCTCATCAGAAAATGCTCGGGCTCCTGAATGTGTGCTCCTACTAAAATGGCTCCAGAATGATAGAAATCCAAACCCACTGGTATACAGAGTAAAGCTGGTGGGAACTGGAAGGGAAAATGACTTCTTTAGAATTGTCCATCACCCTGGTTAGTGCATGTGACTAATGTTTAGTTTTGTTTAAATGCAGTTTACTGTGTATTTAACCTGAGTTGAATAGTGAAGTAGTTGAAGATGCATATGTACCTGGTGATTTTATGTAGTCCATTAGGCTCTCAAATTTGTGCCATTGTTATGACAACAAAAATTTACCACTTAGTCAGCTATTGATGAAATTGTGTTGTAGCTAGTACTAAAGTTTATGTATTCCTCTGCTTGCACTTGTTTAGAAACTGGACCCAGTTTAGCCCCTTGGCCCAGAGAAATATTCAAGCTTCATTATTGGCTGAACATCAGACTGTACAGCCTGCTGCTGCTGCTGCTGCTGCTGCTGCAGTGAACCCTGTAGAGAACCCCCCAAATTGAACTGAGTAAGAGGAGTTTATATGCATATGTCCATGATCCCTGAAGCAGAGCCTGCATATGCGCACATTTCCCTGTATGTATGTGGTATTGGCAAAAGTATTTTGGTGTTGCAATTGTCCTGTGCTTATGAGACAAAGAATGCTCTCCTTGCTACAGCTTTCATGTTCCATGCAGCTACTAATGATCACTTTGATGTCTCCAACTACCTGCTTAATCTTGGGCCAACTGACATCTACAGTTTGGGGCTAACTCTTGGGCTAAACCATGCGAGACACGGACACATTTAGAGAGGACATGATAGATGCATGGCTGCAGAAAGAAGACCAAGTGATCCGGAGGGGTGGACCAACATGGGAGACCTTAGTGAAGGCCCTGCGACACCCTAGAGTGAACCAAACAGGAGTTGCTGACACAATTGCAACTGAGAGGGGTGTCACTGAGTAACATAACTTTCAGGACTTGTGTCTGATTATGTTATTAGTAGACTAGCTAGTGATTATAGTTTCATTTTGAATAAAATTGCTCTATGCAGCATCCAGAACAATTACACTATTTTCTGAAGGTTAGTGCCCCAGGTAGTGCTAAGTTCATGCAGTTCAGGAAAGTTCTTAGGTAGAATTGTATGAGGGCAAGATGATCGAAGTGGTAGCTGCATGCTCCGGAGGGAGGACGAAGTGACCAAGAGAGATGTGTCAACATGGGAGAACTTAGTGAAGGCCCTGAGAGACCATGTATAGAGTGAAACAAACTGAGATTGTTGACAAGATTACTAAGGACATTCGATCTGTGCCAGACTACCCTATATATAGACTCTGCAGTGGCTGCATACTCTTGATGGTTGTATGCCTTTCAGGCTTTCCGGAAAACAGCCACTACCAAACACTTATACCTAATTAGTAACTCTAGCAGGCTGTAGCATGCAGCTAATTATTCTCCAAGGCATACATGTATCAGCTAGCATCACACTCAGAAGTCTCACTATCTCACTACAAAATTCTTACAGTCAGTTCCAATCATGTACCCAGTGTTCCCCTCTGTTAAAGGAGAAAGATTGTTTGTGTATGTCCGGCGCAGCTCCCGTTATAATGACCAGTGTTGTTTCAGTTCTGACTAATAGACGTCTAGTTTGGTTTTAGTTTACAGATTCAAATTGTTAGTTTAGTTTTAGTTTTAATTCCAAAATAAATTAATTGTGCCTTACTAAAATGCATTTTACATTGATAATGACATTCATCTTCTGTAGTGGTAGATGAGCAGCCATAATGTTACACTATCAGTGATGTTGTTTATAGCTGAAAATCACGTGTTGTCTACAAAGAGTCTGACACAGGCCTATGCAATTTAGAAACCTTAGTATAATATGCAAGCATCCTACACAGTTTCACTTGGGATACTCCAGCCCGGGTTCCTAGATCATGTATATGTACCCCATTGGTACCAGTGTCCAGGTAGCTAACTGGCTGAATAATCTTGTTCCGGGCCAGACTATTTTTCTGCATGTCTGGAACAAGACTACTGGCTGAACAAGCCCCGCTACTATGAATGACCTCTGGTTTTTCTGAGGTGTCATATGGCTATGTATAATGGGCAAGCCAGGCTGCTCATTGGATACTACAGAGCTTTCTCATAATTTCACAACACATGATATGAAGCTTAGTCAATGAGGATCTATTTCATTGCTACACACACACACATGTTCGCGCAAGACTTTTGGATGAGTAGGCAACAGTATAGTCTATGCACTTGCCTAGGCCCATGTCAATTACATTGTGTATTCATATTTGTAGCTCAGGCGTCCCCAAACAACAGCCCCGTGATCACGAGGGGGTGGAGGAATAGAAGCTCTAACTGGTTTATATCTCCCACACTGGCCAATCAGATTGAAATTTTTTATAATGGTATAATCCTCTGAAGTAACACAAGTTGTACTCACACGTTTAAAGTAGTCACCAATCAATTAAAGACTGCCATAACCCACCCACATCACTAATGCTCTACCAGACTCACTAAATACACCTACGTATCAAACACCAACATGAGGCACAGGGTATATATAAAGAATAGGTCTCGTTCAGCTGCAGAAAAAGTGTGCAAGTGAGTTTTGGTAAGCAAGCAGAACTTCGAGTTTACATAGTAGCTATGCCAGTTGTTGGTTGCTCAATTGTTAGTAAAATGTGATGTGAATTTGCATTACAACTGATGTCTGCCTGATCGAGTGTAACTACTGGTTCTGTCATACTAGCATTGCTTTCTGTATATACCTTAATGTTACTTTTAATTGTGCATACTTAATTTAGCGATTTTTGAATACACCTCATTTAGCTTGTATTAATTTTAGCGTTTTTTAACAGAAACCAAAATTAATTCAACATATCACTATTGGAATTTATTAATTGTGAGTACTTATTTTAGCGATAATGACTCTGATCGCTAAAATCGCTAAATTTAGTACGCGCAATTAAAAGTAACATTAAGGTAGATCTCACTATGATCATTGGTTGTTGTCCCATACCTTCTGCCCACAGTTCATGCAGCTGACGATTCATTCATTTTGAATTTGTGCTAGCTACTTCTCACTTTGCATCAACCTGAGTTGCACAGCAGTCTTGTTGCCATGATGATGAACTTCCTCTTACCTGCTAGTGGCATTCCTACTGGCTGGGACAGCCATGGTAATCAGCGATACTTAGTTAATGTTAAGTGTCACATTTCGAATACTTATTTATTTATCCCCCCCCCCCCTTTCTCTGCCACTTCCATCCACACACCAAAGGGACAAATAAGTGATTCTGTATTCTTTTCACAAAACAACATCAGTGAGTGTTTGTGTTGACTTCTTTCAAAGTGAATGTGTTGACAATGTCACTGAACATTTATGCAGTGGCGGAGCTAGAACTTTGTACATGGGTGGGTCAGGTGACTGCAAATACTTTGAGTGGGCCAGACCTGTCACTGGAAATTTGTCCTGAAAACCCACATTTTTTGTTGCTTTATTCAGTTGTTATACACAGCTTTAATCAGTGCTCGTGTTGACATTGACACATTATAACTGTGTAGAAATCCACGTGCACACACACACACACACACACACACACACACACACACAAACACACACGCACACACACACCTGACTGCGAATATAAATATTCTGAGTGGGCCATGGGCCCCAGACCTGTCACCGGAACTTTGGTCCTGGAAAACCCACCATTAGCTCTGCTACAGCACTTTATTCAGTTGTTATACACAGTTTCAATCAGTGCTTGTGTTAACAGTGACACATAACTGTGTAGAAATCCGCACACACATGCATATGACACGCAGGTAGTGCTGCAGTGGCTGAAAATGTGCGAAGAATTGAACGTATTAACGCCACCGGGCAAATACCTACCCACGTACATGGAAGGATTGTCGCAGTTCCCAAACCTCGATGCGCACAAATCACTGTCATTGTTCGCACTCCTGATACGTACTACTACCCGGTACCTACAAGGAAGGAGTGCTTTGGTGCATGTCCGCGTGGTCAAACGTGCACTCCATTTAAGATAGTCATTCGAAGCATGAAAGTAGCGGTTCAACTGCTGGGGAGTGTTCATATGGCTCCCGATTGGTGTCAAGACTCTGTGCATAAGAGATGAATTCAACTGTCAATGCAAACCAAGATGTAAGCCATTATGGTGCCTCCCACCTCGGAGGTTCAATCCAAGAACCTGTGATTGTGAGTGCCCTAAAATCAGATGCAAACGTCCCTTCGCACTGGACGCATCCAGCTGCCAGTGTAGGTGTCCCAAGAACATTGTCTGCCGTCGCCCAAAGATTCACAAATTTAAGACCTGCAAATGTGTATGTCCCTACACATGCAAACCACCTTTCATCCAAGACCCCAGAACATGCCGTTGTATTTGTCAAAAGAGGTGTCCCCGAGGTGCCTATCTTGATCGGATAAAGTGTCAGTGTGTGGGAGACTGCGAAGGGTTCCACACAGCATTCGCCGACTGCAACAGGGTTGACAGCTGCTCGGATAACCGAGCCAGGAAGTGTCGGTAAGTGTGGACAATCACTGGTATAGAGGTGATAGTGTTTACTAGTTCTTCCCTGCCCCCACTTCCTTTCTCCTTTTCTGTCCCACCCTACCTCCCCCTCTCTTCCCTTTCCCTCCCACCACAGCTATATATATTTCTCATTCCAGCCCAATCCTTGCCAGTGTGAATGCTGTGTTAAAAAGAACCCACGCAGTAGATTTGACTGCGGAACATTCACACCATTTGGAAAGTTAATATGCCAGTTCCACACTGACCCTCGCACACGTACTAAGCCTTGCAAGTGGGCGTGTACCTGAGATTGATGGACAGTCGACTGGTTGCCAACACATGGACTTCACCTTTTCATGAACAGTTACTTAAATGCTACCGATGTATGGAGTTCAGTTTTTCTATTGACTGTTAGCTATGTACATGCTATACTTATGTGTAGCTGATCTGTTTTGCCAAACTACCCAATCAGCAGCAAACCAACAACTTCCTTCTAATCCCACACAACTAGCTACACCCTTAAGTGTCACCCATGAAACAGTCTAGTTACCTGTACCCCTGTACCATGGCTTCTCTCTAAATGCCAATACAGACACTGCTGCCGAAGTTTTGGAAATAACTCCTGGCTGAGGTAACCAAATGCCAGCCAGAAGAGGCTTCAGATTTAGCTACCTGTGCTAAGTCTTCTCCTCGTTTTTCCTCTTCTAAATATTTCATGTGGCATTATCTTTAATTAAATTGTCTTTTTTCTGCTTCCAGGCTGTAGGCTATAGCTGAAGTTTGGCTACCCATGCAGCATGCCACACACCTTCTCTTTTTCTTAATTAAAGCGACTCTGACCAAGTGCTCCATTGATGTCTACTGGGTTGAATGGTTTGAGCGTTCCTCTAGCCAGTCAGACCAACCTTCAACATGGTGCAGCTACAGTGTTCAGCATACAGCTATGGAGTGGCACCATAAAATCAACTGTACGGTTGTATAAAAGAGCCATCTGAACACCAAACAATAGTCGAAGTTATAAAGACTGAACAAGTAGCAACTGAAGTACCTTTGCTACAACCCGAGGTTGTTGCACCCACCAAATAGACACAAAGGCCCGGGAAGGGCAATTTAATCAGGGGGAACTCTGTAACAACAAATACTGAGATATGTCAATACACCTAGTGAGTATACAACATGTATAGTTCCCCAGTATAAGTAATGCTAGCCATATAGTGCGCCCAGCACGTGACCCATCTGCCAGGCCATGCCATGCGCCAAGCGCTATGCTGTACATGTAGTCTCGTCCCCAGACCCTCCCGTGCGGGGGAGGGTCTGGGCACGAGACTAGCCATGCTAGTCGATCTCGGAACCAGACCCTCGAGGGTCTGGTTCCGAGACTAGGGACGATCACATCAAGCCTACAACTTCATTGTCTTCAAGCATATTTTGATCGAGTACATCACTGAAAAAGAAAGGAACTACTCATCAACCGGCTGTAAACGCCCTACTTTAGAGTTGTAGTCTCTTAGTCTCGTGCCTCGTGATCTTGTACTCTGCTAAATAGTTTATACAAAGGAGGCTGTAGACGAGAGACACATAGAAAGCCGGGGACAGTACATTGAGTGATGGATCCCTGCGAGTCTGTAATCTACGTCTCTTGTAAGTGTATTGCTCTGTGGAGCTAGTGACTAGTATTAAAGTTTACAAACAGGGTCGTGGTTTTCATGGGGCGTGGCTTCACTTCCGGAGGGCAAGAGTCGGGATCTGTGTTCAGTACAGCTGTGTGCAAAATACAGTAAGCACTACATCAAGCCCTTACCATAGTGCCAAAGATAAAGAAGCTGCTTCTTTCAAAGTGGAAGGTCCACTGTACAGCTGCCTCTTGATCACATGTTTGCCCTCAGGAAGTTGAATGCTTAATTATTGACGTTTAGAAACCATCACGATGCCCAGAATATTATTATAGCTATGGGGCTCATTATTGGGGGTAGCACTTAGTTTTACAAGCCAGACCCACTTCAACAGAGTGAAGAGGGTAGCCAGCTCCCCCCCCCCCCCCCCCCCCCTCCCATCTCCTATTTGTGGAGGGGTCCTGGCTTGTGTCTTGCATAGCTACAAAATACTAGCAGGTTCGTGAGACTACCTCACAAAACTTAAGTTGGGTTGTGCTGGAACGGGAGGCTACAGTATACTGTAGCCCATTCTGAGCATTCCACTTTCCATAGAATTAGCAAACTAATTGTTAGTTTGACATTCTATGATTTGACATTCTGTGAATGTACCATACTGTAACCAATGATGTGTGTCTATCACAATATCACCGGCAGCTACACCAGCATTGGCACAGCCTACAAACATGTCAACACATGCTGAGAGGATCTTGGATGAATCGGCACTTGATGAACAGATACACACACTGGCGCAGCCGTCTGGACATCAGGGCCAGCAGGAGGATGGAAGAGATGCCAGCAGTGCTACAAAAAGGCGACGAAAGTGTGGGGAGTGTATCGGTTGCCAACCAGTCAGAGAAGAATGTGGTGAATGTGTAGTATGCAAGTAAGTCTCACTTCAATAAGTCATTCTGCAAGTTACCTATGAAGAGTATGGTACACTCTCTTATTGTCTATCTTACTCTTCTGTTGCTTACTACAGGAACAATCCCGAGTTTGGTGGACTTCGTAAACGACACCAGCCTTGTATGTACGTAGCCCCAACTGTGTAATGCTGTATGTACAAAGGGCAGTGGTTCTCCTTCAGTATATCGTAATGCTACAATTGCAATTTGTATGTATGAACTCTGTCTGGAATCTGCATCTGGGAGCTATTCTCTCTCTACACGCTTCATTGCCAGAACCACACCACCTGTATGCATGCACAAAGTTATTATACACATTGATACTAAACATAAACTTACGCTTTAAATTGCATACAAAAATAGATTATCATAGCAACTGTGTGAACTACTATACTCTGCTACAGTTATCGAGAATGTCAGATGCTGAAGTACACACGAGGACATATAAGCTCTGGTAACTGTTCATACTTTCTCTTCCCTTCAACCTCTTCGTTCATGTGTGATGTGTGCACTACCACCAATATTGCCCATAGCTAGTTCACTCTATGCTCTTCATGTACACATGCAGCAGTTGTGTCAAAAGGACCCTGTGGAAAGTGTATTGGTTGCCTTCAGCAAGAAGACTGTGGCCTATTTTGTGAACCATGCAAGTAAGACACCTCTAGCTGTAGTGGTAGAGACATGTTTATGTGAGGGAATCACATTAGTAATCTTGGTTTTCGCAGGAGGAAGAAGAAATTTGGTGAAGACAGTAACATTTGTAGGTAAGTTGACAGTGTGAATTTGTCAATACATTGCAGTTCAATATATCAATGAAATTTTACAGATATCGTGAATGTCAGAGGATAAAGTACTCTGCAATGGCGCTGCAAAATATAGGTACATGTATTAGATACTGCAGTATTATTGGTATATATATATTATTGATATATCTTGGTTCATTATACTTACTGTTCTAGTGATTGTCATGTGAAGTAGCATAGCTATGTAAATGCTCACCTCCAAGTTTCGGATCAGTTGTATGATAAAACAGTTAGCTACCCACTCATATCATGTGGCTATATACACAGCACCTGCTGCGAAAGTGCGCAAATACTAAAACTTGTGGAAGTACAGTAACAAAACTGAAGAGAAATAGCAGAGTTGGTGAAGCATAACAATACTTGTAGTTGGTGGCTAGTTGTATGCTTACTTGTTATCCAGGTGCAGTGGGTGCAAAGCCCAACGTCTCTAGAGCGAGTGTGGGGGATTCAAAAAGAATGCTGGACAGTGATGACACAAGTACTTTGAAACTCACTTTAATTCTTCCCAAACTTACTGACTGCACATTATTCCAGTTACAGATGCTCCACAGTCTGGCCTCAGCCACCCGAATGTAGTATTCAGCCTGATTTATGACAGTCCAGTTCAAACACCTGAGGTGTCTGGGGAGAATGTACTAAATAGCAAGAGGCTGGATGTTGGGGACAAGACAGGTATCATACTCGCTTTAAGAACATTTTAGCCCACATAACTTTGTAGCTATATGTGTATCTTTGACAATGTCATATAGGTTGCATTGCTAAATAGCAAATTTGAACTTGCATGCTGGAGCCTAGAAAGTGACTTACAATTTTTTTGCCCTACAAAATGGTCAGTTTTGCACTTTTCAACAAGCCATGTTCCATAGACCATAGTTCATACTCTAAGTATCCACCAGCCCTCTCTGTGTTACATAACTAATAACCTCCTATTGGCTTGTACTGGCTTGGAAATCAGCCCCATTGCAAGGGGTACATTTGTCACGCAGCATGAGTAGTGCAAGGGTGTAGTTTATCAAGCTAGCCTAACTTCTCTCGCTCACCAGAAGTTGGGGGTTAGGCTCGAATGACTACGCAAGAGTACATGTATATGCTGCTGTGTAAAGTGCCATTAGCTGGTGCCTATGTAGACAATGCCTTGTAAAATACAGCTACAGTTAATGTCTGTACCACTTATGGACACAGGCTCCCAGTCTCGTCCCATGGCCTCAACACCCAAGAGGAAACATCCAGCGACAGGAGAAGGAGCTCCAGTACAGGCCACAGTACATCAGAGGAATCATGGAGCTGCTGAGGAACAAGTAAAAGGTGGCTACCTCACTGGTACGGTTGACTAACTGACAATTTTAGTTAAGTGTTTTGGCTGCTGCTATATTACTACAAACTATATTTTTCCCAGGCTATTGATGTGTACACTGTAATGTCTGCATGAAGTAGTGTCTTGTAGGAGCTACAGTTTGTGTGTCTTTCTTGGTTGTATATATACAGGATCTGGTCCCTTACAACTGACCTCAGTACTCCAGAGGGAATGTCCAACCACAGTGGAAGGAGTTCTTTTGGCAGCAGTCCATCAGAGGAACCAGCCAGTTGCTGAGAAGAGCCTAGTAAAGGGATTCCAAAGTACGTATGAACTGAGTGGGAAAATTCACTGTGGACATTGCAATAAATAGACCATAACATAAACTTATGATGCTGGGAAGGGTGGGGGGGGGGGGGGGATGAACTCTTAGAGCTAGAGTAGGTGCTTGGTCTGAAGGCACTGTTTTTATTGTATAGATTTAGAATGAAGTACTACTTTCACTGTGATCTTCCACAACTCAGTGTTTTCCACAATACTATGATTATACATCATGCACTTTCTATGCATTTCATTGGATGAGCGTATATGTTATAGTTATAGCACAGGTGCCAGGGATTTATGGCAGTAAACAGACCGAGTCCGAGGGCGTAGCCCGAGGACGAGGTTTGTTTACTACAGCCATAAATCCCTGACCACCTGTGCTATAATTATTATATATCCCACCTGATTGGTCCATTGTTGTTATTATTGTACAGATATGCTTACAATAATAACAGCAAAGGACCAATCAGGTGGGATATATAATAATATAGCACAGGTGGCCAGGGATTTATGGCTGTAGTAAACAAACCTCGTCCTCGGGCTACGCCCTCGGACTCGGTCTGTTTACTGCCATAAATCCCTGGCACCTGTGCTATAACTATAACATATGTGGCAGTCCCATGTAGAAATTGAAGGTTATTCCGTCGCGTATTTCGATCGCATCGCTGTGTTTGCAGCGCCGTATCGCTGAACTTCCGTTAAGGGCGGGGCTGATACGTGCTTCATAGATGCATGAATATCTAATGAATCTACGAAGCACATATGAGCCCCGCCCTTAATGGAAATTCAGTGATACGGCACTTCGAAGGCAGTGATGCGATCGAAATACGCGACGGAAAAACCTTCGATTTCTACACGGGACTGCCACATATACTCCTCCTGTTAGGTAATATTGGTTTACACAAAACTTGCATGATGTACAGATTAGTTTACACAAAATATATTCTACTGTATCAATGTGGTATAAATTGGATATACTCGGAGTATATCTGCATTTATACTCCTTGTATGGGTAATACCCTATACTAGAGTATATGATGTGTTTGTGCTTACTGCCTGTGTGCATGAGCTGGAGCTATACAACTGCTGCGCTTAATCTTTCCTCTTATGTTTGGTTAGACACAGCGTCCCAGCCTCGTCCCTTGGTGTCTATACTCAAGAAGAAACATCCCACAACAGGAGAAGGAGCTCCAGTGGCCACAAAACATCAGAAGATACAGCCAACTGCCGAGGGGAGCCCAGTGGAGAGAGCCCCAGCTGAACAAAGTATGTACAGTGTAACAGTACTGGGAACATGTAGCGTAATTATATGTTTTGCCTCTTGACTATTGAAATGTGTGTATTTGAATTTTGCATTGTTCACGTGCTTTGCCTGAAGACGAATTTTTATGTGTATGACCCAAATTGTGGGTAGGTGGCCAGTAGTATATCTAGAAGTACAAGTAAAGCTATCACAGTGCTGGATGACTTTACTTTGACCTCCTTCAGAACATCGGTCCCCTTGTGCTATTGAGGACAGTAATGCTGAAACTCAAGAGAGTGAACTAGGTAAACTATAGAATCTGTTGCATGTCTGAAATTGCTCTTGTGCAGTGAAGTGTGTGTACATTTGCATGCCTTTTGCCACACTCGGTTCACTTGTATCACTCTTGTTTCAAAACAGACAGCCGAGCAACATTGCCAGAAATGCTAACATTTTCAGACAAGAGTGGAAAGACCGCCAGCATTCCTCAGAGGATAGGTACCAAGTACAAGAAGTTTGGCATAATACTACTGAATGACAGTGATGGGAGGACAGTGGATACCATCTCCACCAATGAGGAAGGTGACACAGAGGATATCAACATTGAGATACTGAAGAGGTGGGTGCAAGGAGCAGGCCGACAACCAGCAACATGGAGAACACTGGTCCAAGTTCTGAAACTATCAGGTCTTTGCGCTCTTGCTGAAGAAATTGAAAATATTAAGTGTCACCATACCAGTGTGATTAAAGTAGAAGACAGAGATGTAGTACAGCTATGAACTTCTTACACAATCAGTTTTTTTTAGATATAGTGATGTATATATGTACATAGTTACCTCTTTTTAACATCATGTGTTGCTGTATGTTGTGGTTTATTAACAAAATATGTCACTCAAATTAATTAATGTCATGGATTATGCCCATGTCATCAAGCACTCATGGTAGCCATGCAGCACTGGAAGTTTCTACAGAAGGCTGGAGGGGAAAGATTAATTGCTTTGATCTCTGAGACGTGGCAGCAAGAGTGCTCAACCACGTATATATGTTATATGACTGTATAGGTGAGTTAAATTGTGCAGAGGGATCGAGCTGAGAACTGTATTGTTTACTCACTTTTAACATCATTGCCATTATTTTCTAGGTGCAGAAAGCATGTAAGTTCTCAGTTCTGTGGGTACCAGACAAATTCATGGAATCTTGTATTCATCTTCAGCTAGCTTTTGAGCTTACACAAGTGGCCATGCATGCATCTGTTGTTCAATAGTGTAGCCTGGAAACTCGCTACAATTAAGCTATGTTCCCACCAAAATAATTAATGTTAACCATGCAGTGTTATACAGTCTTTGCTCTGAAGTAGCGTCTCCTCAAGACTCCTTGGGAAGGAGTGAGCTCAAGTCTCCACCTAATGTGCAGCAGCTGAGGAAATAGAGGGTGTGAGTGGGGAAGTATCTTGCTGACTGCAGTCAGAAGGATACTAGCTGGCATCGATGATGAAGCTGTGGAGAATGTCAAATGCTCATATGTAGTGGGGATAGCAGGACTGTCAGCCGCTGAGTAACAATCATGAAAGTGCCCATATGTATTTTGTGTGCTCAAGTATATCACCTCTGACTTGCAAGATGAATCATACTGACAATAATAGCACTCTCATGGACAAAACTATTCCCACAACATTCCATATATCTGCATGCATGTGAAAAATGAACTGACCTCAATTGATCGTTTACACAAGAAAAAAGCCGTCCGTCAGGATCATTTTCTGGCCATCATTGATATACATAGCATAGTACTGCCTTGGTAAATTAGTCTTTTTATTCACTATAATTATAGATTGTATGAAACCAATTATATCTGCCTAGCTTTACATTGAAGAAGATAGGTAAATCACATCAAGCCTAAGGAACAAAACAAAGCCACATGATGTGCAATAAACCATATTGTACATAACTTTGCAATCTGACATGTCAGCAATCTTAATCACCCCGAATAGTAAAAGAGGATTGCAGTATATTGGAGGGAGCTCTGGTCTTCTGCATGGGTTGTTGTCCCCCCACCCATACCTGCATCGTCCCTGGCACTACCTCCCATGTCTCAGTGTAGAGCTGCCTCTGCTCACTTGTGATCACAAACTTCAAATTTACTGTCTGACCTAACCTAATGCGTACTCTCTTCACACCCACCAGCTGTCGTATAGGTGCTATAGCACGATATTCTTCAGGCCATGAGATGTATACCTGAACGACTTCATCTCCACTGAAGCTACCTACATTTGTCACTGATACTCTGATGGTAACATTTCTTCCGTGTGTCACGATACCTGTATGGGGCATCACTTTCAAATTGGAATACTTGAATTCTGTGTAGGATAGTCCATAACCAAATGGATATAGAGGCTCTGCTGAGGAGTATCTGTACGTTCGGTTCACCATCGTATAGTCAGTAATGGGGGGAATCTGATCCAGGTTGGCTGGCCATGTATAAGGTAGCCTTCCTGCTGGGTTATATTTTCCAGTCAGAACCATTGCAAGAGCAGTACCAGCACTTTGTCCAGGGAAGAAGTTTTGCAGAACGGCAACCACTTTCTCGTTTTCTTTTGCCCAGGAAATGTCCACAGGGCCAGCACTATATAGTACAAGCACTGTATAACCTTGAGCTGAGTCCACAGCATCTTTTAGCAATTGAAGTTGATTTCCCGGGAGGTTGATGTCTGATCGATCATAGTGCTCTCTCTCGATTATGGCTCCAGTTCCAAGACACACAACAGCCAGATTAGCTCCACTGCAGGCTCTTATGACATCTTTGCTGTTGTAAGACTTGCATGAAGCATCTTTACAGCCAGAAGCTGACTTTATTTGTCTTTGTCCCATAAATTTTCTGATGCCTTTCAATGGGGTGACTACATATTTTTCCATGATCTTTGGAGAATAGTGGCCAAAATAAAACTTTGGATTATCACTAAATGGACCCACAACACAAGCAGTCTGTTTAGGGGACTTAATGGGAAGTCCCCTCTCCTTGTCATTCTTAAGGAGGACAAAAGACTCCAAAGCTGCCCTCAGTGACAGCCTCCTATGTGCATCACTCTGCACAAAATCAGAAACATTCAGTCTCTTGTAAGGATTCATTTCAGGAGGGTCAAACTCTCCCAACCGCATTCGTACCATAAAAAGTCGACTAACAGCATCTATTAGGGTTGGGTTCTGAATCAGTCCCTGCCTTGATGCTTCTCCAATATAGGAAAACACATTGTCCCTCTCATCTCCATCTTCCAAGCATGTACCTGCATTCACGGCTGCAGCTGCCGTTTCAACCATAGATGAAGTGTAATGGTGGGAGTCTTGAATACGTTCAAGTGCTCCCTGGTCACTGACGACATATCCCTTGAATTCCCACTCTTTCCTCAGAATGCCTGTCAGCAGTTTCTTGTTAGCACAAGCTGGAATCCCATTTATCCGGTTGTAACTGCACATGATGCTCCATGCTCCTGCATCTATACATGCTTTAAACTGTGGTAGAAAGGTCATATGCCAGTCTCGCTCAGATACTTTAGCATCAAATGAATATCTTCCCTCCTCAGGGCCACCATGAACATCAAAATGCTTACATCCTGCGTTTACTTCAACGTAACGTGAATGATTGCCTTGTAACCCGGTCACAAATGCTCTCGCAAGGTAGCCAGAGAGCCATGGGTCTTCCCCATATGTTTCTTGATTTCTACCCCATCTAGGGTCTCTCAGAATGTTGACCACAGGACTCCAACAGCTCAGGCCAGTGTGAAATTTGTACACATCATGGGATACATAATCATTGTTGGCAGCTCGCACTTCATTGCTAGTTGCCATGGCAACCTTATACACTAGGTCATAATTGAAAGTAGCACTCATTCCGATTGGCATTGGGAATGATGTGGCAGGTCCTGCCCACACGTTCCCACTGATGCACTCGGTGCCCCACTGGTAAGGTTTAATGCCAAGTCGAGCAATGGAAGGGGCTGGTCCGTTATTCTCAGCTCCTCCATGAGCCATCTGCCCCACAATTTCATCCAATGTCAAACGAGTTACCAAGTCCTTGACACGTCTTTCCCATGGTAAATTGGTGTCTTGAAATGGATAGACATCAGACGTTATTTTTCTAGAAGGATGTTTGTTTTTAGACAGCTTGTGCCCTTTGTTAATAAATTCAGAGTTTGTTGAGTCGGCTTGTTTCCCAAATCTATTCTTGAGTCTGTTCTTTGTGTCGGAGGGTTTGAATTTACGAGCAAGTGTATGCTCAAAATTGAACAAGTTACCATTCGAATTACTATTCACTGTTTGGGGTGTGTCAAGGCTGGGGATTTTTTTAGTGGGTGGTTCCATTGGTTGTTCCCCACCACTTGATAGTTTCTTTCGCTGATTAGACGGCTTCATCTGCTGTTTTTCACCAGTGAATGTTTTTCTTTGCTGTTTTGGCTGTTCTGGCTCAAGATCCATTGACAAATGATGCAAGAAAGTTGGTTTGAAATGCTGTTTCCTTCCTGTTCCTAAACCCATCCTTTTCTCTCCAACTTTGGTGTGGCCTGACCTGAATCCCGGTTCCAAGAGAGACGAAGGGTAGCTACTTCTCCACAGTCCCAAAATAGCTACACCTATCACTATAATTACACAATAAATCAAGAGTCGCCTTCTCGGCATATTGCAGTTGAAAAATTCAGTATTTCTGCAGCAGTTGATATAAATATCGTTTCTTAGATATTGGTTGGAGAGTGGAGAGTTTTCACCACACTCGTCAGATGCGTCTGCAGTCTGTATAGTGTGTGAATGTGGACAGTGGTCAATTAGCAGCTAGCTATCACCATAGGCATAGAGACTACCTATGCTGCCACTCAACTGAGCATCACAGGAAGTAGCCGCCTTAGGTGGTTTCGGCACAGACTTTCACCTCGGTTAGAGAGGAGTACGGGAAGCGGAGCACGGAAGAGGTAGCCTCGTCCCCAGGCCCCGCCCGAAACTAGATTGACTGACCTTTTGAACCGAGCGGAAAGTGATGCAGTAGCTACGTAACCACAAACCATAGATTATCGTAACGTGAGGTTAATAATCTATGCACAAACAAACTCCTACGACTCTGTACACTGCAAAGTTTAACAAAAGCTTTCCTTGTCATTGGCATTACCCCCGGCTAGTTAACCGGTTACAGCTGTTGAGCTGTAATTAGCATCCATCTCCGGGGCTGGTTCCAAACAAACCCTTCTCTCCGTACACCGGACTAAAAATATGGCTATTATCTCACTCCTTACCCATTCGTGATGTTCTTCAGCTAGTCCAAATTTCCTTGCCAACAGTGCTGAAGTCAAAGCCTCTGAGTATTTAGGTAATTATTCAAAAATGTCTGGAATGCGTTGATGATTGTCAATTAGGCCTGCGCTGTCAGCTGACGTTTCAAAACTTTGACAAAAGGAGCGCAGTCTGGTTCATCTAGTTCTTTGTGTATCTGTGTGTCCGTGGTGTGTATTGTGTTAAGACCAAGGATGCCCCAAATCTGGCTGTCAAGCTACTGAAGTCGCCCCACTTCGACCCGCATCCCATTGCCGAAAGAAAGGTACTTAGCTAGTGAAACAGGTCACCCAGAGGCTATCGTAAATTTGTGCATGAGCAATCGCCACATACATAGATTGTCTCAACCGAGTGAGTCCCTTCCGCGCCACTCAGTACTGTGGCTGCTGTGCTGAAGCAGGTTTCAGATGCCTTGGAGGAATTTAGCTGAACCTGTGATGTCGCTCTAGACAGCCTAGTTATTTTGTCTTGGTCTTTAGATAGGTGTGTGTGTGTGTGTGTTTGTGTGTGTGTGTGTGTGTGTGTGTGAGAGAAAGAGTGTGGTGTATGTGTGTGTGTGTGTGTGTGTGTGTGTGTGTGTGTGTGTGTGTGTGTGTGTGTGTGTGTGTGTGTGTGTGTGTGTGTGTGTGTGTGTGTGTGTGAGACCGTAACCGTATATTGTTATGTGTGTACAATGTACATATGCACACTCATTCTAATAACAGATATGTTTGTTGACAATGTTTCTCTGTTTTTGCAGATGTCCTCCAATGAGTCTTCCTCTTCACCTCATTATAACTCAACGACTAGATCCTTCTTGTCTCCATCATCGACATCACCCCCTCCTCCTTCTCCTAACTCAGTACCTCAGGACGGGACAGAAACTCAGGACAGGACACAAAAACCAACACATAAACTGAATCTTAAGTTGAAGAAGAGCAGTGGAAACATTGCCTCTTTCCTCTGCTCCTCAAAAGAAACCGGACTTCTGAAAGAACTTACCAAAAAGCTTCCACTCCAAACGGAAACAGCCATTCCCAATCACAGTGCGCCAGTAGGTCCAATCTCCGAGGAACGCCCTCGTCCCAAGACTGCTGGCATCAGAAAAGTCCCCATCTTTCCACCTCCTCGGAAGGCAAATTCTATGGACCAGATTGCTACTGCCACGCAAGAACACTCCCCAAATATGGCATCAGAGTCATCATTTTTGTCAGAACACTTTGATGCTATGGCACACATCTCACCCAATCATGTCTCCCAACCCAGTAGCAGCAGCACTTCCTCGAGCCACACAGATATCTTATTTGGTGACAGTGAGTCTGTCTCGCAAACTGATGACCCCCTGACAATGAAAACCCCCAATGATAGGAGCCTAGAAGCATCCAAGTTGACAACAAAGGAACTTATAACTCCAGTCATTCCCTCCAATGAGGGTATCAGTATGAAAAAACCCCTCCCACCTCGCCCACAACCAGTTGGCCGAAGCCCAAGCAACAGCAGTAATGAAGAGCTAAAACAGGAGAGATCCGACTCCAAGCACCCTCTTGACACTGCCTCGATGAGCAAACCTGTTCCAAAACCGCGATTACGACTGCAGAAAGCTTCCACTGTCCCAGATGTTGCTGCAGGCATGGATGATACAGACTCACTACAAGACCAGCCTCATTCTGCCGGAGCCAATATACAACATTCTGAATCTCATATTGAGTCTGGAATGGAAACGATTAAGGAGCCAGTAGTAGGGGAACTGAAATATGAGAATGAGGTTTTGAAACACCAGATCTTCCATCTAAAAGATCAGAGATCGAGACTTGCTGACGAGAATCAGACTCTGAGGGAAGAGATTACACAGCTGCATGGTAGCGGTGAATTTGGTTCTCCCAAACCGACGCCACCTCCCAGAAAGAGCAGAACTCCAGCTGTACAGACACAGACACCCGTGACAAAGTCGTCCCCTACACATTCCGATCAAACTCAAACCAAGATGCCATCTGAAAGTAGCGTGAGTGCAGACGATAATTCAGTGATGGACAAACCTGTCTCCCGCCGCCCCCCTCCCTCTCCCCCTTCACCCTATCGTCCTTCTACCTCTGCACCTTCTCTTCCTCCTGTAAAACCAGCCCGGCTTCCCCGGCAGAGGAGTGTTCCAAAATTGAGCAGCAGTGAACCACCAGACTCACCAATTTCTGAAATACCACCACCAACAACAACAAAAACAACACAAACAACAACGACACAAACAACAACAACAACATCACCACAAACACCAACAAATGGAAGCCCCACCCCAAAACCAAAATTTGTGCACCACCAAGAGGGGAGCCGGGTTGCCGAGGATGGAAGTGGTAGACTGTCCCCTCAGAAATCAAAACCAACAGCAACTTCAAGACCTATTCCAATACCAAGGAGTTCTGGCCGAAGCAGTAGTGTTCCGGAAAGACAAGAAGCAGAGGAAGTCACAGTGGATGATGAAATGTGTGAGAGACCAGCGGCTGAAGTTAAAGTACCTGTGCGTCCCATAGCCCCCCCACAAGTGAGACTTGGTGCTGTGTACAAGAAGGTTGCTATCAAACCAGATGAGAGTTGGATTAAGAGAAAGCGACTGGACTCTGATGAAGATGGAGGTGTTGAAGGTGAGCATGTTGTCCAACCACCACGCAGGCCGAATATACCATATCGGAGCCACCCTATCCTCCCCCCCTCCACCTCTCCCACTCCTCCCAGCAGCTTCTCCCCTGCACTACCACGATCTAGTAACCAACAGCCAGCGAGAAACGTCACCAGTGAAAAAAGTGAAACATCCATCACTGCTGCACTCGATCTGAAGCAAATCAGACCTCAACGACATCTGGAGAGCCAGCAGGCTGACATACAGCGACGTCGTCACTCCTCCATAGTGAAATCCAACAGTGATGACAGTGTGTCTGGTTCATTGCAGAGGGAGGCTCAGAGTGCTCTGAGAATGAAACAGACTGGTATGGAATTGAGACAGAATGGCAACGATGCTCCACCAAAGAAACCTCCTCGTCTGAGGGCAAAACAGCAAGCCCCAAACCTTGAGGATCCCAATTTTAGACCTATCTCCATGATTGCAGATATCAAATCGGTGAGTGAGTGAGTGTGTGTGTGTGTGTGTGTGTGTGTGTGTGTGTGTGTGTGTGTGTGTGTGTGTGTGCGTGCATGTGTGTGAGCAGTGGAACTTTAACCTCATTTCAAGGTGCCTCCAAAAACTAGTATCTTTCTGTATGTGCTTAACTTGAAGCACGTAGATGGCTAACTTCAGGTCAGAGACTGGACAATGACCATTGTCCAACACTATAGCTGGTGATGTCTTGTACAAATGTAATAATATGCTGAGTGAGCTCATATGCCAAGTGCCCTTTTTTTCAATTTTTAATTTCAGAGAGTATATATTTGAAACTAAAATAATTATGTCATGGTTTAGGGAGGTGTCCTAGAGGTTCCATTGCAATCTGATTAGTTAGGTGTCTATTTAATTCAGGGGGAGAATAATCGAGTTGGAACTTGTTCAATTTTCTTTATTATTAGTAAAGTGGTCTTAATTAGGAGTTTCTTTTAAGAGACGTTCCACTGTATTGGTGAGGTGTTGTAATTCAGGGATGTCCTGTAAGATGTAAATAGCGAGGTGTCCTCTAACTCAGGAGTCTCTTTTAAGAGACGTTCCACTGTGTATTATGGACACAACATCAGAAGATCCCAACATGTCCGCTATAGCACTGTTACTACATACAGCTAACGATACATGTTTTTGGTGGGAGGAGAGAGTGTGTGTGTGTGTGGTGGGAGAAGGGTGTGTGTGTGTGCATGGTGGGAGGAGGATGCGTGTGTGTGTGGTGGGAGAAGGGTGCGTGTGTGTGTGGTGGGAGAAGGGTGTGTGTGTGTGTGGTGGGAGAAGGGTGCGTGTGTGGTGGGAGGAGGGTGCATGTGTGTATGGTGGGAGGAGGGTGTGTGTGTGTGGTGGGAGTGCATGTGAAAGACAGAGGTGAGAGCACTCAAGGGAAACATACTACATGTATATACTATATACGTACTTCTAATTGATTGTCAATTGATTGTTCAGTCTTGATAACACAACCAGAGCATTCCAGGTGAGTAGTTTTACATCTGCCAAGACATTCCACGATTTGATTTCCCATACCTTTGTAACAATTGTCCCTGACCACAACTTGCATCCTGCGAGAAAACAGAAATTAGGATCCTTAGCCAGAAATTATGACAGCCATTTTCTCAGCCACCACAGTGACACAGTAAATAGACATCTGCTTGATGTGTAATATTACCAGGAATGAAGAGCAAAGGACAGTGACGAGTATGAATTAGCCAGAAATTATGACAAGCCATTTTCTCAGCCACCGCAGCGACACAGTAAATGGACATCTGCTTGATGCGTTGATATTACCAGGAATGAAGGGCAAAGAACAGTGCCGAGTATGAATTAGCCAGAAATTATAAAAGCCATTTTTCTCAGCTGCTGTGGCAACGCTGTAAGTTACAATGCCATCTGCATGTCTCTTTATCCAGGAACAAAGGGTATGAAATATAACAGAGCTGCGTACATAGCTTCTAGCAAACCTAGTATATAGCTGTGCCTGACTGTTGCTAACAGCAACCCTGAGGTTGGGGCTAGGGGAGTCTGGACACAAGAAACAGGCTTGCTCAAGCTCACCTCTCTTCATCTTTACAGTGCTACACCTCTTGTCATACACAGTGATTTAGATCTAGTCTTTAACTTGTGCTTCAAGCAAATTATGAGAAATGCAGTGGCATGGGCTACAGTAGTAGACCTGCTTTGAGACACCTTCCTTCAGCTGGAGACAGACATGTTTGGTGCTATGAGCCAAATAAGAGGAGAGTTAAGAACCAGCAGTTAGCAGGACCCAGTGCCCCTCGCTTGAGCGGCCAGTGCTCTGATCACTGAGCTACAACTCCCAGACAGCCCTCACAATTCTTTTGGCATTGCACGTGGTATGGGATGCTTCAGTCTCACACCTGGCAGCCAGTCATGCATGCTTACTGCAGTGACGACTACACTGGCAGTCTATATGTGATATTGTGGGCATTGTCTTGGCATCTTCACGCAATGTTGTTGTCTAACTCTGCTAGTAACTGAACCTTGGTCAAATGCTGACCCAGTCAAAAGTGAAAGCCCAATTAGAAACTTATCAGAATCAAATCAGAACTGAAGCCATAATGCAGTAGCTGAAATTCTTTTTTTGCATTCTTTCTCATGTTCTTGCTCACAGCATTTTGTTTACCTCGCACAATAATGCATAACAACACAATAATGCACAACAACGCTAGCGAAAACTGGCCAGTTATTCTTTCTACAAAAGTTCTGTACAGGTATCTCTGAACTAACCCTATTCCCAGGCTCTCCCCACACACTGGGACAGGGCCTGGGAATGGAGCGACGTGATGGAAAGCTGGACAGAGCTATATAGCTCTAAACAGTTATCATCCCTGCTAAGATTAACTTATTACAACTTTATTAATGCAGTGTGGCAGTGTCTTGTTTTTGCAAACAAGCAAACTGCTAAAAAACGTTTTGATTAAGGGCAGCATAATGCCATGTTTTTTGTTTGGACTTCAGGCAAAAACAAACTTTGAACGAGCTTGATAGCAAATGTTTCAATGGCAAGTGATTGGTTAGCTGTTTGAGTTTGTAATCTAGTTTCCTGTCTTGGGTCCACCTATTGTTTCAATCAATCTTCCTCACGCCGTATTGTTTAGCACAGACTGTGTTCTCTGGGATTCAGTAGGGAACATGGAACTTCTATTATGGATACACACACAACAGTCATGCAAAGGCTCCGTTGCGGTCTGCCCACTCAATTCGACTGACTGAAGTGTGTAGTCTGTTCCACTTGAAGCTGTTTTTCACATTGTGTCTATGGTGGGTCTAACTTGGTCGCCTAATAGCATAATAGGTTTGTTTTGGAGATGTGTACGCTCAGCATGCTGTTGTACTGCATTGCAGACAATGCTACATACATTTGTACAATGTACACACACGTACATTGTTTGTATGTACACAATGCCAGAGCATCTTGATTCGGTAGTGCCAGTTAGGTGGAGGAATTTGGTGACAGATATTTAGTCTGTAAATAGCCTCGTAGAAGTTACTGTAAACTAGACAATTGCTCCCGCCCTAGCTGTGGCACAATGAAAGCACTTGCCGTAAATGTGAGTTACATGTCAGTAGTACATGTCAGTACATGTGCCCTTGTAAGTGTGAGAGTGACCATTTAAGGTCCCAGCCAGACCAGTGCTTTGTTTACTACCATATTAGTATAGTGTACAGCTTGTAGTCACATAGTGTGTGCTTGTATCATGACAACATGTAGAATGAAGCCCCTATGGCCATGTAGCTACCTATTTAGCTCTGTGAGCTCGACTGTGCTCTGCCATACTCAGCCATACTCTACCGCTACACTCTACCACACTCTACCATACACTGCCATACACTGCCATACTCTACCATACTCTACCATACTCTACCATACTCCACCACACTCTACCATACACTGCCATACACTGCCATACTCTACCATACTCCACCATACTCTACCACACTCAACCACACTCTGCCATACTCTACCATACTCTACCATACTCTACCATACTCTACCATACTCTACCATACTCTACCATACTCCACCATACTCTACCATACACTGCTATATAATTCGACCGTACTCTGCCATGGCCTTGATAAACATTTGTCTTTTCTCAAGCCATGTATAGTGTTAGTCCAGGATTAGGCCCATACAACCCAGTATATTGTAGTCTCCATGACAACATGTGTTAATGAGTCATGCCATTGACATTACAATGGGTTCATGCCCTAATTCTATTGGTCAGTATCAGGAGGTTGACTGGCTCCAAAGCAATATTGCTTCCAGCTAGTTGGTAAACAGCTGTTTGTCTTGGTAAGCACAGCTGTAGCAGTATGCATTTTTACTGATTATACACAATAATAATTATTTCACATGCCAGCTGTGTGAGCGAGTGTGTGGTATGCTTTGTACGCCTCTATGTTGACTGCGAAGGTTAAGAACAATATATAACACGTCTTGACTAGTATAAACACTTATACTAGAGGCATTGTAATTGAGTGTCTTTTGGAGTTGTTGAGGTTGCCATAGAAACTACCATCTCCAACATGACAGCTGTTTTCCATTTTTGTTTCTAACTTTGTGTATTCTCAAGGACAAGCAATCCTCATTGGTTGTGACATTTGACATTGAAACTTGATATACTGTTTCATATTAGCCCTTGCCTAAGGCAGCTAGGTAGGTGAACTGGCCGTTAGCCTAGGTGAGCTGGTAGGTGAGCTTGGTAGGTGGCCTAGCTGGTAGGTGAGCTAGTAGGTGAGCTGGTAGGTGAGCTAGTAGGTGAGCTGGTATTATCCCCTTCCTGATGTTGAAGTTGAGTGTTTATTGTTATATATCCAAACTGTGAACACACTTCAGCAGGGGACCACCACCACCATGCTGAGACATACCATAACAAAAAGCAGACAAAGTTGGAACAGCTAGCTCTGAGGCAGATCTCATGGAGCCTCATTCCCAGGCCACTCATAGCCATGGAGAGGTTTTTCCATGACTGTGAGATAAAATCTGGGAGTGGCCTGGGAACAATGGTAGGTCACGTGATGACTGATGCACAATAATTAGGGAAGATTGTAGGTGGTACGTGTGGGCACTGTTGTGTCAGCTCTGCCTGGTCTGAAGTGGTGAGCAGTAGGAGTAGGTAGGCGCTAGAATGGGTTGAAAATCTTTTGTGTATTGTGGTTGTAGTAGTAGGTGTGACCTACCTTATGGTGACTTGATGGCTGCTAATTAGTGAACTTCTAAGAAGTGTACAGGTAAGTTAGCTACATTTTCCTGGTAAAGAACTGACAATTAACTTGGAGCCTCAAAGTCTCAGGGTCAGTTTGTTGTGTGTGATCTGGGAATGCTGCCATGTCTTTCCTGTGTAGCAGTTAACTTTTAAACTTCCTGGTTAATCCCCATGGTAACCAACTGATGGTCTTTCCTTATTTGGCAGACTGCTGTTTGTGTGGGCTTAAAATCATGGAAACATGTAGCGTGAGGGATGTGTTGGCTGGAATCTTTCGTTGGCTGCTGAACATACCATATTAGGGCAATCACATTTGCTCACAGGAGAAAGTGGGGGTGTAGGGTATGTACTGCTATACATGTACTTTGGACCCTGGCAGTTGTGTACAGTTGATGTTACTCTTGGCTTATCATCGAGTTGTATGCGAAAGTAGTACCTTTGTGAAGCCTTCCTTTTTGTGGTCTTGTCAACACAATCATTGTGCAGCAAATTCCACCATGTCTTGACTTGCAGTAAACACTTGTGATAGGCTGCTCTCCAGTGTGCATTCAGACTCTGTTTAGCCTCGTTCCCAGACTCCCACACCATTACTGCTTAGCCTCGTTCCCAGACTTCCATACCATCACTGCTTGCAGTGTGAGAAGCTGTGTGCGAGCAATGAAAGCTGGAGGCACGAGAGTCTAGGGATGAGGCATGCTATTGTTTACAAAAGCTCGATAAGGCCGTGAAGTTTCTTGAGAAGGCCAAGAACAAGCGGTTTGTTCTACCTCCAATTAAAGTACAATTGCTTCTGGCATTTAATTACATGCTCTGCAGTCTGATTCTCAGATCAGAGTGTGACTTTGCCCCGTGACAAGAAAAGTCGCTTAGAACATCAAACCTTCTCACACTGAGAAGGTTTGGGCGCAAGACTATCCACCAAATAAACTCGCATAAGACAAGCAAGGGTGTGAATTCACGCTGGAGTAATCTTGCTTGATGTCGAAGGTAACGTATGGCTTTCACAGAGACCCTGCTTGAATAGCTCGCGTTAAGATTTGTTGTTTGAGGTTTTGGGTGTTGGTTCATGTTTTATTGTAATTAGCATGTTGTTATGTTTGAGGGGGTGGAGGATGGGATAGGGTTGAGGGTGGGGGTGGGATAGGGTTGAGGGGGTGGAGATGGGATAGGGTTAAGGGGATGGAAGGGTTGAGGGGTGGTGTGGTGTGGTGGAAGGGTTGAGGAGGTGGGGGTGTGGTGGGTTGCTTGCAGTGAGCTTCTGGGTGAAACCAAAAGTACTAACTCTTAGTATGACATTTGTCAGCTTTGAAACTTGTTCATGCAACTTTGTGATGCCTTGTCTTTGCATCTTTGTCTCACACACACACCCTCACACTCACACCCTCACAGCCAGAGACGTCCTTCCAGGAGAAGGAGTTTGGTGTCAGCTGTACTCTTCCTCACGGGATACAGCCAGAGAAGGCACTGCACAAGGTATACACATTCAGTGTGAATGCGCGGGCACGCGCGCATGTGTATATGTGTGTGTGTGTGTGTGTGTGTGTGTGTGTGTGTGTGTGTGTGTGTGGCCTCATTCCAAGGTGCTTGTATTGCATACAGTATATGTGACAGAAACTAGAAACCTGGGAACGAGGCTGCGTATATGAGCATGGGTGCATGTGTGGTGGCAGGTGTGTATCCATGGTTACCATGGTTACCAATTATAATCTGCCAGCTGGAAGTCCTATACTTAGGACATGTGGTTGTCATGTCAGATCAAGTGCTTCCTTGTAAGGATGCTAGCTGTGGTTGTCATGTGTTTGCTAACAGATCAAGTGCTTCCTTATAAGAAAACCTTTGTATGCTAGCTAGTTAGCTATCTGTTTACCTTGGATCAGATTTCAGGGGAGAATTTAATAACCTTCATGTGCATCCTGCCCCTTCGTTCCCCACGTACCCCTCCCCTCTCCCCCCTCCCTCTTCCCTCCCTTCTTCTTCCTCCTCCTTCCTCTTCCATTTTCTCCTCCCTTTCCTCCTTTATTCCTCTATTTTGCCTCCTCTCTCCCTTTCTCTGAGCTCCCTCAAGCTCTCCCCCCCCCTCTTCTTTTCCCTCCTTCCTCTCTCCTCCTCCCCCTTTCCTTCTTTTCCCTCCCTCCTCTCTCCTCCTCCCCCCTCTACCCCCTCCCTCTTCCCTCTCTTCTTCTTCCTCCTTCCTCTTCCATTTTCTCCTCCCTTTCCTTTATTCCTCTATTTTGCCTCCTCTCTCCCCTTTCTCTGAGCTCCCTCAAGCTCTCTCCCCCCCTCTTCTTTTCCCTCCTTCCTCTCTCCTCCTCCCCCCTTTCCTTCCTTTCCCTCCCTCCTCTCTCCTCCCCCCTTTCCTTCTTTTTCCTCCCTCCTCCATTAAGAACCAGAATGGTCTATCCTGTGCAAAAAATGTGCATGCTCAAAACCTATTCAATGGCTGCTAGCTGTAGTTATAATGTATACTAAAACTTGAGCTGAGGTCCTGCATGTTGCAGCATCAAGTTTCATACCTGGTTACTTACAATAGGAGATCTTTGAACCTGTGCATGCAACAAATTTTTGCCAAATAAAATTTGTACTATGATACGCCGAATTTCATCCAAAGAGTAAAGCATCCAATTATACCTAGAAATTCCACTGGTGGCAGTTCATTGACTCCAACATGCCCTGGCAGGTTTTTGTTCTTTGTTAGTAACAAAATCATTTGCTATAATTCCGAATATGAATTGCTTATCATACCACAGACAGTTTAGCAACACTTGCATGTTCAGGTGAATGTTCAAATCAGTAACAAATTTCACATGTGGGCATGCCTCACAGACTCTTAATGTTCAGATGTTTGAGTATGAAAGTTTCAAATGAACTGCCAGGGTTTGCAAAGCATTTCTGTGCTATCGTTTTAGCAAACGAAATGCTTGTAGGGTGAGCCCACTATGATTCTAAGGCCATTCATTTCTTATTTACCTTTCTCTCCTCCCCTTTCATACCTTGATCATGCTCTTACTACTTACACACACACACACACACACACACACACACACACCACAGTCACTTCGTATGAAGCGTCAGCCGAAGACAAGTTCACCTGTCATGGAAGGAAATGGAAAGGTACGAAAGGTACAGTACTAACGTATAACTGAATTAGTACACCTAATATCAGGTGATTGAAATCTGCTTAGTTTGTGCATGTGGTTGTCAGCATTGATCCTGGGTCATATCTGATGGGACTTTCCCTGAGAATCTCCCCTTCCTCCACTTCTTTGTAATTCCCCCCACCAGAATGTCCTCCTGATATCTTGCTGAGTATGCATATGCTTGGATTGGTTTACTCTCTTCCTCCCTCCACTCTCTCCCTCCACTCCCTCCTCCACTCTCTCCCTCCACTCTCTCCCTCCACTCCCTCCATCCACTCTCTCCCTCCACTCTCTCCCTCCACTCCCTCCCTCCACTCTCTCTCTCCACTCCCTCCATCCACTCTCTCCCTCCACTCTCTCCCTCCACTCTCTCCCTCCACTCCCTCCATCCACTCCCTCCCTCCACTCTCTCCCTCCACTCTCTCCCTCCACTCTCTCCCTCCACTCCCTCCCTCCACTCCCTCCATCCATCTATCTCTCCATCACTCAATTCCTCCCTTCATCCCTTCCTCTTTCTGTTTCTCTATCCCTCTCTTTCTCCCTCCCTCACTCCCTCCCTCTCCCCCCACCTTTCTCTCTCCATCCCACCCTCCGCCCTTCCTCTATGCAGCATAAGTCCAAAGGCTTTCTCGGACGTTTCAAAAGCAAAACACAGTATGCCAAACCAGAAGGTAAATAACTTAAGGAGTGGAGTGGTGTACAGTGTAGGGGTAACAGTTGAATTTCCCCACCTTAATTTAAACTGGTATCCAAACCTGTCTGGCCACCGTGGGTGTTTTTCTTAGCTTGTCCTCCCACTGGTGAACCTTGCCCTGTGCACTTGATGCTTCTAAGTGCAAAAATACCTCCAAGCACTCTAGAGTTATAACGCTGACATTCAAGCGCATTTATTGAATTCTGAGATAGGACAGGTTGTTCATCGTAACCTTAAGCTTCTAAGCCAAGTACAAAATGTACCATTGTACTTGTAGGAAATTAGCACATCTGGCTTCAGGCTAGATTAGATTCATGAAAAATTCCAGGTACCTCCACCAGATTAGATCTGTCTGGCTGTAAGGTGGTTGTATCCTAAGGGTTTGTTACAGTACCTGGGTTTTCCCAGAAGTGTGTAGGTGTAGGGAATTTGATAAGAAAATATCTGGGTACACTGCAAGGCTGTCTGCCAGTGACTTCACAAGTGTCTAAATAGCCTCTCTCTACCTGTTTGATTGCTTTGTGGTACTACTGTTCAGCTAAATTGGATTTACTGGGAAATAATTAGTGCAGCCAGTCTCCTCTATAATTAGATAAGCCAATTAAGAATTGAATTTCTTTTGCTAGATTACATCTGTGTTCTATTCGAACATTGATGGTATATACGTAATAGTTATATCCCTCCCTGGGGGGTGGTCGTTTTACACATTGGTGTCGGGCTACGATGTGCAAGACCACACCCCAGGGAGGGATATAACTATTATATAACCTGTTACCTAGGCAACATCACTGTACAAGAGAGATATGGGCAACATTCTTAGATGTTGCCTGGGTAACGGGTTATATTGCATGTACAAGAAGTTTTGGTTGGGAGGGGGCAATGAGTGAAGTGTGAGGGGCAGGCTCAGTTAATAAACATGCTCCAGACCTGACAGTCAGACCTTAAGAAACATGGAGGAAAATGACAGGGAAGTATTCAAACCTGTGACCTGGCAAATGGCCTGCCATGCTGTAGGTAATGGAGCTACCGAGTCATTCAGCAACTCAGATATACTAAGCTGGCATGTATGATGGTATGGGAGGGAGGGGGGAAGAGGGAGGAGGGAGGACGGGGAGGAGGGAGGACGGGGAGGGGGAAAGAGGAGGAGGGGGAGGGGAAGGAGGGAGGAGGGGGAGGGAGGAAGAAGGAGGAGGGAGGAGGGGGAGGGAGGAAGAAGAGGAGGGGGAGGGGAAGGAGGGAGGAGGGGGAGGGGGAGGGAGAAGGGGGAGGGGGTGAGGAGGGAGGAGGAGGGGGGTGATGGAGGATGTAAGAAGATTGGCAGATTGGAAGCCAGTGAGGGTATCTGTACTCAACTAGATACATGGTGAATTCTTCATCCGAGTGCAAGAATAGTTAAGTGCTCTCTCTGTGCATTAAATAGTCCATGTGACGTCATGCTGTGCAATCTAACTCTATAGTTGAGCGTGATTACTCCAGTCCAATATTAGCCCAGCCAGGACTGTGTGTCTTGGCCAGCTTTATCTTGGTTTTGTTGTTGACATGCAGTGGGAGGATAAGCCAAAAAAAGCACCCACAATGGCCAGATAGATTTGGATATAAGTGTAAATAATTTGGGGGGGGGGGGAGGGGGGGGGGGGGGGGGATTTAACTGTCATTGTTGTTCAGGGTTTCGTACAGGGTTGCAGTAAGTTGGGGGTGGGGAGTAGGGGAATTAATGTAGTAGGTGAATTTCTGCATGAAAATTTCTGTGGTTCACATAATTTCACACTATGCAGTCTATGCACTCCAGTCAAAGCGTCTCTTTGTAGGCTCTCCTTCTGAGCGAGTTATTACCTAGCTGTACTGTCCCAGCCGAGCATTGTGTATGTGTGTGTTTGTCTTGGTCGACTACACCTCAGTTTTATGTTTTCTGTCCATTTAACACTGATATAGGTATACCCCTTAACTTACAACCTCATGATGTAATGTCATCTTTTATTATACATCCACTATACACATTGCTGTTTCTGTAGCTAGCTAGCACTATATGTGATTATGGGTTTAAGTTTATGCCCATATATAGGGTGGGTCTGAAGTAGGTAGTGTTTTGGGAGTATGGGACAAAGACTCAATTGGCATTGTAATCTTGTTAGCTATGACTTGGAAAATAAAACAGGAAGCTCTATTGGTGGGCTTTATTTGGGACACCCCTCAGTACTATATACAGTGAATTGTATGCATTAGTGTTCAGTAGCAGTGAGGTTTAGGACTAGAGGCAAATGCACTGTTAGTGTGAGCTGTATCAAGTTAGCCAGCTACAAGTCAGTTTAGAAACTACTCAGAAAGATATATAGAGTGTAGTTGGTTTGTTTGTGTATTTAGACAGTTAATTATTCACAGTACTAGCTAGGGACTGTACGCCATTTCAACTATCTCAAGTGCCTTATCTCTGCACCATCACACTTTGGTGTAACGTGATATCACAACTATGTTACAACCATATATAGTAGTACACTTAGAGGTACTTAGTTGAAACAGATACCATTTGATTGTCATGGAAACCACCCGTCTTCAGTTAAAGCCCAGACAGCCCAGACACCCGGCTGGTGCAGTTCCCGTGTTGCCACATGTGCTCCTGGATCTTCCTCTCCCCCGCTTGCTTCCCACAAGCCAGAGCCGACGACCAGTTGTTCACTTCTGTAATAAAGGCAAATCTAGTGCCTGTTTCTCCTACCTCCACCGTGAGTGTAGTGTGTGTGCACAAGTTGTTTCATCGGTGCCCTTGTCCCCAGGTCAATCTCACCTCCACACTCATCAAACGGTGGAGATGGGTAGCCTCGTTCCCAGGCCATCTCCATGCACCTCCACACTGTAATCAAACGGTGGAGACGGGTGGCCTCGTTCCCAGGCCATCTCCACCTCCACACTATAATCAAACAGTGGAGACGGGTGGCCCCATTCCCAGGCCATCTCCACCTCCACACTATAATCAAACAGTGGAGACGGGTAGCCTCGTTCCCATGTCATCTCCACCTCCACACTATAATCAAACAGTGGAGACGGGTAGCCTCGTTCCCAGGCCATCTCCACCTCCACACTCATCAAACAGTGGAGATGGCCTGGGAATGAGATTGGAGGTTCAATCGTCCTTGAAATATCAATCTTAAGCTTGCCATTTCAGTGACGAGTTGTTAGTCCCAGCAGTCAATGTCCTGAATGGTGGGCACTTGGGAGCTCTCCCAACAGGATGTTTATTGTTTATTGTTTATTGTTTTTGTAAACAGCTTTTGTATTCTGAAACTGTTTTGAGATTTTGATGATTGGCTCTCCTCTTTTCTCCACACACACACACACACACACACACACACACACACACACACACACACACACACACACCTCACTCCCCCATTCCACTCCTCACTCCCTTCATTGCTTCCTCACCCCTTCACCCCTCCCTTCACCCCTCTCACACCCATTCCTCCACCCCCCTCACCCATCCCTTCATCCCTCTCACACCCATCCCTTCACCCCTCTCACACCCGTCCCTTCACCCCTCTCTCACCCCCTTCACCCCTCTCTCACCCCCCTCCCCCCAAACCTCTCACACCACCACCAGCTCCCCCACTGGAAGAGGAGGGAGAGGAGGATGGCAGTGACAGTGATGATCAGAAAGGAGGAACCATCAGTACGTCTTGTCTCCAGCCTCTCTTGTGCTAACCTCGTCCCTAGAAGTCTTGTCCTCAGGCTCTCTCCTGCGCCTCAGGGGAGGCCTGGGGACAAGACTTCTCTCGTGCTAACCCTGTTCCCAGGCTCTCTCCTGTGCCTCAGGGGAGGCCTGTGGACAAGACTTCTCTCGTGCTAACCCTGCTCCCAGGCTCTCTCCTGTGCCTCAGGGGAGGCCTGGGGACAAGACTTCTCTCGTGCTAACCCTGCTCCCAGGCTCTCTCCTGCGCCTCAGGGGAGGCCTGGGGACAAGACTTCTCTCGTGCTAACCCTGCTCCCAGGCTCTCTCCTGCGCCTCAGGGGAGGCCTGGGGACAAGACTTCTCTCGTGCTAACCCTGCTCCCAGGCTCTCTCCTGCGCCTCAGGGGAGGCCTGGGGACAAGACTTCTCTCGTGCTAACCCTGCTCCCAGGCTCTCTCCTGCGCCTCAGGGGAGGCCTGGGGACAAGACTTCTCTCGTGCTAACCCTGTTCCCAGGCTCTCTCCTGTGCCTCAGGGGAGGCCTGGGGACAGGACTTCTCTCGTGCTAACCCTGCTCCCAGGCTCTCTCCTGCACCTCAGGGGAGGCCTGGGGACAGGACTTCTCTCGTGCTAACCCTGCTCCCAGGCTCTCTCCTGTGCCTCAGGGGAGGCCTGGGGACAAGACTTCTCTCGTGCTAACCCTGCTCCAGGCTCTCTCCTGCACCTCAGGGGAGGCCTGGGGACAAGACTTCTCTCGTGCTAACCCTGCTCCCAGGCTCTCTCCTGTGCCTCAGGGGAGGCCTGGGGACAAGACTTCTCTCGTGCTAACCCTGCTCCCAGGCTCTCTCCTGCACCTCAGGGGAGGCCTGGGGACAGGACTTCTCTCGTGCTAACCCTGCTCCCAGGCTCTCTCCTGTGCCTCAGGGGAGGCCTGGGGACAAGACTTCTCTCGTGCTAACCCTGCTCCAGGCTCTCTCCTGCACCTCAGGGGAGGCCTGGTGACAAGACTTCTCTCGTGCTAACCCTGCTCCCAGGCTCTCTCCTGCACCTCAGGGGAGGCCTGGGGACAAGACTTCTCTCGTGCTAACCCTGCTCCCAGGCTCTCTCCTGTGCCTCAGGGGAGGCCTGGGGACAGGACTTCTCTTGTGCTTAAAGTTTTTGCAGCTGAAATAACAACTGGCTGGTATGATTTATTGATAAAACCAACAATCAGCTGATGTGATAACTACATTATTAAGGGAACTAATAAGGAAAATTTCATTTCTGATTGGATACAGTTGGAAGCCACTATACTGTATAGTTGGTCATTCTTTTGCAGGTGCACATTTTAATTTGCAAAACAAGCCAAAATCCGGGTTTCAGAGATTTTCGTAGTTTCAATTTTCATGGTCAATGGTTCCAGAACCAGTGATGGTAGTGATGTGGCGTGTTAGCACACCCACTGACTGGAGTTAGGATAGTTTGAGGTAGCGCTGGATAGAAACGTGGTTTGTTCGCCACGGGTGATGCTAAATTTGTAGGATCTGATTTCACAAATCAGGGTTTCATACAGAGGGGGGGGGGGGCTGGAATTTCCCCCCCCCCCCCAGAAATCTTGAAATTGAGTATGGTTATTATTGTGGTGCCATCAATATTAGCTATTAATTTGTTATTGGACATAAGTATGTGTCATCAAAATGTTGTTTGGAAAGTTTGTCCCAGATTGCGTCAGAAGCAATCTGAGAGGATCTAAATTCAAAATTTTCCCTGGAGGGGGGGGGGGGGGGGGGGGGGGGCATGCCCCCAGACCCCCCTAGTAGGCACGCACGCTTACGCATGCATGAGTTTGCTTTCGCATGCTACTATCATCCTGCTACCATCCTGTTCCCCCCCCCCCCAACTCAAAATCCTGTATGAAACCCTGCAAATGGTCCTCTGCTCACATAAAACATGAAAATAAATCCCTCATCAACCATATGGTATACAAAACTTCACTTATCCAAACTCTCTAAATATATCTAAGCTTTAACTTTCTTATCTGAACGCCCTATTCATAAATGAGAAGTACGTATCCTTGTCATAGGGGGCTATATAAGCACACTCACAGTATAATCTATTCCTCCCGCAGAGTCCATGCCGATGCTCCGACGTGTTTCAAGGGTGAAATCTTTCAGAGTGAGTGTGCCTTCTATACTTTAACCTCTGTACTTTAACCTTTGTACTTTAACCTTTGTACTTAACTGGTGAGTCAATGCCCACTCTTGACCTTTTATCCTTCCCAAGGCGAGTTCTATTGAGGAGGAGTCTGAGCCGGAATACCATCAGCTGTTTGAGTATGCCTTTGTGGTTGGACTCAAGGAAGGTAAGGAGAGGGGAGGGAGGGGGAGGGAGGAGGGAGGAGGGAGGAGGGAGGGGGAGGGAGGAGGGAGAGGAGGGGAGAGGGAGTATGAGGAGGAGGAAGGAGGCTTAGATTTAATCTGCCTTGTACTGGGACTTGCATATGTAAGAAGGGTAGGGAGGGCGGGAGGAGGGAGAGAGGAGAGTTGGGATGTAGGTATGAAGACTACATACCCTTTCTCATTGATCCCTCCTGCAGATCCTACAACTGGAAAACTCTCGACAGAGATGAAATACATGTTTCCACCTGCGGTGAGTTTATCTATGCACAAACACACAGCTCACTTCACTTTAAATTTCTCTTGTTTTCCTTTGTTTATCATCTGGCACAAGATGCCATAAAGAGTGCACCAATATCTGTATGTGTCGGCTATATTCCTCTCTCTTCACGGTCGCTTCTTCTCACATTCGCCTATCCTTATATTTTGAATGTCAGAGCTACTTAGTCAGACCTTTATGCACCAAGAGATCACAGTAGGGTGCTCCTGTAAGGTGTGGGGGAGAGAAGTCAAGGGTAACAGTATGAATGTAGACCTTCACACTCGATGTGAGCACACATACTAGAACCTGCGATGTTTGTTCCAACTTTGAACTTGTCTTTCCGGATGACAAGCATGACCTCAACCAGTTATGAGATTTGTTTAGACATTTCGTTTTGACTTACTGTATGTTTAGTCTTCTTTGTGCTTAACTGTGGTGAAGTTCAGGGCTTGGCGTCTCACACCACTATGACAGGAAATACTTTCTCCTCCCTCCCTCCCTCTCCTCCCTCCCTCTCCTCCCTCCCTCTCCTCCTCCTCCTCCCTCCCTCCCTCCCTCCCTCCCTCCCTCCCTCCCTCCCTCCCTCCCTCCCTCCCTCCCTCCCTCCCTCCCTCCCTCCCTCCCTCCCTCCCTCCCTCTCCTCTCTCAGTCTGGCCTAGTGTTCAGTGGCAAGGATGCAGCCCTCCAGTCTATCCCCCAGTTCTGTTTCCCAGACATTGACAGATGGAAACCCACAGCCACGTACAGTAGCGAAACCTTCTCATTCGTCCTGACAGATATCGAGGGTTCCAAGAGATTCGGATACTGCAGGAGACTCCTGGTAAGTCGCACCAGTGTCAGCTGGACACTGAGTTGCACCTGTCAGCTGAACGCTGTGTTGCTCAGTGTGTCTAGCCTAGTTCCCAGGGCTAAGGCCTCCCCCATTTTTTCGCTGCTTTTTTGTTTCTGTGTATTATGTATGTGAACAAAATGGGGGAGACCTGGGAACTAGGCTACAACATGTCACCCGATACATGTTATCATACACATGTACAAATCTGCATGTATGTACTTGTATGTATGCTGGAAAATGTCATGGATTTGTTGTTGCCTGTATTGTTACGAGTGTACAGTGCAAGTGACAGTTGTCTCCTCTTCCTCCTCCAGCCTGCTGGCTCAGGTCCAAGACTTCCAGAAGTCTACTGTATTGTCAGCCCACTAGGATGCTTCTCTCTCTACGCAAAGGTGTGTGCATTGCATTAGTTTAGTTACAGACTACTACAACACTCCACTTTTCCCTTTCTCCTCCTTCCCTTCTATCCTCTCTTCCTCCATCACTCCCCCTATTCCTTCCTCCCTCCCTCCCCCTCCCCTCCTTCCCCTCCCCCTCCCCTCCCCTCCTTCCCCTCCCCTCACCAGATTCTTGACCACATGGAGGAAAGAAGAACAGTATCGTCCTCAGCTGTGTTTGCATTTCTCAAGGCCATTGTTGCCAACCCCTTCCCTAGACCTGTGAGTTAACATATCAGAACATGGCCTTTCTTCAGTTTGCTGTAACCTCATTCCCAGAGAGATGAGAGATGTGTCACCATAACATCAGTAGGATGGTGCATGCATGTCAGTGTAGAGTCGAGTGTCTGGGGTCAACAGGAGACTTTGTTTACAGTACACAAACACTGGTGTATATAACATCAGGACAACTGTACTGTCAATGTATGTCAGTGTAGAGTCAAACCCAGAGTGCTGTAAACATATGGATGTCCTGGGAACATTGCTATTAAAGTCTAAATATGACAGTTCCGTGTCGAAATCAAAGATTATTTCATCACGTATTTTAAATTGCATCGCCATTTTTGAAGACTGAACCTCCCTTAAGAGCGGGACTCATACACACTTTGCAGACGCATCAGGTATTTATGCATCTATACGGGACTGCCATGAATTAGTTTCTTGTTGAGGGTAGAGTGTAAGGGCGGGCAGGTAATTTGTCTCCCAAATGTCTCCAGAAATGGTGCATGGGAGGCCACACAATCCAGGTTATGGTATACACTCAAGTCTCTCGCTAGTTCGAGACTAATTCAGTCAGATCTCTGTATCGTAGACTAATTCAGTCAGATCTCTGTATCGTAGACTAATTCAGTCAGATCTCTGTCTCGTAGGCTAATTAGCATTTGTGTGAATGGAATAGTGACTGTCATGATGTCTGTACTGGTATAGTCTAACAAAGGGGAAGGTATTTTACCAATTGTGGAGTTAACATTCTGAATGCATTTAGAACCTTCGATGGTAATCTTTAATGGAACCATGTTTACATTTGTCTGCATAGGGCCGGAGAGTTGAAGTCAAAATGTTTGGAGTAAGTTTTGTGTATATCCATCCACATGTGACGATACCTTTCCCCTCTCTCTTCCCTTCCCCGTCCCCTATCTCCACCCCTCCTCTCCCTTCCCCCCGCTTTCACTTCGCTTCTCCATTTACCCCTCCTTATCCCTTCCCCTCCCCCTCTTAGCTCTAACTTTGTTACCAGTATGTAGTCACAAAGGTTAGTTCCCCATTCCAGGTGAAGGGTAGTGACATGGAGACAGTCGTGTTTACAAGACCAATGGACTCAAGATTAGAACATGTGAGCTAAAAGAATGGAGTGGGTGATTCTATTTATGTGAATTTCTTTTAGGAAATTTGAACAATTGGTATTTTATCACCCTATGGACCCTTTCCCATTTGTGCAGGTGGATTTCTCCATGCTGTTCTCGACGCTGAGTCGTCGTAAGATCATCCAGCTCTTCTCCTCCATGTTGATGGAGAGGAGGATCATTCTGTGTGCTCACAGCCTGAGGTGGGGGGAGGGGAGGGGTGGGGTATGTGTGTGTGTG
>OX422188.1:7967442-8102442 GCA_949130485.1 Agelas oroides
TCTTTTCTTTTTTACCCACACATAGGTTTGTTTGATAAGACAAAGATATCTGAACTAAGGGAGAGATGTCAGGAGATAGAAATGTAAGTCTATTGTCACATGTTCTACTAACAGACCTCCATCAGATTCTGCTGATCTAACCGTTGTCCCTCCCTTCCCTTTTCTCTCCCGCCTTCTTCCCCCTTGCCCCTTCCTTTTTCCCTCTCTCCTTCCTCTCCTCCTGTGCTCATATCTCACCAACAGATTTAGTTCAAAGTCCAAGTTCGACAGATGGAAAATTAGGAAAGGTGAGTGCACTTCTAGCTCATACTTGATATTCTCCTGACAACTCTTTCCATCATGTATTACGCTTGCAAATCAGCGTAATCTCTTAACTTCCGAGCCTAAAAGTGAAGCATATTTGCCACAGAGCTCACACTTACCTCAAGTTCAGATATACACGTACCGGCTTCAAATGCTCTTCATCTGTTATGCACACATAGTATGTAGTGACAGTACTATTACTTGCAATTAGCCTCATTCCCAGGCCAAGAACCGCCTTTACACTGCTACATGGCCAACCTAAGGGCTTTCTGTTACTTGCAGTAGGCTACAGTGAGTGGTGGAAGGCTGGTCGGGGTCCTGGATAGCCTTGTTCCCAGGCTCCAGTTTTTGATCGCATACTGCAATCGATCAAAAACTGGAGCCAGGGAAGGCCTGGGAACGAGGCTAGTCCTGGAAACAATGCTCCCTTCAGTATCTGAACACGCAGTGTCCCAACACAGAGTGACATCTAATACACCTAGATTTAGTCTCGGTCCCAGACCCAAGACCAACCCCAGGTCTGGGGATGAGACTATGTAACTTAGATTTTATCCTCAGTCTATAGAATGACTACAATGGCACAAAGTATTTACGGTACCGTTGCTCTGTGTGTTCTCCAGGCTTGAAGAAGTGAAGCAAAGCTTCCAAAGTTTGAACATCTCCGTTTTTCATATCACATTATCTCCATTGTATTGTTTGTGCATGTGTGTTATTTATTCACTGTGTACTAATGCACCATAATGTTGCTGTACTGTACCGTAGCAGTGTTAGCAGCAGCTGTACGATGTGCATATTTCATAAGATGTTTAGGGCTTGGCTCCTACCCTTTTTGACAGTTCTATATGTGCAGTACCAGTTAGGTGTATGCCAGATACAGCCTCATTCCCAGACTCTGGTGAGAGCCTGGGAATGAGGCTAGATGCCAGAGAAGGCAGGGCATGGTTGAACATGCAGGGTCATTGTTAATTGATTTTCTATTTCTCAATAGACAAATGCTCAGCTTTTACTGACAAAGGGTTTCATTTTTGAACTTAAGGTTTGGTCATTTGAAAAGGCTAAAGAACTCAAAATCAAATTAGTGATGACCTCTATTAGCAAAGATCAACTAATCAATTGCACACACTTAACAGTGTGTAACAAACTCCACTAACACGTGTAGCCGTTGACCAATTTTTATTACAGTCCACATCTACTGAATAGTAATCTGGTATGGAATAAGTGATGCAACTTGGGGGATGAGGATAGCCTGATACCCAGGCCATGTACAATAGCAGAGGAATGTGACCTGAGTACAACTGAAGACTACTGTAGAAATCAGTAAGGTAAATCAGGAAAATTGCTTGACAAAGCCTCGATCTTTGAGTGACATACTGACCCCTAGCTCTCAGTAAGAGTTGTCTGTTGAGAGAATCGTGGGAAGATGAAATCACTTATTATAGCAGGGTCTCGGGGTAGTCTGGACCCAAGACTCCTTAAAGGTGTGGCTCGGGTCCAGACTTCTCTTCAGGGTTAACAGATGGGTTGACATGGTTGATCTGGGTCAATTGCATGTATACTTGGCCGACCAAGCCACACCAGATTACTATATTTCAGTTGATGTGGACTGTACAGCAATTGATTTAATTACAGAAATAATACAGCTACAATGTATAATAAAAAATTCCATAGTCAATAAAATTCAAATAAACTTGTGTTCAGGCCTTCACGACAGCTTTGCCAAGGTTCTTTCCACTGAAGAGTCCCAGGAACGCATCAAACATGTGATCAAAGCCCTCTGTCACAGTCTCATGGTACTTCAGCTTGCCCTGGGACACCAGAGGAGAGTACATACCGTCATACAGTATAGAGTGCAGTGCATGACTGTTGATAACAGATTTGATGATAAAAGATGAAAGTAGAGGAAAGTGAAATGTCATACACTATCAAACTTTGCAAGAAATATTGCACACTTTTGTAAGAACAAGTAATCTTGACTTATTGTACTTGCAGAGAAGCTAAAGAATAGAATTAGCCTAAAATCACTCACATGCTAAACATTAAAGTGAGTCTGCTTAGCATTCCAAATGTCAAGATCGCTACCTGACATACCTCCTGTATCCATTTGGCAAGCTCCTTGAAAGCATCAGGCCACTGGGGGAGCCACCTAATAGCATTGAATCCTTCCACTCTCAGCTGGTGGAGGAGGATCAGGCCAAAGATGGGGCGGAACTTAGCAGGCTCTGTGAGGTTGTACTGTGAGATGGCTCTACCGACTGCCACTCTCCCAAATGTGTTCATGTTTGCCAGCACCGTCTCAAACCATTCACCACCCACCTGAGGAGAGAGAAATGAACTAGCATCAAAATGGACACTGACAATGTACACGCCTGTAGCTGGTAGCCGTGAAAGCAATGTGTATGTCTATAGCTGGTACAAAAAGCTCTATTATCACTCCAATAAACTGTTCTATTTGCACAGTCACTTTGTTGCAATAACAAAGTTAGCCTTGTTCACGGCTTCTCTGACAAAAGAACCCAAAATTGTGAAAAGCGACAAAAACCTGGGTGGGATCCTGGAAACAAAGCTAATATGAAGTCGTAAAATGGGGCTGCTGTATTGCAGCTGTGATTGGAGTGTTTACTGAAAGACCACTCACTATAAGCTCTATTTGTGCTCACATTATCATAGAACATGTCTATTCCATTGGGGCAGGCTTCCTTCAAAGTTTCATCGAGAGACTTCATGGTTTTGTAGTTGTAGGCAGCATCAAAACCAAGCTGTTTAAGATATTCCACCTTCGCATCGGTGCCAGCAAACCCTGGGGAGGAAGGAGAGGAAAAGGAAGAGGAGAAGAAGGAGGAGGAATAAGGGAGGAGAAATGAGGATAAAGAACAGAAGGGAAGAGGAATGAAGGGAGAAAAGCAGGCAGGTATGTTTAGTTCTTACCTACAACTTTGCACCCCTTGATTTTTGCTATCTGTCCAACTACAGACCCCACGGCTCCAGCAGCCGCAGTCACCACCAGGGTCTCCCCCTCCTTGGGAGAACACAACCGTAGGAAACCATTGTATGCTGTCGCACTGGAGGGGTACGAAAGGCAAGTGTTAAACTGAGTAATGCTAATGCCCCCTTCCTCTACCCCTCCCAACACCCCTCCACATACACCCAGATGCCCACCTGACTGTCTACATGTGCTGGTAGTCTCGTACCAAGACCTCACCCAGCTCACGTGAGGAGGAAGGGGTCTGGTGTCACAACCAGACCTCATTCCCAGGACACCACCCAAGCATGTGTGGGCAGATCCTGATAAAAAGACTAGCATTCTTTGGCTCACATCTCCACACACTTCCCCCTCCACTACTACACACAGTCACACACACAATCCTCCTCACCCAGGCATCCCCAGAATCCCCAAAGCTGTCGAGGCTCGCAGTGGGGTAGACGGATCCAACTTGCGCACGTTTTTCCCATCACTAATGGTGTGAGTGCGCCAGCCAAAAAAACCCACCACCATATCTCCGACTGGAAAGTCCTTGTTCTTACTTTCAGTCACCCTGGACCAACGGCAGGAAGGAAGTAAAACATAAAGTACTATAGAGACATCACACAGCTACTGTAATGGTTACCTAGCAACCTGATCTCCCATCATGGTGCCTCCCAGAGGAAGGGTGCTAGCAAGTAACCTGTGATCATGAAAATGGTTGAACTCTCAATATGGATACCTTCATGTCACTACAGTGTGGATACACTTGGGTCCCTGACCGCATTTCTTGCAGATATTCATTGTCCTAACAATGAACAGTAAGTTTTCTGCTTCACAAACATTCAGAACTCCAGCACTAGGCCAAACACTACCATAAAAGGTGTCAAGCTTCTTGTCTACCTAGGTAGACATCTACTTCACTCATGTACAACAGCTGCTCTCATGCCTTCCCCCTCATTCTATAGCATGCTATAAGCCATCGACGGTGGCAAAGGCCTGGGAATAAGGCTAGCAACAATTAGGACTTGAGGGGGCTTCTTAATGTCATTATGCAGTATTGGCTTCTATATTTTGCAATTGTAGTGGTCTTACATATGTACTTTTAGCGGGGTTCCACTGCTTACCTCATGTAAGGGTCCACTGTCAACCACTGTGCCTCACACAAGAACTCTAACAAGACAAGATAAACTCAAGTTAGCTGTCAGCTTTCTACCTCTGAACACACAATCAGACATTCAACATCTACATACATACAGCTCACAACAGACCACTTCCATGCCTATATACTCCCATTTTTGCTAAGGTTAACTGCATTTCGACATGGTTTATGATGCCCAAATGATATATTTTTTCAATGAGTAGATCAGTTTTTGCCTCAAGTAGGTGAATAATAATAAGTTAAGATGTCCTTTTTCTTGCTACTCATGATGTATCATAGAATTCAGGCTGCATATTTCACTGTTAAACAGGTACCATTTGAATAGGGTCTACTCATGTGATGAATGAGACCAGGCCTTCCCCATTTTCCGCCATGCACTCTTTTTTGCTTCTGTGTATTATGCAAACAGAAGGTAAAAACGAGGGAGGCCTGGGAACAAGGCTACAGGAGAGTGGAATACGTTGAATTTTTCGCGGAGATAATATTTCGCAAAAGCAACGAATTGTTGCAGCCCGCCGTGCGCGCGGCGCATACTAACGCGCATATACCTGCGCGCGAAAATTCATCCACTGCGAAAATTTCAACGAATACGGTCTTCAGGCTACAGAGCGCATGAGAAATGATCGCGAAAGCACAGTTCCTCACTTTACAACGCCCAGTCAGATAACTCGCGGGTTAGTCTGCTCTCGTATGAAATTGCGCGTGCCGCGTGTTTACAGGGGAAATCAACCATGCAATAAGGAAGAAATGCGGGCGGGGAATGAATAATCAAGTTGAAGTAGCCAGACCGCTTGACATAACAAAACATTTCCCCCTGCTGGTAAAACACTCAAAAGGCTGCTCGTGCAGGCCGTCGGGCAATGTGCATGAATCTTGTCCGTCTAGCACAACCCTCCCCCCCCCCCACTCCCTGACCTCCATCTTTGATGGGCGGCAGTTCTTCCTCAACGATCTCCAAGTCTTCTCGCTTGGGCTGACCAACGAAGTAAGACCGCACCACCCACTTGCGAGCCTTCACGCCAGACATCCTGTTGCATTGCAACAGAACCTTGTAGCTGTGGTTATTTTTTTGCAAGGGCACATAAAAATTACTACATATATAGCCTCGTGTCATTACGTCACTATCAGAGAGTCGGTAGACTCTCTATGTAGGGATGGCGCCGACGCGCAATATATGCAATACTTAAGCAAAAGCCGTATAACTTCACCACAAATATGCTAAAAGCTTATTTAAGCGCCCAGCCTTCCTCTTTGAGTGCCTTTGTGATCAGCAAGACTCATATAAGTGGCCAAAAGCCACGCGGAAGACAACTAAACGCAAAAGTGTGCGGTAGCAAAAGTGCCATTTTTCGTATTCTTTCTTTCTTCTTTCTTCTTTCTTTGTTCAGACCACTTGTCAAACGACGATAACTCCAAAACAGCTCAAGTACTCACCTTGATTTTAGCACGAAACTGATGTTCATCACAGCGCGCAGCTTCCCAACCACTCAGCGTCTTCATAGCTTCCAATTTACCCCGGTCAAGAAAAGCGATTCACAACACACTGAGGCTGCTGTCCGTTGCTTAGGACGCCATTTTCTAATTTTGTACGCATGCGCACACGAAGTCTCGCTCCCAGACCAAAGACCACGGTCATTGGTCTGGAAGCGAGACTAGTACGCGAAATCGCCAGCGGGCAGTACGCATAGCTGGCACTGTCTTTCCCCTCGCGGCATTGGGCAAGGCTTATGAACACCACGTAGGTAAGGCGCTACCTACTTGTAGCTACACTAAAAATAGCCTACTCACAGCTTTAGTGAACTGTGAAGCTAGCATGCATGGTAAGTTGTCAGTATGATTGTTTTCTGTGCTGCAGCTGGTCAGTCGTCATGTGATTGACAACTGAATCATGAAATTGGTTTCACAAAGTTTGGTAGGGAGAGCGGTTGGCCCTTCATCAGGTTCTATTGGCTGTATTACACATTATTATTACATGCCTGGAACTATTCTGTCAACGCCATTTTAAGTTCTGGTGTTGTGGTTACACTTGAAATATTCTTCTTAGGCTTAGGTCTAACTAACTGAGATTAACATCAAAAAAGTACAGAAACAAGACTTAAAAAACATAAAAAATGTAAAAAGATGTAGGGATGGCATGCCAAAAAGTATGCAAACAAGGTAGGGATAATGCATGAAAGCAAAGGTCAACATATTGGCAAAGCCCCATCCCTACATCTTTTTCACACTGCAGTTAGACAGTGCATGGGGGTCTTCCTAAAACGTACCACAAGTTTACTCCAACCTTTACTGGCAGTTCATCAAGGCTGTAGCCTCGTTCTCAGGCCACTTCCTAGCTCCTCCCACATGGCCTGGGAACGAGGAGTATGATCCAGCATCTGTGTCTGTATAGCCCATAGGTATGTTTGCCTCGTACGTAGCTATCAGATAGCTACCAAGTACTATAGCTTTACTGTCCATATACTACTTGTAGTGACAGTGGCACCCTTTCTGATACAACCTAGACACTGAGCTTGAGTGGGCTGCAGACTAGTCATAGACAGTGTGTAAACTCAGGTAGGGTAGATGCTGGTATTATGAGACAGCTAAACTGAATGACTACTCATTAGTGTAATGTATTTTTTCAGTTCCATCTAAAGGTTTGAAACATTTCTCCTGAGAATGTACCACTTATAAAATAAAATTCGTATTTTTCCTCCTAGGCAGTGGTTCTAAAAGTAAGAGCCTATGAAAATCACTTTTGCAGGTATTATGAGTCGACTGTTGGTATTATGAGTCACCTGGTGCGTTGTTGATTGAAACATTTTTAGTTGGAGTTCAAACTGTATCCTAGCATTTAATAACCTCTCTTTGTGCTGATAGTAATTTTTCTTCACTATAGAGCACCTTCCATTCTAACATGGTATTAATGTTAACATACACTGTTCAGGGTTCATAGTTTGGGATCCCTAAAATCATCAAACCTTGAAAAATACTACAGAGTGAACATATTTTGATGGGAAAGTTGCTAAATAATGGCACCTGTATGTACTCTAAATGGACGTCGAGTTTGGTAATTTTTGGAGTAAAAGTTATATGTGAACCCATAATACCCTCTGACTCATAATACCTGCATCTACCCTACTCATGCTAACTGCATGGATGGGTGCAGATTCAGCTCTCAACTCAAGCACGCTAACTGCAGTGTGAAAAAGATGTAGGGATGGGGCTTTGCCAATATGTTGACCTTTGCTTTCATGCATTATCCCTACCTTGTTTGCATACTTTTTGGCATGCCATCCCTACATCTTTTTACATTTTTTATGTTTTTTAAGTCTTGTCTCTATTTGTGGTGAAGTTATACGGCTTTTGCTTAATAAGTATTGCATATATTGCGCGTCGGCGCCATCCCCACATAGAGAGTCTACCGACTCTCTGATTAGACATTAGCCATGGGAGGCTAGGGAGCAGAGCTAGCAGGGGAAATAGTCTCGTTCCCAGACTACAGAGGGAAGGGGCTGCAACTAGTTCCCTTCAGTTAACCTCTTTGTAGGAGAGAAGCACCCTCACAGTTCCCAGGCCCCCAACCCTAATTTGAATAACAGAGTAGTGCCAAATGGAGTTCTAGCTTCAATCATATTCTACTCCAACAAAAGCTAGTATAACCACCATGCTTGGTGTGCGATAATTGGTCATAGCACAAATAAATTGCATATTGATGGTATGAGATGAATGAGAGGAAAGTGAAAAGCTACTCTTCCCCCTCCCCCCCCCCCCCCCCCAAGACAACGGGTATTTATTCTCACGTGAGAACCCTCAAAGGTAGAGAGGGGGTAGAGAGACCTTAATTGAGCGTGGGCGTATCCGAAACTCAGAACAGGAAAAAGAGTGAAGGTAGCGGCCAACTTACTACATGTATCTAGTTATCGGGGGTTGAATATCATACACACCGAGCGTTGAACGCACAGTTGGTTGAAAAACGCGCAAAACGTTGCCTTTCTGTTTTAGTCCTATTTCGATTACGTCATGCCTACGTAGAATAGATACCAGGCTCTCCACGCGTGTACAACTCGCGTTCCGGGAGAGCCTGGGAACGAGGCTATACCAGGCTCTCTCCGCGCATGCACAAGTTCAATTTCGCGTTCCGGAGCGGAGGAGCCTGGGAACGAGGCTAAAGTAGGTGTGAGTCGTGAATAAAATTTCGTGTGAATGTGTAGTGTGGACATGTGGCTGCGCGCGTTTAAGTAGCCTCGTCCCCAGACCACTCCGGCACTCCCAGATTTTATCTCGCAGCCGTGGAGAAAAATCCATGGCTGCGAGATAAAATCTGGGAGCGGCCTGGGGACGAGGCTAGCGTTAAGTGTGGTACGATAAACTTGTAAGTATTCGTGGCGTCTCAACTATGAGCAGATGATATTACCTCTTGTCTGCTTTCCCTTCTCATCCCCTTCCATTCCTCTCTTCCTTCACCCCTTGGACTACTGGACTGACCATAATATTGCAAATCCAATTCTAAAAACCTATCTGATCCCACTGGTAGACTTGAAAGTAGCTCCTTGGAGATAGTCTATAATATCGTAAGACTGGAGATAGCCTGGTACCCGGCCGTTTTTCGCGCGCGCCGGGGACGAGGCTAGACTGAACTTTGCTACAATCCTGTCATGCACACTGTCAGAAAGATTGTGACCTCTAAAGCATATATTAGCTACATCAAGAGTGCATAAAAAGGCTACATATATCTCATGTGCAGGTGACATTACTTATATCTGTACAGAAGCGTGGCACAGAGAAGTAGTATGCTAAGGGTCCACCAAGAAGACTTAGTATGTGGAAGCATTGGTGCATCATTGTTCTGTGAGGCTGTTGATGATAGCCTGCAAAACAATGTGACATTCAATGTACTTGAAATGGTTGCAGCATTGACAAGTAGTACAGCTCCATACAGAGCTACAGTTACAGTCATCAGGCCGGTGGTACAACACAGATAGTTCTGGTGAAAACCAACAGCTCTGTGCTATGCTTCTGTATAGCTACTGCAGAAGTTTTCAGGTTGGTTAAGGGAAAGGCTGCCAGTAGTACATGTAGTCCAGTCCAGTTCATTGTTTATAGACTCCCTTTAGGATTGTTCTTTGCAAAAATTGTTGGGTCTAAGCGAGCAGTTGTAAAAAATGGATCAAAGTAATTAAGGAGAAAAGACCCACAACTTCAGATATGAATGTTATGTCACCACATAATGAATCCATCTGATCAATTTTCTCTTTACTCAATTGTAGCTACAACATACCACCAACGACAGCTGGCATAAAACAGCTGAAGCATCTTGCAATATCATAATCTACCACCTTATATGGTCCAAAAGATCAACTGGTTTTGAAGGTTTTTGAAGGGTTTTTTTTGCTGGAGAAAAGACCCACAACTTCAGATATGAATATTGCAGCAGTTATGTCACCACATAATGAATCCATCTGATCAATTTTCTCTTACTCAATTTTAGCTACAACATACCACCAACAACAGCTGGCATAAAACAGCTGACCATTCCAAAGTTGAGAAGCATCTTGCAATATCATAATCTACCACCTTATATGGTCCAAAAGATCAACTGGTTTTGAAGGGTTTTTTGCTGCGACATGGAAGAACTGTAGCAGTAACAAAAAGAAAAGAAGGTCAGCTTAAGGACCAGTTGATACAGTTGACCTATGATATCATATTTGAACAACGGTACATCAATGTGTCATCACATGTTTACTGCAAACAAACATACACACTTTAGGATATACTTCACCACATTTTATCCGACTACCCCTCCACATAAAATGTGAATCTGACCTCCATACCTTATTTCAGCCTTTGATCACGCTATTAGATCAAATGACAAATCAACGTAAAGAGGATGATGACAGAGCTCCTATACATATGAAAAAGGTGTCATCTTCTGACAACACCCTGGCTGGACAGACAACACAAACTAAAGGTACACTGGTCAAGAGAGGAAATAGGAGATACCAGGTGGAGGTCAGGATGGTATGTAGCTAGTCGTATCTAATCACTGGACTGGATTGTGGACTGGATTGCTGGACTGGATTGATGGACTGGATTGTTGAACAGAGTTTTGAACTAAAATGAGTTTTTTATGTTACACGAGGGACAGTTGAATGAGTCAATGGTGGGAGGCATGCCTTTAGACCCCATACATAATTATGCAATCACTGGCATGGCCACATTACTCTGAGATAACTCAGACACAATAACAGTTAAAAACTGTTCATTGTCTGATAGTGGATAGAATAGTGGATGGAAAGACAAGGATAAAGATTAATGTCCAGAGGGTACCTACCCAACAAAGCATCTGTCTTGACGGTAAACTTCCTTAAGGAAATGTAGGAATGGAGTAGGATAATTGTCCAGAGGGTACATATAACAAGTACACACTGTGCATTACTGTCATGACACAACAGGACAGAAGATATGATGATTTGTCTCAGGGTTAATAGGCGTGATTTGCAATTGTAATATGTCTTGAAGGTGATTCATCAAACTTAATCAAAGTCTAAAGGATTTTCCTACATTGTTTTGAGGGTCACTCCTCTGCGTAGTAACATTATTGTCCATGAGAGGGTATCCCACCAGCAAATTATCTGTCTTGAGGGTCAAAATATCGTACAATTATTGTCCAGAGGGTATCCCACCAGCAAATTATCTGTCTTGAAGGTCAAAATATCATACAATTATTGTCCAGAGGGTATCCCACCAGCAAATTATGTCTTGAGGGTCAAAATGCCATACAATTATTGTCGTGAGGGTATCTCACCAGTAATTTGTCTATCTTGAGGGTCAAAATGCCAAAAATGGTGTATGCATGGAAAGAGATATGCAAAGTAAGATTATTGTCTAGACACTATCTAACCACCACACACATTAAGAGGATAGAAGAGATGATGATTTGTCTTGAGGGTATTTGTAGCCAAAATTAATAATGTCCGGAGGGTCACATGCAATTTTAATACATCTTGAGGGTAATTCTTCAAATCAATTAAGGTCTTGAGGGTTTTTTGCAAAATTAATTGAAGTCTTGGGGGTGTACCCAAATTCACTCTTGTATGGGGGTGTATCTTTAATAAATGGAATAGCCCATTGCGTTGCCTCACCTCGGTCTGTTGTGCGTCTTCGCTCTCGGTCTCTTTCTTGCCGACGCTGCAGTCTGGTAGTAGCCCTTTCCTCTCGCTGAAGACGCAATCTCTCTCTCGCACTCAGTAGATCCACTGTCGTTGAAGAAGATAATGAGGACTCCATGGATCATAATTGGGGCGAGCCTGACTTATTTGTATCAGAGGCATATTAGACCGTATAGTGTACTGGTCCTTAAATGAAGTGGCTAGTGGAAGAGTGGTTTAGGGTTAGGGCTAGGGCCAGGGAATACAGTTCTTTCCTTTCTTCTTTTTTTTTTTTTGTTGTTTAGTTTCTAAGTTTTTTTTGGTCTTATTCCGGCCCTCCTTATTCTGGCCCTAAATAAGCCTATTATTTTTGTTATGGATGGTGTGCCATACGCCCCAACTATTTCAGTTGATGTGGACTGTACAGCAATTGATTTAATTACAGAAATAATAAGCTACAATGTATAATAAAAAAATTCCATAGTCAATAAAATTCAAATAAACTTGTGTTCAGGCCTTCACGACAGCTTTGCCAAGGTTCTCTCCACTGAAGAGTCCCATGAACGCATCAAACATGTGATCAAAGCCCTCTGTCACAGTCTCATGGTACTTCAGCTTGCCCTGGGACACCAGAGGAGAGAGCATACAGTCATACAGTATAGAGTGCAGTGCATGACTGTTGATAATAGGTACAAGACGAAAGTAGAGGAAAGTGAAATGTCATACAGTATCAAACTTTGCAAGAAATATTGCACACTTTGTAAGAACAAGTAATCTTGACTTATTGTACTTGCAGTGAAGCTAAAGCCTAAAATCACTCCCATGCTAAACATTAAAGTGAGTCTGCTTTGCATTCCAAATGTCAAGATCGCTACCTGACATACCTCCTGTATCCATTTGGCAAGCTCCTTGAAAGCATCAGGCCACTGGGAGAGCCACCTGGTAACATTGAATCCTTCCACTTTCAGCTGGTGGAGGAGGATGAGGCCAGAGACGGGGCGGAACTTAGCAGGCTCTGTGAGGTTGTACTGTGAGATGGCTCCACAGACTGCCACTCTCCCAAATGTGTTCATGTTTGCCAGCACCGTCTCAAACCATTCACCACCCACCTGAGGAGAGAGAAATGAACTAGCATCAAAATGGACACTGACAATGTACACGCCTGTAGCTGGTAGCCGTGAAAGCAATGTGTATGTCTATAGCTGGTACAAAAAGTTCTATTATCAATAAACTGTTCTGTCACTTTGTGCAACAACTGTACAAAGTTAGTCTTGTTCACAGCTTCTCTAACAAAAGAACCCAAATTGCAAAAAAGTGACCTAATATGAAGTTGAGATTGCAATATTTAAAGAAAAATAAAAGTGCTTTATTGCAGCTGTGATTGCAGTATTTACTGAAAGGCACTATATTTTTGCTCACATTATCAAAGAACATGTCTATTCCATTGGGGCAGGCTTCCTTCAAAGTTTCATCAAGAGGCTTCATGGTTTTGTAGTTGTAGGCAGCGTCAAAACCAAGCTGTTTAAGATATTCCACCTTCGCATCGGTGCCAGCAAACCCTAGGGAGAGGAGGAGAGAAGAGAGAAGGAGGAGAGGAGGAGGAATAAGGGAAGAGGAATGAGGAAAGAGAAAGAGGAGTGGAGAGGAATGAAAGTGAACAAGCAGGCATAGGTATGTTTAGCTCTTACCTACAACTTTGCACCCCTTGATTTTTGCTATCTGTCCGACTGCAGACCCCACGGCTCCAGCAGCCGCATTCACCACCAGGGTCTCCCCCTCCTTGGGAGAACACAACTCTAGGAAACCATAGTATGCTGTCGCACTGGAGGGGTACGATAAAAACTAATCCCCCTTCCTCTGCCCCTCCCAACACCCCTCCACATACACCCAGATGCCCACCCGACTGTCTACATGCGCTGGGTGAGGTCTGGGCATGAGACTAATGTGCTGGTAAGAAGGCTCTCCACCTCATTCCGAGGATACCACCAGACCACATTCCCAGGACACAACTAGACCACATTCCCAAGACACCACCCAAGCATGTGTGGGCAGATCTTGATTAAAAAGGCTAGCATTCTTTAAATTGGCTCACATCTCCACACACTTCCCCTTCCACTACTACAAACATAGTCACACACACAATCCTCCTCACCCAGGCATCCCCAGAATCCCCAAAGCTGTCGAGGCTCTCAGTGGGATAGACGGATCCAACTTGTGCACATTTTTCCCATCACTAATGGTGTGAGTGCACCAGCCAAAAAACCCCACCACCATATCTCCGACTGCAAAGTCCTTGTTCTTACTTTCAGTCACCCTGGACCAAGGGCAGGAAGGAAGAAGTAAAACATAAAGTACTGTAGAGACATCACACAGCTACTGTAACCGTTACCTAGCAACCTGTCCTCCCATCATGGCACCTCCCAGAGGAAGGTTGTTTGCAAGAAACCTGTGATAATGAAAATGGTTGAACTCCATAATACAGTGGGCACTCAATATGGATACCCTCATGTAGATACATTGGGTCTCCGACTGAAACAATGCATATATTCATCGTCCTAACAATGAACAGTAAGTTTGAACTCCAGCACTAGGCCAAACACTACCATAAAAGGTGTCAAGCTTCTTGCCTACCTAGGTAGACATCTACTTTACTCATGTACAACAGCTGCTCTCATGCCTTCCCCCTCATTCTATAGCATGCTATTTGTTTTAGTACGCTATAAGCCATCGAGGGCTGGAAACAAGGCTAGCAATAATTAGGACTTGGTTGAAAGTGAGGGGGTTTCATAATGTCATTATTATGCAGTATTGGCTTCTATATAATATGCAATTGTAGTGGTCTTACATATGTACTTTTAGCGGGGTTCCACTGCTTACCTCATGTAAGGGTCCACTGTCAACCACTGTGCCTCACACAAAAACTCTAACAGGACAAGATAAACTCAAGTTAGCTGTCAGCTTTCTACATCCTCTGAACACACAATCAAACATTCATACATGCAGCTCACAACAGACAGTGAAATATGCAGCCTGAATTCTATGATACATCATGAGTAGCAAGAGAAAGGACATCTTAACTTATTATTATTCACCTACTTGAGGCAAAAACTGATGTTTCACCTACTCATTATTTGGGCATCATAAACCATGTCAAAATGCAGTTTGGGAAGCAAAATGGGAGTATATACAGTGGCGGATTTAGAAATTTAGAAATTACAAGTACATGTAATAAAGTTTTGCAAGGGAGGGTTCCTGCAAACTACACAACCTGGATTACGCCTAGCCTCATTTCCAGGCCGTTCCTAGATTTATCTTGCATGGAGAAAAGCTGCGAGATAAAGTGTGGGAGTGACCTGGGAACAAGGCTACGTGAGTCCTGCTGTAAAATCTACTGTACCACACATACATGTACGCGTAATTTGTCATAAATTTCCCACGAGTGCAGACTAACTCGCAAAATACACAATTTATCCATGGCGAAAATTTCAATGAATACGGTCTTCAGGCTACCGATTAGACAACAGCGCGCACACAGCGCTCATGAGAAGAGGCTAAATTTCTTTTAACTGTTCAATTGCTTCTCTGTTGGTGCCTGCACCTTATTCTTCGTTTTGCCTTTTTCTGTATTCTCACTGTTTGTTTTGGGCAGCCTTTATATTAGCCGCATGGCTAGGTGGCTTCACCCTTGTATACATGCACTCTTGGTGTTGTACAGAACTTGTATAAAGAAGAAAAAAAAAAAGGATCGCGAAAGCACAGCTCCTCACTTTGGAGTTAGTCTGCACTCGCGAAAATGCGCGTTTACGTGTGTTACAGCGGAAATCAACCTTGCAATGAAAAAACATGGCATATATGCGGGCAGGGAATGAAACCTGACCAGCCTCGTTCCCAGGCCTCCCCCGTTTCTACCTTCCGTTTGCACAATACACGGAGGGCGAGGCTATAACCTGACCGCTTGACATATTTTTTTTCTTCCCCTGCTGATAAAACACTCATAAGGCTGCTCATGCAGGCCGTCGGGCAATGTACATGAATCTTGTTAACCCTCGGCGCGCATGCGCAGCGAGGGTTACAGTACTTCGTTTGTCTGTGTGTCTGTGTGTTACAACTAGCTTGGCTTACCAGGCGGCTAAATCTCTGAAGTTTGAACATAGATAGGCTTTAAACTGAATGAGGATGTGTTTAAATTGAGCCGATTTCACCAAGAACGTTTCGTTCAAGAGTTATGCTGCAGTTCATTTGCCACGGCGAGCGCTAGTCGTAGCCTCGTTCCCAGGCTCCCCGGAACGCGAATATGTATTGCAGCGCTAGCCTGGTATATTTTCTACGTAAGCATGATGTAATCAAAATAGGACTAAAACAGAAAGGCAACGTTTTGCGCGTTGTTCAACCGTTCAACGCTCGGTGTGTATGATATTCAACCCCCGATAACTAGATACATGTAATAAGTTGGCCGCTACCTTCGCTCTTTTTCCTGTTCTGAGTCTCGGGTACGCCCATGCACAATTAAGGTCGTTCATGCATGGTCAATACTGCTACAATATGTATGTAAGGCATGGTACATATCCAGGATTACCAGGGAGTATCCCACAGATTCCCTACTCACTACACATACTCACTACATTAGGGAGGGGTTTGTTGGGGGAAGGTAAAGGGATAGTAGGACAACTTGGGACACTGTTTAACAGTGTCCCAAGTTGTCCTACTACATAATATCCTGTACGACTTTGTGTAGTCTCAGCTAGCTATCTAGTGTACCATCATACCGCATGAATTTCCTTCGCCTACTTAGCTATGTCCTGTGACTCTGCATTAATATTATGCGCCGAGGGTTAAGCACTTCAGTGCTATTCATTCGTCTAGCACCACCCTCCCTCCCACTCCCTGACCTCCATCTTTGATGGGCGGTAGTTCTTCCTCAACGATCTCCAAGTCTTCTCGCTTGGGCTGACCAACGAAGTGCGACCTCACCACCCACTTGCGAGCCATTACCCCAGACATCCTGTTGCACTGCAACAGCGCCTTCTAGCTGCAGTGCAGTTATTTTTTGGAAGGGCACATAAAATTACTATATATAGCCTCATTCATTACGTCACTATTTCTATATTTAGTCATTAACCGCATTGTGCTATATAGTTGCCCACATGTATTTTAATAGCTTCATGCAATGTAAATAATTGCCCACTATTTGGGTCTGTGGCTATATATTCATGTGCATTAGTAACTGTTATGGACAGGAGTCTACTGCTCACCTGGTATAATTGAAAGAACTCAAACACAGAAATAATGATATGCAAATTATTGCAAATATTATAGCTTACAGATATTCTAGTATATCAAAAACTTGTGTTCAGGCCTTCACAACAGCTTTGCCAAGGTTCTCTCCACTGAAGAGTCCCAGGAACGCATCAAACATGTGATCAAAGCCCTCTGTCACAGTCTCATGGTACTTTAGCTTGCCCTGGGATACCAGAGGAGAGAGCATACAGTCGTGCAGAATCAAACTTTGCGAGAAATATTGCACACTTTGTAAGAACAAGTAATCTTGACTTATTGTACTTGCAGAGAAGCTAAAGAATAGAATTAGCCTAAAATCACTTGCTTGAAGGATAGGCAAAAAAAAAGGCAGTGTTGTTTTAGTAAAGGGTTTATGCTATATAGTTATTGTTAGTTGGTAAAACAACACTGAAATTGTGCAAAGCCTTACTTGCCCTCGGACACCAGAGAAGAGCGTATACACCAGTATCACGCACACGGACTACTCTGCTATCTATGTTGTGCACAAATTTGGAGGTAAAGTAGCCACATTAGCAGATAACTTCTGCAGAATGCAGATAACCTGCAGGCTAGTGTCCTGGGAGCCGTTGTGCCTTACACCATAACAGTGAGAAAAATATACTGTACCAAGTTCCATGCAAGTTACATTTGAAGCATTACAGTCTACTTTATAAGCTCCCCTACAGCTTTGGAAGAGAATGCTTGAAGCAAATATCAATTTCTAGGCTTTAAAGGCTACATGATTCAGTATGTATAATTCTAGAGTGTTTTGTGTTTCATGTTCATAAAAGTATTGCTAGTACTCTTCATGCACTTATTGTGGTTTGTAAAAATAAAACAGAAGACGTGTTTAAGCATATTCACATAGCTAGATTAGCCTAAGAATGGCAAAATTACTCACAAATCGTAGTACCGTATAGCGCTAAATTTTTGAGGGTCTAAATTTTCGTGAATGGTGGATTTTGAAGTAATTTCGCGAATTCACTGTTTAAACCATGCACACGCCGCACACGTAATGTATATGGGTGTGGCATACAAGCAAGTTCTATCTAATAACGCACTGTCACACTGTTGTATGCACTCGAGCTTGCAGCTGTCAGCAAAGCAATGCCTACTTGAAGGTATCTCTTTGGAGAAGTGTCCCTTGTGGATTCGGCAGCATGTTGTCCATTGACACTCTTGCATATGAAGTTTACGTGTAAAAAATTTTCGTTGAAATAATTTCATGAACAGTTGGAAATCAAAGACCCGCGAAAATATAGTTTCCAAATGGTATCCAAGATGTCAATCTGTTACTGTCCACCCTTCTTACATACCTCCTGTATCCATTTGGCAATCTCCTTGAAAGCACCAGGCCATTGGGAGAACCATCGGTTAACCATGAACCCTTGCACGGTCAGCTGGTGGAGGAGGATCAGGCCAGAGACGGGGCGGAACTTAGCAGGCTCCGTGAGGTTGTACTGCGAGATGGCTCCACAGACTGCCACTCTCCCAAATGTGTTCATGTTTGCCAGCACTGTCTCAAACCACTCACCACCCACCTGAGGAGAGAGAAATGAACTAGCATCAAAATGGACACACTGTACACGCCTGTAGCTGGTAGCCGTGAAAGCAATGTGTATGTCTATAGCTGGTACAAAAAGCTCTCCATCACCATTGGCACTTCATGAAAGGTACTTGAATCAAGTTTTCCAAGAGAACAAAAATTGTGAAAGTGACAAAACTTGGGTTGGGTCCTGGGAAGAGGCTAATATGAAGTTGTGATCACAAATTACTATTAGTGAAAAAAGCTCGACTATGGGCTACATTGCTGCTCACGTTATCAAAGAACATCTATGGGGCTACACTATTGCGGCTGTGATTGGAGTGTTTACTGAAAGACCACACACTATAAAGCTCTGTTTTTGCTCACATTATCAAAGAACATGTCTATTCCATTGGGGCAGGCTTCCTTCAAAGTTTCATCGAGAGGCTTCATGGTTTTGTAGTTGTAGGCAGCGTCAAAACCAAGCTGTTTAAGATACTCCACCTTCGCATCGGTGCCAGCAAACCCTGGGGAGGAAGGAGGAGAAGGAGAGAAGAGAGGAGGAGGAGAGGAGGAGAGGAGGAAAGAGGGGATGAAGGAAGAGAGGAATGGAAAGGGATGAGCAGACAGAGGTAATATCATATGCTCACATAATCCTTACCTACAACTTTGCATCCCTTGATTTTTGCTATTTGTCCAACAGCAGACCCCACGGCTCCGGCAGCTGCATTCACCACTAGTGTCTCCCCCTCCTTGGGACGACACAGCTCCAAGAAACCAAAGTATGCTGTCGCACTGAAGAAATGAGGGAGGGAGGCAGGCACACAGTCATGCAGCTTGTGCACACACCCACACCTACACACCCTCACCCAGGCATCCCTAAAATCCCCAAAGCTGTTGAGGCTCTCAGTTGGATGGATGGATCAATCTTCAATGGTGGGAAACTCATTCCCTTATTTGTCCCATCACTAATGGTGTGAGTGCGCCAGCCAAAACGAGCCACCACCATATCTCCGACTGCAAAGTCCTTGTTCTTACTTTCAGTCACCCTGGACCAATGGCAGGAAGGAAGAATAAAGTACTGTAGAGACATGACACAGCTACTGTAACCATTACCTAGCAACCTGTCCTCCAATCATGGTGCCTCCCAGAGGGATATTAGATGCAAAGAGCCTGTGAATGTGACGTAATGAATAATGGTTCAACTCCATGTGTAGTGTGGAATACACAAATAATTGTTCCATTCCATTACGTAGAGCCTCGTTCCCAGGCTTGTACATGGCCTGGGTATGAGGCTAGATTCACTATTACGTGTAGGTCCCAAGATGGTTAGTTATATACCATAGCAGTGCTCATGCATGTGTACTAAGTTGTGGGGCTTGCACATGTAGCTATATAGTGACATTAGTCAACCATGCTGCAAGTGTCCACTGCTTACCTCATGTAAGGGTCCACTGTCAACCACTGTGCCTCACACAAGAACTCTAACAAGAGAAAATAAACTCAAGTTAGCTGTTAGCTTTCCATCTCATCTGAACACATAACTACCACCTACAACTCACAACAGACCAGAGATTCTGGATTCCATGATGTCATTACAAGTGGCAAGAAAAAGATTATATTTCCTGTTCACTTACTCCTGCTTTGCCTACTTTTGGCAAACAGTAGTGCTTCACCTCCCGCCCATTCTTACACACTCTTGCACCTACACATTGCGTTTGAGCTTCAAGTGACATCCCTTACTGAGAATGTTGCATCAAGTGGGAGTGGGCAAGGTGGGAGTAGAACAAGTACCAATTTTCACGAGCACTTTTTTTTTTTAGTAGGCCATAAACACAATAGCATAGTCTGGAAACTGGCAACTTAAGGAGGCATTCAGATGGATATCTAAACATCTGGTTTCCATGGTATTACTAAGTATGTCATAGCGTTAAATGTGGAGGTCAGTACTGATATGTTAGCATGCTGATGTAAGTGACTGTACAGCGACCCTTTGAAAGGGCCAGACAGAAAGCCGTAAGTCAGGGGCATACTTGCAGCTGACAGTTATATGCTCACTGCAATCACGTAATGTTTGTTGACCTCCACTATGGTGTAACACTATGAACAGGTTCACTGTTGCATTTCTTCTGTGGGCCTTAATTCAGTTTGCAAGCTCATAACGGATCAATTGGAATACATGGCACCGGAAATTCGGATTAGTTAGCGCACAGGTAGGGTAAGGGTTAGGGTTGGGCAGGTGGACAGGATTTCCGGTGCCGTATATTCCAACTGATCCCTCATAACTTCAACGAGGCATGCAAGGTTGAGTTTAGCAGTGGCCCCACTCAGTCCTTGTGCTTTCAAGGAAGAAGTGTGCAGCAGTTGTTGTACACAAAACCTAAAAAGGCGGAAGTCTGTCTTGGTGGGTCTTCTAGCCAATTACATCCCACAAATCAGCTGGTAAAACACTCATAAGGCTGCTCGTGCAGGCCGTCGGGCAATGTACATGAATCTTGTCCGTCTAGCACAACCCTCCCTCCCACTCCCTGACCTCCATCTTTGATGGGCGGTAGTTCTTCCTCAACGATCTCCAAGTCTTCTCGCTTGGGCTGACCAACGAAGTGCGACCGCACCACCCACTTGCGAGCCTTTACCCCAGACATCCTGTTGCACTACAACAGAACTTTGTAGCTACAATTGTGACTTAGCCTTCGTACAACGATTGCCACTAGATGCACTGGCCAAGTCCACGTCCAGTCCTCACGATCATACGGCTTCCAAGCCCCGCCCACTGGGTGCAACTGCGCATGCGCAAATAAGAACTGTGGCACCATATGGTGGAACACACCTGGACGAGGATGGAATGTGGGGATGTTATGAGAAGTCTTACAGAACTGAACGTTTCAATTTTAACAAGAAGAGAAAAATACCCAGTTTTTTTTGTTGATAATGCTTGTAGAAACCTGTCCTGTACCTGTTCAATGCTCCTTGTGAGTTATGTCCTTATTCACCATTGATAGACTTCAGCTCCAACCAGAGGACACGCAGTTAATGCATGACCATGGTTTCTGTGTAAAGGAAGCTCATTACATACATACAGCCTTGTCATCACATCATGCTTAGTTGTGCTATAGTGTGTGTGTATATTCCAGCATGCATTCTCTGCACTGTAAGCTTATGCAGGCCCATTTAAATCAAAGTTTCTTTTAAAAACCCTTTCACTCTACTAACATCACAACTACAGTATACATGCTAGTAGTGTATTTAACGTGTCATGAACGTCACATACAATACCACAATAATTATTCACCTGTGAACAAACTGGCCACAGCAACAATATTAAAAAGCATCTAATGGCACACTAATTTTCATCGCATTCTACACTGCTGTTTCACTGTTGCCATATCAGGCATCACGAGGCTCATTCAAGTAACCAGCTACAACTCGGTGGAGTTTGCTAACGATGGTTGCTCCAATCCAGTCACCACCCAATGCACCAAGCAATGTCAGCAGACCATCAGCAAGAATTAGCATCAATCCACCACCTACTAACACTATCACAGTGTGTACTCCTCCCAAGAGTGGACGTGGGATCACCCAGCTTGCAATCCTAAACACAATCATGTGACCAATCATACGAGATGTGACACAACCAACGATTGACCCGACTACTCCTCCTCCTCGTCTGATGATGTAATCCTGCAGAGGAGTGCCACGCTTCTTTCTCCACCAGTAGCATGACAACAGGGTGTCAACAGCCCCACATGAAACAGCGTATGTGATTTCTTGTCCACAATTCCAGATAACCTTATGGATCTCCTCGCTTGCGATTTGTCTCACTGTCTCCTCTGTGATCGGTTTCATACTCACTTGCCCGCTTTCTCCTGCAAGAAAAGAACAAAATTTGTACTCACAACATAGCCATGACATTGTATCTTTCTGAGGTAATACCAGAAATTAGGGTTTGTGCATGTTGGAGTGGGAAATGTAACACACACCTCTTAGCCAAACTGGGTGGGGCTGGGAACGAGGCTAACTAAAAGTGAACCCCCTAAGGGGAATGTCTCTGAACCTGATTGTTGTACTGAGTTGTACCTCCCTCCCAAAAATAGTTAATAGAACATCACACTTGAATTTGTTTTTTTAAGGGAGCATCTACAAACTGGGAGTGAGGGGTAGAGGGAGTGAGAACATGTTTAGTCGAGCATGTACATTACACAGTACTAGCTAGAACATTACGGGAAGAGGGGTGGGAGAGATAGCTTATGTCACAATGACTTTCGAATAAAATAGTTTGCAGATGCTCCCCGACTGACACTCCAAAAGTTGTCATCTGATGATATAACAGAGTGTATGCCACTCACCATTTACAAATGGCAGTCTGAACCAGGACCACAGGTAGTCGATGAGGAACATGTCGTCAATATTATTGTACACTGTGTCTATGATCTCACACAGAAGTCTGTGCACAAAAGCTTGGCCCACCTGCATGTGATCATCACAAACATTGAGCACACGGTGCACACTGGAGGTCGAAAGTGCAACCGAGACTATTGCGCATGCGCAGTAGATGTCAGACCGTACACAGCAGTGCAGGTACGTAGGCACAGGCTGCAAGCTGGGCACAGCGCAGTCCTGCTAGACCTAATTTCAACCGTGCGAAAGAAACAAAAAGTCGACTTGGCGGTTTATGTCAGTGCCAGATTGTGTTTGCACGAATGCAGTCAAATGCCCAGCCCCCTTCCCGAAATTATGAGGGTTGGGCCCGAGACTAACCGCTAACGTCAGTGCAAGGATGGTAAAGGCTCGCAGGTGGGTGCTGCGGTCGCACTTCGTTGGTCAGCCCAAGCGAGAAGACTTGGAGATCGTTGAGGAAGAACTGCCGCCCATCAAAGATGGAGGTCAGAGGGTGCTTGTACATGACGTTTCACTCCTATTAAACCGTATAATTAGTGTATATGAAGGTGTCTGCAAGGCAGGTTCTAGTAAGCAATTTTGGCTGAATCAGTCGGGTAAAAAAAGGTCTGACATTTTTGACTCTTACAAATCGTCAAAACCATGCAAGTGGCAAAAGTTACATATTCATGTTCCCAGAACAAAGCATGCAAAGGGGTCTGGTAAGGGTCACGCAGTATATGTCCCGTGTTGAAGCATTTGTAACCGAAATCAAAATTGAATCAAGTGATCAAAGTCCTTTTTGAAAGCCAATCAAGGTGACTTCCGAACTGCAGAAATCAACAGATCCAGAGTATGTGACTGCAATTTGACCTTTGAACCACTGAAAATCAAGTGATAAAATTTTTACTGATCAAAAATCTTGATCCTGGTCGCAAATGCTTCAACAGGTGACAGATAAGTGACTACCCCTTTTGTGGTGTCATGTGCCTTGGAATTTGAAAGCTCCAATCAACTCAATTTGAAACTGTACTCACAATGTCTTCCTATACTACTGCCAACAGTGGACTAAAATTGATGGGTTACTGGACTAGGGTGTTGTATAACTGCTAGCCAATCAGATAGTGCCACTAAAATTCCATGGAGGTAATTATTTGCCAACGTTTTCAGAGGATGTGGAAAGCTGGCAGCTGACTTGAGTTTATTTTCTCTTGTTAGAGTTCTTGTGTGAGGCACAGTGGTTGTCAGTGGACCCTTACATGAGGTAAGCAGTGGAACTCCTCTAGACGTACAGATATAAGACTCCTACACTAATAACGTAATAACATATAAAGTGGGAGTGTGCAACACATTGTGGTGGTGAGGCAGAACGTGCATACACAGGGAACAAGATTTGCAGCTGCTTGTAGAGTGAAACTGCTTTGCTGTTGCATTGATACCTTCAGCTTCAGTACTGACAAGAGGCTAGTCTTGCACATGCGTGATACTGAAAGCGATCTGCACTGGGATTGCTTGGGTCTGGCTTGTGACACTAGCTAATTACTAGCTTCCAACTTCTTTTAGTTTAGAGGTAGGTGACTGTTCTCCCTGCATGCTGTTGCATAGAAGCAGTTGCTCTTTTCTCTTGTTCCAGAGTCTCTCTCTCTTGTTCCAGTGTCTCTCTCTCTTGTTCCAGAGTCTCTCTCTCACACATTTAGTGGGATGTGCATGTAACATAAACGATTGGACCATGTTTGCAAGACTAGTGTGTATGGAACTTGCATACCTTCACACCATCGTGGGGCTTGCTTGGCCTCACCCCAGAATGCGTACACTAATAAATAAACAGATCTCAATTCCACTGTGTTATGGAGTTAGCTAAAGCATTTTCATTATGTCACATTCACAGGTTTTTTTCGGAAAATATCCCTCTGGGAGGCACCATGATTGGAGGACAGGTTGCTAGGTAACGGTTACAGTAGGTGTGTGATACCTCTGCAGTACTTTATGTTTTACTTCTTCCTTCCTGCCATTGGTTCAGGGTGACTGAAAGTAAGAACAAGGACTTTGCAGTCGGAGATATGGTGGTGGGGTTTTTTGGCTGGGTTACTCACACCATTAGTGATGGGAAAAATGTGCACAAGTTGGATCCGTCTATCCCACTGAGAGCCTCGACAGCTTTGGGGATTCTGGGGATGCCTGGGTGAGGAGGATTGTGTGTGTGACTGTGTTTGTAGTAGTGGAAGGGGAAAGTGTGTGGAGATATAGTGTGAGAGAGCCAAGGAATGCTAGCCTTGTTACCCGGCTCTCCCCACACATGCTTGACTGTTGTCCTGGGAGGTGGTGTTCTGTGAATGAGAGTGGACAGTGTCCTGGGAATGAGGTTAGGTGGTGTTCTGTGAATGAGAGTGGACAGTGTCCTGGGAATTAGGTTAGGTGGTGTTCTGTGAATGAGAGTGGACAGTGTCCTGGGAATGAGGTTAGGTGGTGTTCTGTGAATGAGAGTGGACAGTGTCCTGGGAATTAGGTTAGGTGGTGTTCTGTGAATGAGAGTGGACAGTGTCCTGGGAATGAGGTTAGGTGGTGTTCTGAGAATGAGGTTGAGAAGAATGCTGCTGCAAGAGCCTTAGTCAAGTAGTTGCTGGAAGAGTCACACATTGTTCACCATGGAAAGCTTGCACATTTGTGTGTATACAATACGTACTCAGCACACCTGCATGTGCTTCATGTCTTATCTCTCCTCCAGTGGTAGCTAGGTGTTATATTCATTGTTTGGTACATATAGAACATATGCAGGATTGTAGGTAGACTAGCCTCTCCTAGACTCTTCCCCTCGTATATTGCAAGTGATGAAAAAGCTCAGGGACAAGGCTATCTAATTTGGCAGTAGTAGAGGCTAGCTCCCCAGTAGTTGCATTCATGACAGCTAGTGAAGGAACCATTCCCTCTAGTGCGACAGCTTACTTTGGTTTCTTGGAGTTGTGTCATCCTAAGGAGGGGGAGACACTAGTGGTGAATGCAGCTGCCGGAGCCGTGGGGTCTGCTGTTGGACAGATAGCAAAAATCAAGGGATGCAAAGTTGTAGGTAAGGATTGCTGTATTGCCTCTGTCCCCTTCCCTTTCTTATTCCCTTCCCCGTCATCCTCTTCTCCACCTCCTCATCCCTTATCTCTTCCCTTCCCCTTATCTCAGCTCTTTACCCATTTTTTTCTCACACTGTCTCCTTTACCTCTCCCTCCCTCCCCAGGGTTTGCTGGCACCGATGCGAAGGTGGAATATCTTAAACAGCTTGGTTTTGATGCTGCCTACAACTACAAAACCATGAAGCCTCTCGATGAAACTTTGAAGGAAGCCTGCCCCAATGGAATAGACATGTTCTTTGATAACGTGAGCAAAAACAGAACTTTCAGTGGTCTTTCAGTAAACACTCCAATCACCACTTCCTACAGTTTTTACTGTGTTTTTTTGATAAGCGAAAGTGTAGCCTGATAGCGAGTGATCTCACAATAAATACCATGGCCATAGCAAGTGGTCTGGCTGGTCCGGTTTTGGCCGAACCAGTTTTCACGGTTATTTTGGAACTGCGCATGCGTAGACTAATGAATAATTGTACCACTCCCTATAAAATTTGGGCCACAATGTTTTTCCTTACATTATGTTGTGCACACATGCGTACGGTATATATTTTCGCACTCACGCAGCTGCACTGAGCGTGCTTGTACCTTGCCATGGCCACAGCAACTGGTAGTATCACCGATCTACAGCAAAAGACGATATCATCGAAAAATCACATGGTTTAGCCAGTGACAAGGGCTACACTACAACAAAGCAAAGGACGTGACATCTTTTAATTACTTAGGGGGTGTGGCATAACCACACCCACGGCCAGACCAGTTCCCAGGCGCTTGCTACGGCACTGAACACTGCAATCCACACAACATTCTAGAGTGGTTACAGCATGTGTATTTTTGACCACTGTAAGCAACAGTGTAGCCCATAGTTGAACTTTTTGTACCAATAAACACTGCAATTGCAACTTTGTATCAGCCTCATTCCCAGAATTGCAACTTTGTATCAGCCTCATTCCCAGAATTGCAACTCTGTATCAGCCTCATTCCCAGGACCCTGCCCAGCTTTTGTTGGTATTCACTCTTGTTAGAGAAGCTGGGAACAAGTGGATTGAAGCACTATATTGAAGTGGTGACAAAGAACCTTTGTACCAGCTACAGGCGTGTACAGTGTGTCCATTTTGATGCTAGTTCATTCCTCTCTCCTCAGGTGGGTGGTGAGTGGTTTGAGACGGTGCTGGCAAACATGAACACATTTGGGAGAGTGGCAGTCTGTGGAGCCATCTCACAGTACAACCTCACGGAGCCTGCTAAGTTCCGCCCCGTCTCTGGCCTCATCCTCCTCCACCAGCTGAGAGTGGAAGGGTTTGAGGTGGACCGGTGGCTATCCCAGTGGCCTGATGCTTTCGAGGAGCTTGCCAAATGGATACAGGAGGTATGGAGGTTGGGTAAACTTTGACCTTCGTATGTTACATCACTTCCTGTTCATAATACATGGCAGATGAAATTTTCTTTGACTGTGAAAATTTCCAATGGTGACTGGTCTGTAGAAGTTATCTGCTAATGTGTTCCCCCCCTGAATTTATGCACAGTCATGCACTGCACTCTATACTGTATGATGGTATGCTCTCTCCTCTGGTATCCCAGGGCAAGCTGAAGTACCATGAGACTGTGACAGAGGGCTTTGATCACATGTTCGATGCATTCATGGGACTCTTCAGTGGAAAGAACCTTGGCAAAGCTGTCGTGAAGGCCTGAACTTGAGTTGGTGGTGTGCTGGTTTGACCAGAATATCTGGGCGGAGTTTTATTGCTACAACTTTGGAGACTCATGTCAGTATTATTGCTGTTTCTGTGCTCATGTCAAATTCATGTTACACAACGTATGTTGACCCAACTTCAAAGTATACGTGACCCCCCTAGCTCTCTTCTCCCATAATACTCTGCATGGTGCTGTTTGCATGCATGTATATACAAGCTATTGGCCTTTAATAGCACAATGTTGTGGTGCAGTCGTGAGGTACATCCTGTGTAGACTAAGATCAAGGATAGCCTCATATTGAGGACCATGTAGGAGAGGAAGAGAGGCCTGGAATCCACTGTTTGTGCATGTGCAAACTGGATGCCAGGCTAGGGAGTAACACTGCACAACATGCATGCATGTGCAATCATAATATCATTTGAGGAACAATATATCATAACGCAGAAATTTCATGCACAGGTGCGTACAAAACTAAGACACTTGGGGTTTACACACGTGTAGTTACAACATGGCACATGTACACATACATGCGTCTATATAAACACACTGAGATTTATACAATGCTAGAACACACATCATAGTTGACTTACAAACTCTGGAGTACGCTCTAAGAGAACATACACCTGTACTAAAAATACATGTGTGTAACATGCACACACAGACTAAAACCTGACATAATATTTCACCTGCGAAGACCAATCATTCACACACAAACCGAACACGTCAAGTTCCAAGCTGGGCCTTAATGAACCTTGCGACCAGAGCCTGTGGCCTACGTTGGAACCTCTTGTAGTCATCAGGGGTAACCTGTACCTGCAGGAGAGGAGTGTACAATGGAGTTCCTAATACGACACCCATTGGACCAAAAATATGGAGTTCCTAACATGACACCCATTGGACCAAAAATATGGAGTTCCTAATATGACACCCATTGGACCAAAAATATGGAGTTCCTAACATGACACCCATTGGACCAAAAATATGGAGTTCCTAATATGACACCCATTGGACCAAAAATATAGGTCATTGTGTCATCTACGAGGCATTGGTATGAGACAGATGATTGACCATCATGGGGTGAGCCTGAGAAAAGTACAGTGATCCCATGCGTACATGCAAGAGCGCATAAGAATGGGCGGCTTGAGTAAAAGCGTGTAACTCCAATAGAAGCTCGTAGTCCAGTCAAAATTGTTGAACCATACTAAAAATAGAACTCGTGGTCACGTGCTTAGCAACAAATGGTTTATGTCTATGCAGCATGCGCAGTACGTGTTACTATTTTAGTACTGGTGGTAAATTCCGACTGGTTTCACACTCTTACTCAAACCGCCCGTTCTTATGCGTTCTTGTACATGTTATATACACACTGGCTATTCCATTGGCACTATGGTTTCAGTTACATCCTGCATTGATGTGTTGGACATTGATGTGAACCTATACAGATCGACATGAACCTTAACAGAAAATCATCGATACAGTTATATTTAATTAGTGTATTGAACATAACAAATGCAGTCAAATGTGTGACAGAGAGGGAACTATCACACATGAACGTTAAAGAGCATGGAAGGTTTGGACGCCCCCCTCCCCCTCCCCACCTGGTCTCCCAGCAACCTGTCCACCAGGGTCACACACACCACTGCACACTTCACACCCACACGATGACACAGCGCCCCCAGCGCGACACACTCCATCTCAATGTTGACCACCCCTGCCTCTTTCACACGCTGCAGATAAGCCATCTTGTCCGTTTCGGAAAACTCACAAATAGCTCCATCCAGACGACCTTGGCCTGTGGGGAAGAAAAATTGTGATATCACATGGATACATAATGTACAACAACACACACACACACACACACACACACACACACACACACACACACACACACACACACACACACACACACACACACACACACACACACACACACACACACACACACACACTCCTCCTCCCCCAACACGCACACCCACACACACATTCGTTTTCATAATGCATAGCAGTAGTGATATAAAAATAAGTCATTAGTTTGCCCGTCACCTATCCACACCACATATGTACAAGTAACTATGACGACCAACATAACTGAAAGGAAGGGTACAACAACACACACACACACACACACCCTCATAAAAGTCATTAGTGCACAATGTCCCTCCTAGCCGAGTCAAGAAACTGTTGTCATTCTGACAGTCCAGAATGGACTGCAACAGCTGCTGGTCAAACACACAGGGCCTCGCCACCTTCTGCCCGAGAACAACCTGCAACAGGTGTGACAAACACATAGGAGTTAGAGCCATGCAGTTGCCATGAAAACCAGATAGCCTAACCAACGAAAGAAAAAACAAAAAAACACACAGCCTGAGAGCAATACTGAAATATTTGAGCACAATCCACACCGCAATAACAGGACATTGGGCAACTTCACTTCACCTGCATCACTGAAAAAGTTGTGAAATTCAATGATACAGTTCTTTTATACTGTATCAAGAACCTTCTGTTTAACAGTGCACAATGGTTTGTTGCCCGGGTTACACATCACATGATGACAAAGGGTATTATGTGTGATGGTTTGCTGCCTGGGTTCACATCATACATGAACATTGAATAGGGAATTGAATACTACCTTTTTTTTCGTACATTATGCAACAGAAAAGGTAGAGAGGAGCTTGGAAACTTGAGTTATAGCGTTTGGATTCCAAAAATAGTTTTGGTTTAGTTCGAGTTTCCCACTGGAAAGAAACAAGGCTCCCAAACCCTTCCTTTCATTTTGTCAGCTGGTTACGGGTTGCCAAGGTAAACATGCAGTAACTCAAGGAGGCCCAACTGTATGACCTTTGACCTTTATAGCAAGGCAGTATACAAAGGTGACTAGATACTCTGACGTACTGTTTCATGTTCCTCCTTCAGGAAGGCATTAACGGCTTTGTTTGTGATCACCACTGTACCTGGAGGGACACCTGGATGGTGTAAGAGAGGGAGAGGGAGTGAGAGGGAAGGGAAGGTATGTGAGAGAAAGTAAGAGAACAATACAATAGAGGAGGGTAAGGAGGGTAAAGACTAATATAGTAAGGAGAGCATCAGAACAAGTATGAGGCTTAACCATCTACCCTTAGGGCCCTTACCTATTTCTCACATACACCTCATGTTCTCACAACACACTTACCCCCCTCCCCCCCCACAGACATACCAATGCCTCCAGATGTCCCTATCCTAATGATGGTAGCATCTTTGGCTCCGGCATAGTACAACATTTTGATGACTTCATGCAACATGATGGTCATTGAGGGGACACCCATACCATGCTGGGGAGGAGAGGGAGAGTGAGAGGGAGAAAGTGAGAGAGGAAGGGAGGGAGGAGGGAGAGAGAGGAAGAGAGAAGAAGGGAAGAAGGAAGGAAGGGGGGGGAGGAAGGGGAAGAAGGAAGGAGGAGGGAGGAAGGGGAAGAAGGAAGGGGGAGGGAGAAATGGGAAAGAGAGGGTGGGAGAAAGATATGATTGTGCTTTTCAGAGCAGTAAATATGCAAGAAATTAATTGGGGCTACAATCACAGGTTACAGACATTCATTTAGTGAGTAATAACAGGTTACTCAAAAGATGACATTCTTCGCATAAAATTGGTCGCTGTCTAGACTACTGTCGCAATGAAAATGCCTTATACACTAACATTCATAGTCATGCCCTTCAATAACAAATGTGATGACAGTTATGTCAACAACCAGACAAGGTACTTCGGTCGTCGTCAGGGCAAAAACACCAGAAAAATGTCAGCAATTAACTTTCAGTTGTGAGGTGTGTTTTGATACCAACTAAGAAAGGACCCTTGACAATAGTCAAAATTTGTTAAGGGTCATTTTTCATGTATGGCTCATGTAGAAAGACAACTTTCTACATGAGCCATACATGTAACCACCGTGCAGCTGTATTTAGAATGTGGAACAAGACAATAGACTAAGACTCCCAGATGAATGCTACAACAGTTCCTGTAGTTGAAAAACCATGAGTGACTCTCTCCTCCTTCCTGAGCTTCATTGGTGCCAATGTTCTGTGTGCTTAGCAGAGACACACACACACACACACACACACACACACACACACACACACACACACACACACACACACACACACACACACACACACACACACACACAAACACACACACACACATTTTTTTTAGTTCTCAGCTGGCAACACTGACGAAGACACCATAAAACTTCCATCTATTCTTCATATATAGAAGTTAAAAGTAACGAATGTTACACAAAAGTGCTTTTGGTTTATTATCCAACACAACAAGACTAAAGCCACTCACGCTGACAGACAGCACTGGTCCAATCTTGTAGATGGCGAAGCGGTCCATCCCTTCCTTTGAGATGCTCAGTTCCTCTTTCTTCTCATGAGGGCGGCCAAGCTCCTTGGCAAGGAACTCTGCGAACCCTCCCATACGGTTCCAGCTTCCACCCACCACAACAAACTGTGAGGGAGGAACACAGGTGCACTTGGCCTCATCTCCAGGTTCCTCTCACCCAAAACGACCTAGGGGAAACTCAGACCTATATACCCCAAGTGAACACAGTTTGCACATAATTTCAAGAGAAAATTTTTCAAGCTGAAATAGTGGAGAAGGAAGGTGAAAGGGGACTTTTCTCCCCTCTGCAAAACCATAGATATTATACCCTGGAAGGGTATAATATCTATAGTAAACCCCCCTAGCAGACAGATGATCTTCATGCAGATATGGCAATATTACAGACGGTGTTGAGGGGATTCATGCACGCATGAGTGATTTGCTACTTAGCAAGGAGATCCTCAACCAATCTACAAAAACCATGCAATTATGGTGGGCGTGGTACCACGATTCTTGCTTTGTAACAATTGCTCCTTCTCAGAAAACCGACCACTGTTTGAATACGAGCACTGAGCAGCCAAGTGTCGCACCTTGACATCGGAGAAACGCTCTTTCAGGCTGGGGTCCTTGTCGTCCCGGGAGTATCCGAAGTGGTAGAGATAATCCGACTCAAGTTTATCCAGATGTGGGTTGGAGTCTTGCAGATGAGCCGTTCCAAGGAGCCCGTCCACAACGCCGTCGACATCCATCTCGGCAAGATTGCTTGTTCGTCTTCAGTCCGTTCCAAAGTGGAACGAGATTCTTATTGTACTGGTCTCGTTCCCATGCTACACCACGTTTGTGATTTACGGACGTGAACCGGATTTCAGAGTATTTTGTAAGCCACAACATAGATAATAGAGCTACGAACAGTGCTCTATTATCTATGGCCACAGTGAGTGGTGTTCTGTAAATTGTTAAGTTGCCATCTCATGCTAGCCTCATACCCAAGCTCTTTGGTCCTAAGAGCTGGCTATATGGTGCCACCTCTAACCATGCCATGACATTCACCCAAAATATACCTAACTCCAATCCCAGCCTGAAGCTGAAGTTGCTTACAGACTGCAACACAATAAACAGCATAGAAACACAACACAACTCTACTTTTCTAGTGATGTGGCCTACAGCCATGTGGAGGTCTGTGCGGGAAGTGATGAGGGTGGGGATGAGGGTGTGGGTGGTGAGGATGGGGATGAGGGTGTGGGTGGTGAGGGTGGGGATGATGGTGAGGGTGTGGGTGGTGAGGATGTGGGTGGCGAGGGTGTGGATGGTGAGGGTGTGGGTGGCAAGGGTGTGGATGGTGAGGGTGTGGGTGATGGTGAAAGTGGAAATGGTGAAGGCCGTGGTGTGGAGGTGAGTGGTGTGGAGGTGGATGATGTGGAGGATGAGTAAGTGAGGACTGGACAGCATGAGAATGGAAGTGAGTGTGTGTATGTAGAGGTGGTGGTGAATGTGTTGAGGGTGTATTGTGTGTGATAGCGTGAGGAGGGTTGAGTATGGGACGGTTTGGAGTTGACAATGACACATTACACTGGACTGAAACTGATTGAGTACAGTGTACAGAAATATGGTGAACACCAGAATGGTGGATATGTTCTGGTCTTTCAGGTTCTCTGCTGTCCCCAATACAGCATTGTTCTTGTAAGTTTGCTGACAGTTTCGTCTCCTCATCTTTCTCTGTCGCATCGTGTTGGTCTTTCCTGTGACTTTCAAGTATATGACGCTTGGCACTCCCCAGCTCCCCCCTCCAGTCGCACTCCTGTGCGTCTTCAGTATTCAAGGGGCACTGCACTTGAAGTTGATTAATCTCTCTCTGGCGCTCTTTATTTGGAAATATGTGCACTGGAGGAGCGGCGTTGCACGTCGGGCAAGACTTGTTAGTGTTTCTGACACGACTTATGCAGTTGAAACAAAAGTGATTACCGCAGCAGCCTGTCAGATGCGCCACTCGTTGTACGGGACACAGACAGATGGGGCAAGCAAACTTTTCCTCGGGACGATCGACGTATAGATGGTCGGAGTAGAGATAATCGTCATCTCCCTGGCCCCCACCACTAGTAGTATCAGCGTGGGTCATCCTTCACCGCAGTACAGTCTCTGTTTCTTGAATATCACCTTGCTGTTAATTCCTGTTGACCTCAGAGCTAGCCTCGTACCCAGGCCCCGCCCAGCTTTCCATCGCTTGGAGTACGCGCGCGGGGAGAGCCCGGGAACGAGGCTAGCCTCCACCTATCCCTGTATGAGTGGGGCGCCCCGCACATACAGGAAGGGTCTGGTAGCCTCCACCCCCTCGCGCAAATGCTGGTACACGGTATTCGGCTTGAACAGAATTACAATACACTCATATCAAGTTGATACTTTGTGCAGTACACACATAGGTTTATAACAGATCTAGACTTGGCTGTGAGAGAGAGTCCATGACCTGTAAGAGTCAGTGAATGTGAAGGGAGAACAGAAAAAGAACAAACGTCATTACTAGGTCAGCACCAAACAATTGTCAGCGCTTCTAGCATAGCTAGCTCTCAACCCTGCTAGTCTCACAGACCATGCTGCTTTGCAGAGAGAGGAAGATGGTCATGCTACAGCAAGTGAGATGTTGCCAAAACACTGTACAAGGCAGTTTAGGTAATGATCAACACTGATGATCCTGGCTTGATGACAGAGTAGACTAGGACTTTTGGGTGGTTTCACATGAGTTCGAGGTGGTTCGACACTTTCGAACCAGAAAGGGGCAGACTTTGCTGTGTTATTTGCGAATTACAGAACTTTCTTGCTCTTGCAATAGAGGTATGCATGTGATGTCATCGGTAGGCAATTTCTGCATATTTCTGCATACTTCCGTATATGTGCCGCCATCTTGCGAGGCAAAGAATAGAAAAATTGTACGGTGAGGCCCAGAGGATGTAGGACGTGATTGCATGATGGCGATAATTAACTGACATTCCAAGGCCAAGCAGTGTGGATGCAAGCTAAATGAACAACTCCATGGACAAAGTCGCGATGGGTGCAATGGGCGTGCATGGTTTTCGACAAAGTTGAAGATGTTCGGCAGTTTAATAACCATTTTTGACTAGCCAGATGGCTTCGGCTTAGCCGAAAACCCTATGTGCCCGTCATGACTTAGCCCATAGAGCGATCCTTATAGCTTGTATCCACGGTTCTTGCTCTTGGAATGTCATCAGAGCACACCAATTGTGGCTACGATGTGACGTCATGTCCTCTCTCCTTTAGGCGAGGCCTATTCCTTCGAGTTACGAAGCACACATTTAGCTTCAACATAATATTATGCAGAGAGCTAGTCATGACAGTTAACATACCTACACAAGAAAGGAATGCTACTTGTAGGATCATTGCTAGCGCTGGGTGTTTGACGCGCTAGTACGTAAGTCCCATTAAAAACTGTCCATTTTGTCTATCAAGATGGCAGCATAGCAATGCTACAATGCGATGGCATACATGCACGCCCTCTATGGGACATTGCAAGAAACTTGTACAGTATGCAAACACAGAGGAGGAAGGCCTGGGGAGATCTGATCACGTCTGCTAAAAAGAAGCCTGAGAAAGTGGATACAAGGACAGTCTCCGACTGGCATCTGTCTGTCCCTGGTTACTGCTATCAATGCTAACCTGCAAATGCTTCATTCACACAAGAAAGGGCCTGAAGGTGTTTGGCATGCACCAACCCTGTGTATCCGTCTACCCTCTGTATGCCTTAGCCTCATTCCCAGACCCTCCTGAGGGATCTGGTTACGAGGCAATGTCTACTTGACGTCACCTCAAGTAAGCACATACTACCAGATCTCCTCCTTGGTGTTTACATACTGATCAAAGAATGGAGCTCAGAATGTGTGTACAGGGAAAGGGGACAGTCGGACTGGGGGTTGGAGATGGGAGCTCACCTATGCGGATTTCTCTTCAAAGCTAAACTTTGGAAACTTGGAGAGGTCTCCTTCACCATATATACGTTTCAGTCTCTCCATATCACTGTCATACTGCTTCTGTGCCTCCGGAGAAAGGTCAGGAATCTTCCCAGTGGAGCTCTTCTTTGTCTTGTACTCGTTCAGTTTCTGAATAAACAGCTGCTTTACAGGATCGCTTTCGCCAGCTTTTGTCTTGTTCGCTGAGAGGAGGGTACCCACGAAAAGTGTTCTCCTGCCACTCAGAGCCCAGCCCGGAGGGAAAAGTCGACGTAACACAACAGCAGCCATTTTGACTTTTTGCAGTCAAAGTCAAAGGTCAAAGGTCGACGACCTCTTGGAGAGTTGTACCGAGTTGTACCATTGATCCGACTACCATCAGTGCAGGCAGCATAGTAAGTTATCCATTAAACTCTGAGCTCTTGCATTCTGAGACTGTTATGCATGTTACACACACGATGATCTACAGTCAGTCGCGGAACAGTCTGGACCTCAGACCCTTCTAAATTACCTTCCTTACCTGGTCACACGGGTCTGAGCTATACCCCTAGTCACACACATATATACATACCTCCCCCACATACATGCACAAGTCTCTCTCTTCCACACGCAGGGCAATGGTCCAGTATGAGATAGCATTGATCCTCCGAGCAGTCCCTCGCTCTGACCTTCCTAAGGTGCTGCGGGGAGTGTGCACAACAGTGCTGCAGCAAGGCGCCCTCCTGAGAGGGGTGGAGAATCTGGGTGAGAGAGAGCTCCCTTACAAAATGAGCGCACATAATGAGAGATTCTCACAGGGCAGGTGAGAGATTGAGATAAATAGACAAATTGATAATTCCGCAACAGGTCTCCATTGAGAGCGAAGGGTGTTAAGGTTTCATCAAGGGAACATTGAGCTGCCGAGTTTCATGCTAGTTGCAAACCCCTCAAGATAGATAGGTAGATGGAGGGATGGATAGAGTAAACATTTAGACATATAGTTCAATTGATTGATAATAGCCTGGCCCGGGAATCACAGCTAGGTGACCCATCCCCCTCTCTCCTTCAGATATGTGATATTCAACATGGTGGCTCCTCCACGGTCCGTCAAGACCATTCAGAACAAGCTGAGAGCCAACGCGGACGTCATCCGAGCCTCATTGGTCAAGACGGGCCACTTCTAATGTCAACAGCTTCAGATCATTTATTGTTACGAGTCTTCGTCTTCATTTGTAACAGCTGTCTGTCTATCTTATTTCCAGAATGTCCAGTTTGAGTGCACGGATGAGAGAGAGATAGTCAAGAATTACACACTCCTCTTTGAAAACACGTTTAGGTTGTGTACCCTATGCAGCTCACTCTGCATGCAAGTGCTGAAGTGGAAAGAGACCTGGGAATAAACCCCAATGTCCCAGGATTGATATGAATACTCGACCTTGAATAAACCATAAAAGGCATGGAGAGTCCTAATTTTGTCAGGCACTGCCCCTGCTAATTAGCCCTCTGTCTACAGTCACCTACACTACCGTGTACTATGCAGGCCCTCCACAAACTGGACTGCGTGGGAAGACCTGCATGGGAACAAGGATATGGATCGAGCATATGGCCTATTCTCGTTCCCAGACTTTTTCCGCAAAAAAAAAAAGTCTGGGAATAAGACTAGGTATAGCCCCTCCAGGCCACTTGTTGGTAATTATGGCCATATTACACCAATTGTAAATTTGGACCAAGGCCATGCAAGAAGGTCTGGTCATGATGTCCATACAATATAGATTTTTCACAGGAAGATGATGCTATACATGTACACTCTGTGTAGCCTTGTTCCCAGGTTCTCCCCGGCCCCCTTTAGCGGGGAGAGCACTGTGCGCAATGGCTGCATGACAGTACTAGTGAGATCCCATACGTACAGGATTTTGATGGCACACTACATCCCTCAATGACTGAGTTAAGTTTCCTACATGAGTGGTCGATGGTATCGATGTGCATTCCAACGGTCACCACCTTTCATTAACAGTTACATTTCATTTAAACCACATTAATTTTATACAAATTGTACACTATAAGACCTGTGTGAATGGACACAAAATACAAACAAACGCTAGAAAGACAACATAGAGTACATCAGAATTTGCTGCAGTTGCAACTAAGAGATTGTCATTGTCAGCTGGTCAGTGGTCTAGACTGCCATTACTTGCTTCTTGTGAGACTCATTGGCTCTCTTCAGGGCAACTGTGTGTATCTTGCCCAGGAAGTCTGGCATAGCTGTGTGTGTGTGTGTGTGTGTGGGGGGGGGGGGGGGAGGGAAGGTGTATTTGTGTGTGGATGTGTGTGTGGGGAGGGGGGGAGGAGGTAGAAGGTGAGGATTAGTAGTCATCCCTGACCCCTACTCACCCAGATGAAGATCATCCATACATCCCCTCACACCCTCCTCATGTACTCATACACTTCCCCCTTTATCCTCCCTCCCTCTCCCCTCCCTCTCCCTCCCCTCCCCTCCCATCCCCTCCCTCCCTCCCTCTCCCTCCCCTCCCCTCCCTCCCTCTCCCTCCCTCCCTCTCCCTCCCCTCCCCTCCCCTCCCCTCCCCTCCCCTCCCCTCCCCTCCCCTCCCCTCCCCTCCCCTCCCTCCCTCCCTCCCTCCCTCCCTCCCTCCCTCCCTCCCTCCCTCCCTCCCTCCCTCCCCCCCTCCCTCCCCCCTCACACTCTCCCACTCTCACCTGTGGTGGTGACCCAGTTGACACAAGAGGAGGGCAAGTTGATCTGAGGGTCGTCAAAGTAGGTCAACTCAAAATCAAACCCAAGCTGGAGAGAAAGGAAGGGGAGAGGGGGAGAGGGGACAGTCAGTCACCACAAGCACAACCCAGACCTCTGATATGTGTGGGTATAAAGTATCCTATTACAAGCACAAATAGTTGTGAAGCCACTCAGAGTCGTTGAGCCTAAGGTGGACGACAGAAGGCCCACAAAACCAATAGTAAAATGATCCCCAGAATATGAAGGGTCATATACTGGTACAAATGGTCAGTGCTTGTGTGCTTGTCAATGGGTTGAGAGCAGTGATGTGTACTGATAAGAAACCACCAAACTTGATAATACACAGTGAGTGTGGCAGGTTATCAGTCTGTATTTCAGCACAGTGAGTGTGGCAGGTTATCAGTCTGTATTTCAGCACAGTGAGTGTGGCAGGTTATCAGTCTGTATTTCAGCACAGTGAGTGTGGCAGGTTATCAGTCTGTATTTCAGCACAGTGAGTGTGGCAGGTTATCAGTCTGTATTTCAGCACAGTGAGTGTGGCAGGTTATCAGTCTGTATTTCAGCACAGTGAGTGTGGCAGGTTATCAGTCTGTATTTCAGCACAGTGAGTGTGGCAGGTTATCAGTCTGTATTTCAGCATGGAAAGATCAAAGAGATGGTTGTGACTCCATGGCTGCAAGAGTGCCAACTGTGTGAGCCAATCTGAGAAGAAGTTAACACTGCAAACTTTGATTTGATGACAATTCTCGCTCTGAAAAATGTAGCACACACACACACATCCAGGCTCAAATATTAGCCAATAGGTGTCCAGTTCCTTGCAACACTATGCAAAACCTAAAATAGCCAGGGAACCATGGTCACTTCAAGCAGCTACTGTAGGTGCCCATGGCTTCTAGGGTGAGGTTTGTGGCTTGCCACTGTTAGAGACAAGTCTTTTCAGGATCAGTCAGACATTGGCGCTGACTGACATACCTCATCTGAGAAGGAGTGAGGTCTGATGACCATCTCACTGAAGTAGCTCTGGACACGAACATACTTCCTCCCCTCGGGAACATGGGGGTGTTCGACGGACTTGTTGACAATCACAATGGCATCTTCCTCTGCGCTGATCCACGATCTCCTCAGAAATACGTACTCCCGACTGGACATGGGGAACTGGGAGGGGAAGAGGAGGAAGGAAAATATATATGAGAGGAGAGGTGAGTGGGAGGAGTGTGAGATGGAGTGATGAAATGAGGGAGAGGTAAGAGGGTGTGCGGAAGAGGATGGAATGGTAGGTGCAAGAGTGGGTGAAGGAAGAGGAAGTATATATGAGGGTAAGGTGGATGGGTCAGTGAGTAAGGAGGGAGGAGAAGAAGGGGAATAAAGAGTGAGGGGATGATGAGATGAAGGAGTGAGGGCTTGGGAGGAAGGATGATGTAGGTCATCTCTCCTTGGTGATCAAGTACTCACTGGGTATTTCATGACCCAGTGGATGACATCACTTCCTGTTCGAGGGTCAGAGTCAACTGTCTCCAGCTTCAGAGCAAAACTGTCCCATGACTTGCGCAACTCATTGTCAATCTGTGTGTATGTGTGTGTGTGTGTGTGTGTGTGTGTGTGTGTGTGTGTGTGATGTTTGTAACCACTGCTTGCGCAATAGTACACCTAGAGGACACCTTGCTAAGTCAGGACACATATTTCAGTCCCAAGGGTTCCACCAAACACACACTGCATTAGAATGTTGCTTGCAACTCACTATATAGAAGTTCTGATTAGTGAGACAAATGTCTATCATCCCGGTTTCTCCTCTCTTGTCCTTCCACCCCAAACCCCAACAGCCAAGTGTGTCAGCCTTAGAGTGGCTCTACTATACACACATACCTGTACATCAAAGTAGTCCTTTGCGGTGATGTCATCATATCTGCCAATGACCTTAAACTGGAAGAGCTCAGTGTCCTGGTATGGCTTGCGGTAGACGGTGCAGTTTCCCTCTTTCGCTAGCAGCTCCCAGTCTGAGAGAACCGCTGGGGGAGGGAGGAGGATGCACAGTACAGTATGACAGTTAGGGTGCTCTCAAGGGGCTACCTTAGGGTACAGTAAAAGACTATTGGCACGAGTTCAAGTCACTGCATGGCTATAGTATTTAGGGTAAAATGATAGTTTCCACACTCCAACCCACAATACCACACACACACACATACTCACACACATATATACACCCCTTCCAAACGCACAAGTTACAGTTTCATTGACTCTACCTTTTCTGTCTTGTCCTGGTGGCCCATCATCCTGCTGTTGTGAGTCAGCCTTCCTCTGATCCTTGGATGTAACCTCCACAGAGCTAGCGCTGGCAGGAGAAGTGAGTTGCTCTGGTACAGAGAACTGCAGGCTGTTGAGTGTGGAACTGACACCAAGCTCATTGTCCATTTCGTCCTCAGTGATGCCTCCTGACAGGAGCCTGTTTGCCGAAGAGAGGTTCTTATGACTGGTGTGCGCTGTCTTTGTATGAGTGAACTTGTGAACGGCTTTGAAGAAGTTTGAAACTGGATTCAAACCAATTAAGGGAAAGTCAGAGCAATTGTGAGATTGAAACGTGGCATGATTTTCAAACTCTATTTCCGACTCCTTCATGAAGTAGAGTGTACCAAATTGTGATTGCTGCGCAGCAACATCAGCAAATGCTTGAATGAAACTCTTGTCCTGTGTGATTTCTCTGAGATGAGAGATTTCTGAGAACACAAACATTCTAACAGCCTGAAACAGTTCCACAATTTGGAGGCTAACAGTATAGGCACGACCTGCAGGTCTCAGTCCAACAAGCGGCAAATGCGACAAGTATTCTTGCGAGTGCTCTTTTGCTTCTCTGATGCACTGTTCCATTTTAGACTCTTGTTTACAATCAGTCTGCTGATCATTACATGTAGAGGATTCATTCAAGAAATGGCCTTCATTTGAGACATAGCTCTGTTTGGGACGGTCAGCCAGCTGCCTTTCCCAGGAGCTGGTAAAGAAAGCTCTTCTTCTGTCAGTCATACGAGGGTTGATGTCTGTTTGGAACTGAGATTTGACTCGATCTTCATACTGCTTTAGACACCTATGTTTGATATGAACAAACAGCAATGAGTAGCTACACTATACACTGCATAAATAATCATTCTGTGCAACTGTACCCGGTTGTTATGGGCTGGTTAGTATAAGTATACTGAGCTGACCAGCAAGCAGGCACACACACTATGTATACAGGCATACATGAATGCACACACACACACACACACACACACACAGACAGACAGACAGACAGACACACACACACACACACACACACACACACACACACACACACACACACACACACACACACACACACACACACACACACACACACACACACACACACACACACACACACACACACACACACACACACACACACACACACACACACACACACACACACACACCTCAAAATCTCTTGGTTCGATATCTTCTCTCTGTCCCACATGAATGCAGCCATCCCACACAACAGCACATGGGAATTCCCCTTGATCCTTGGCATCGAACGTCCAGCTGCATAAATGGCTTGCTTCAAATGACAGCAGTAGCTCCAAAATGATTGTCTGGTAAAGAAAGCAAGTTGCATTAATACATGTAATTGGGCTGTCTACAATCACTGGACTGGACTGGTGGACTGGACTGGTGGACTGACACTAAAAATCATTTTTACACTTTCTAATGAGACTCACTAGGCCTACAGTATTAATGAAGGTCTTTATACCCGGCGTGTAATGGCTTTCTTCTCCCATATGTTAGGTTTGTAGTCTGGTAAACTTTTCAGTTGTCATTACACCATATTAGCTTACTATACACTGTAACGCTGTGTGTATTAGTGAGCAATCTAATCACATGCCTGGTGCAAGACTTGTTCCTTCTTATAAGCATTATCCAGACTGCCAAATTTCAGTATTAAAAAAATGTCCTGTGAGGACCAACAAGGTAGGGTGTTGCGCCCTCAAATCTGTAACTTGCGACTTTGCTCCTCCCTCCCCGTGACAATATTGGGAAATGAAGTTATGCAGTGGCTATTGACATCAAAACATTACTAGTTTGGGATCAAATCAGTCTGTGCAAGAAGAAGGCTGTTTTGGGGTTAATATGATGCGTTGTGCAACCCTCTAGTCAAGTAAGTTTTATTAGAACACACAAAAACGATTTTTAGTGTCAGTCCACCTGTTCAGTCCACTAGTCCAGTCCATTGATTGTAGATGGCCCATGCAATTGCCCAATACCTTCAACGTTGCCAATATGGTCGACAAATATGATGTGCTAATGATTAACATGTGCATCCCTTTTGGTACACGACCTAACTAACGTACCAAGCTGCCACATAATATGTAGGCAAGTCGGTAAAGTGAAATCCATCGCACACAAACGTATAACATACCTGGTTACCGCCGACCATTGCATCCACTGCTGCCATCCGTTGACAGTTCTCCCGCCAACTGGCCCTGAGACACAAGATGCCCTCAGGGACGCGCGACCACTCCACTTCCCAACACACAACCTCCCCCTCCACTCTTGAAGCACTAGTCTTCGGCCCAGATGGAATAACATCGTTCACCTCTCGTCAGCAGAATAACCAGAATTGCTAAACGGTCACAGACAAGGGCCGGCTCTGCGATCATGCACAAGCGTCGCGTCGCATGTGACGCACCACCGACGCGCACGTGAATAGCAGCCCCACCCACTCAATTTTGAACGCGACACGGTCCTTAAAACTTTACCAGACCGAATTTCACTCCACATGAACCATGGCCGTAGCAAGCGGTCGGGCTGGTCGGGTTTTGGCCCGACCACTTTTTCGCAGACTAAACGCGCACATGCATGCGCACTTTGAATACACGTCTCGGAAAACGGCTGCCCATGCATCATCGTACAAATTTCACTGACAAAAAGGCAACGTTGCGTTAGGATTTTTACTCGACGGCCATTCCTTTACTGCGACGAACCCCGTGCTTCGTGCGGCACGTTCGCGCAGCTAAGTTCATACGCGACGCGGAGTCTGAAATGACTAGCCTCGTTCCCCAGGCCCCGTCCATGCAGCTTTCCATCGTTTGCAGTATACGTACTGCCAGCTGTGTGGGAGCCTGGGAACAAGACTACTCATTCAGCACTCCATGTGAATCAGAATCCTACTGCCGATGATCACAGCTAAGAAGAGACCTCCCAGCTATTTTTTATTTTTGCTGCGGGGGCACGCCTTTCGTATGTAGTTACTATGGTCTACGCGCACTAAGTTACGCGCAACCTGCGATCACTAACTCCTAGAGAGTACGTGCATGTAGCAACTATTGATATTCTGTTTGCTAAGAATTGCAGAACAGATGAGATTTGAGGCTAAACATGGCCTCAGAAGCACTCTCTTAGCGTATAATTTAACAAACTTTTCCTGGGGGAGCATGCCCCCAGACCCCCCTATAGATTCTACGTGCGGTATGTAAACTTTGGCCACACCACTTTCAAATAGCTTGCTACGGCCCTGTGAACTGCCTTTCCAGGATAGAAATTAAACTGCAAACGCGCTTGAATTACAAAGTACTACCAACAAATTCACATGGGGACACTCTAAATTTAGAATCATAATCTTAATCTCAAGCTCTCGAATGGCAAAAAATAAACAGCCTGTTTTTTTTTTGTTGATTTTATTGTTTCTTATGCATGTGTAATTGGGAGGTGATGGAATCACTTCGCCAGTTGTGTTACAAAATTTGGGGGGAGCCCAGATTTGAAATGAGGGTTTTTCCTTTGGATACAAAAATTTAATGTATGACATATAGCTAGTGGTATATAGACTAGTCAAAGTGTGACAGCGCACCAAGCCTTGATTTCATACACACACTTGAATTGATTGTGCCTTTCAAGGGGTAGGAACTATAGGAAGTGTAATGGAGTATAGCTATATAGTTCTTCCAGAATTGTTACAGAAACTTTGTGCAAGTGTATAAAAGAAATGATACTACCTGCTCATTCTTGACTATTGCAGACTGTTAATTGTTGTATAAATGTTATAAACCAAAATTTTAGAGTCCCAAAATGAAAATGCAGGAGATGTTAGAGCTGGGACAGGAGGATATACATAATACCACCATAAAACCTACTGTTGAACTGTTTTCCCTGATGGTTGTGAATTGAGAGAGCCACTTTCAGGATTGTTGTAGCTATATACAACCAAGAGTTTAGCATGGTTTCATCAAACATTGTTTCTATTAGTTTACGACTGAGATGCATTCTTCAGAGTCACTATCAGACAGTACAGAAACGTAAGCCTACAAAAGTTAAACTAGTGTCATTTGTGCCTGGCACAAGGACTACATTGAAAGCATGTATATATATATATAGAAAGGCTACACTAACTAGACACAAGTCCAGTTATTATGTTACTCAGTAACATTTCTCTCTGCTGCAATTGTGTCAGCAACTCCTGTTTGGTTCACCCTACGATCTCTCAGGGCCCTCACTAAGGTCCTCCATGTTGGCACCCCCCTCCTAGTCACCTGGTCTTCTCTCTGCAGCCATGCAGCTATCACATCATCTCTAAATGTTGGTGAGTCTCTCATGCTCCTCACATGAGGCTGGTTCAGCCCAAGGGTTAGCCCCAAATCGTAGATGTGAGTTGTCCCAAGGTCTAGCAGGTAGTTTGTGACATCAACAAGATCATCAATGGCTGTAGCAAGGCAAGAGATCATAGATGTACATCTTCTTTTCTCATACGCATAGGACAATTATTGCTGTGTCAACACTTTTCCCGGTACTGTTACTGTTATTGGGAAAACTGCACATAAGCAGGCTGTTTCAGGGCTAATGCCTATGCTGTTATACACTTATTCAGTTCTATTTGGAGGGTCTCTGCAGGGTTCTCCTCAGCAGCTGGCTCTAGTCTCATTCCCACCATTGACGAAAAAGGGGAGAGCCTGGGAACTGCAAAGCCAGGAAGCTAGGCTGAGATCCTGTGTCCAACCAATCGTAAGCAGAAAGACATGTAGCTGTTGCAGGGTATTACATCGTACATCCAATTATCAAGTACATATTTAGTTCATCTTTGCATGGTAACTGGGAATAATGCACATGAGCCGACTCTGCTTTCGGGCCCATGTGCATGTTCCTGTTAAATTATGCTTACTCAGTTCAATTTGGGGGTTCTCTACAGGATTCACCACAGCAGCTGGCTGCATGTTCTGGTGTTCTGCCACCAATGGAGCCAAGGAGCTAGGCTGAGATCCTGTGTCAAACAAAATTACAAGCAGAAAGATACCTTTACACTTCCATCAAAAGCTGACTTGTAGTACTGTGCCTGGAAATTAAAATGGCCACACTATATCTAGCTGGTTATACATATACTTACCAGGTGTATCTTCAAATACATCAGTGTTTATTTAACTCTCAAAAAAACTTTAACCAGCATATCAAATACTGCATATATGCTACACAAGCTCTGCTTCAGTGCACATGCACATACTCACTCATTTCAACTTGAGGATTTTCCACAGGGTTCTCCTCAGCAGCTGACTGTATGTTCTGGTGTTCTGCCACCAATGGAGCTGGAAGGATTGGTGGACTCGGTCCTGTGTCTAACCAAATGGCAAGCAGATGAATGCACGAACTTTAAATGCTGCAGGTATTATTACATAGCTCCCTCATATACACTTTCATCAAATGCCAACATGTAGTAGTGAAATTTGAGGAATTGGCCTGGAAAAAATGGCTAAAGTTTGTAGAGCCTGATGGACTACATACAAATATCATGCAGGTACATCTACTCCACTCTTCAACTCAGGCTATAAACAACACATCACATGCATGCACTAACCAGGATGATGGACAATACGAAAGAAGTCATTTTCCCTTCCAGTTCCCACCAGCTTTACTCTGTATATCAGTGGGTTTGGATTTCTATCATTCCGGAGCCATTTTAGTAGGAGCACACATTCAGGCACCCAAGTGTTTTCTGATGAGAAATTATCGACTCGATCTCTCTCAATCTGAGCCGGATGGAGAATCACTGTCACATCTATGCAGGAGCTGAAGGCTAACAGACTTGAGTTTACCTGTGTTCTCTGAACTGGAACAATTTCCCATCCACTGTCTGTCTGTACGCCATCATCTGGAATGTTGAGGGCCACATGGTCAGCACCAAATGTAATGGGGGGAGCTATGTCATATCCCTGCTGATACTTCCTCTTCACCATCTGAAGCAGTAACCACAAAAATCAATAATAACTTGCCATTCCAAACAAATTATACCAAAAGATGTAGCTACTTACTGTGAGGCACATCTTCAGGTTTTTGGTAACCACAAAATGGCAGTAGTACCAGTGGCTTGGCAGGTGTTTAACTGTGAAGTAGACTTGAGCACAATACTGACAGGAATGCTCACCAGGTTTCACCTTCTTTGCTATTCCAGTCCCAGAAAAGTGGGTAGTGGTAAGTACTCCATACTTACTGCCAAGAATGAATGACCCTCCTTCTACGACTTCAAACTTGTATGGAGGACATTTCTGGGCAGACTGAACAAAGCGTAGCTGACTAGGCTTGTTGAAATTGGCGCAATGCTGAGCTTCGATTGTGACTTTCTTTGTAAAACTTCCTGGAGTAGTCACCCAGTACACAGCACTAGCAAGCTCATAGCCCTTGGGAAGCTCGAACTGGCCTGAGAGGGAGGCTTTGATATTGACTGAATATTCAGGAGTACCTTCAGGAAGGGCATTCTCTGGAACATACAGCTTAAACCCATAGTCTTTCCATTGAAAGTTCATTGTTTCATTTGTGACCAGCAACTCCTCTTCACCAACAACCTCAACACCTGGAACACCAGTGTAACCTGCATGGATTATGGAAAACAGTGCCATTAAACATTGTATGTCTGCAGCTACTGAGGTACTTGTGATCAGTTTTCACTGCATGTGCCATGCAAAGCATGCATGAGCTCACCAGACTTTGACTTATGTAGCTGTCTCCTCAGGTCCTCATTCTCAACTTCCAGTTCCTTTATGCGCTGCAGTATATGCATGACAATGCTCAATGGTGGTTTATCCATTATGTGTAGGTTTGTATACCCATACAATTGCTTACCAATTTCATCTTTTCAGGTAGTGGGTCACTGCTACCCATGCCTGCAAGTGCAAATAATAAAACTGAGTTTTATACAATGATGGTTACTGTAGCTACCCCACCTGGCTCACCACTGTCCACCTTCCTCTTCTTTACTGCACTCCCTTCAGACACCTCTGGTTTTTGAACTGGAATTAAACAATGTGTACTTAAATATAAGTTGTGGGAGGGAGTTAGCTAAGAGGTAACTTCAATTACCCATGCTAGCTCTGTCCAGCTTTCTCTTCTCCCCCACACTCTTTCTAGGTACACTTGGTTCTGCACCAACTGCACCTAGATAGGAATAAACAGTGTTGCTGTGTTGTAGTCACATGAAAGTCACATGATAGTGGGCAGGTACTTCATCTACAGCTGATCTGTGTGCCCCATAGTACCTACCGGAACGATTGGTGATATTCAGCATCTTTGGCACCTTTGGTACAAACTTCTTTGATGAGTACTTCATCATCTGACATTCTCGGTATCTGTAGCAGTGTAATTTGATATTAACGATTGTATTATACAATAATTTGTATGAAACACCTACCTACAAAGCTTGTATGCTGTACCATCACCACCAAACTTGCGTTTTCTCCTGTATAACAAACAAAAAGCATTGATAACCCACTCAATTATGTGTATGTGATACTATACAACTAGAAATTAGAGTACTTACTGGCAGGCTTCACATTGACCACAATCTTCTTTCTTCTTGTTGCGTAGACAACCAATACATTTGTCACATCGTCCTTGAGCTGCTGTGTGGACATGAGCTTAGTACAATGGTCACATCCGCACAAACACAAAGGAACTAATTTTGAATTAGCTTTTGACAGTTGAGTGATCTAGTGGCTGCAGTATATATGTATAAGAGGGTTGGTGTGTGTGTGTGTGTGTGTGTGTGTGTTGGGGGGGGGGCAGATATTCTGTACTCTTCATGCTATTACCAGAGTTGTGAGCTTTGTACTTCAACTTCTGGCATTGATGATATCTGTACAAAGTAATTTTCATTGTGTATGTACGTAATTTGTACACAGTATGAGGCTACTTACATACAAGACCTTTCTATTTTTCTTTTTCCAGGCCCACCAAACTCTGGCTTGTCCCTGTAGTGAAAATGATGAAAGCTATTCACAACATACTAGCTGATACTGATATATACAGTAGCAGTAATTGAAACATGCATTTTCCTCGTAGTATATCACTGCTACGAAATATTGCTTACTTGCAGGCGGCACATTCACCACAGTCCTCTTTCTGAATTGGCTGGCAACCGATACACTCCCCACAGTTTTGTTGGGGTTTTCTCCCTTGCTTTTTTAACACGGCACCACTGGCAGCTCTCTCTTCCTTCTTGTCATTTGACTTTTGTTGGCTTTGCTGTCCAGTTGGCTGTACCAATGTTGGCAAAGCTGCAGGTACCGTGTGAGTGTTTCTTTCATAACTGCACTTGTTCTAATAAAGTCATGCAATTGAAGTGGGCATGTGTTAAGTTGGGCACACCCGTAAATTGAATTTGATACATTAAATTAATTTGTTCCACATCCACTGTTTTTCTGTGCATGTAGCTACCACCCTGGGTGCCCAGCCAGCTTCACAATTTCATTCAAGACTGTTCATGCAGCTATAGCTCTGGTGATGCAGTAGACTACAGCTTTGTTCCATGTTTTGAGGATGTGCAAGTTTTTGTATGTAACCAAATGTAAGCAGAAAGATGAACTGATTTACTAGGGGTATGACACTACTTTCCTTCCAGGACAGCTATTATACATTACAGTATACTTACTCAGTCCAACTGGAGGTTCCCTTACTGGGCTCTTCTTAACAGCTGGAGGTACTGTTTGGTGTATTGTGGTTGAGAGAGTGGTTGGACTTTTCATCCGTGGTGCTGAGCCTGAGGAACGAGGCTGAGGTTCTGCATCTGATCAAGTATAAGCAGAAAGACACTAGCTCTTGCAAGGCACTACCTCATGCAGTTAAAATAAGACTGGTGCCTTCGCCATTTACTCTACACAGTATTTCACTTAATTGCAAGTTTTGACCACTTGCAATTGAGCATGTATACACAGTAAACTGCAAGTGGTCAAAATAGAAGTGGTGGTATAGCCTGGGAAAATGTGTACAAATTATTTAGCTGGCAAAATATATAGCTCTAACCTTGTTCGAATTAAGGCCTGAGTGTGCAACTATGAGGTGAGCTTTTGCACATAAGACCAAGTGTAAGCGGAAAGATAAGCTGATGTATGTACTCTGGGTATGAGGCTACTTTCCCCCCATATGTTAGATTGTGCATACTTGGTTTGACTGAGGATTGCTTTACTAGGCCCTTCTCAGCAGCTGGCTGTATTGTCTGGTGCTTTACGGCCACTGGAGCTCCTCCCCCTGTGTTTAGACCTTTGATCTGATGTGTTGAGGCTGAGGGATGAGGCTGAGATCCTGTATACAACCGGAACTCACTAACAGCTGTTACAAGGTATTAACTTGTGAATTTCACTATGTCTTCTACAGAAGTAGCATGTTTGTTTCATTCTCACATCTACCCACTTTGTGACTGGCTACCCAGAATTTGTGGCTGGAACAAAATTCTGTTGACATACGTGCATGGGTAGGACTTGAACACTAGTGATGGGCTGGGCAACTTCAAGCACTAGCAATACATATCCACTAAAGTGTTGCAAGAGCACTTTTTTTGTACTTTACAGATGATAAGTGTGTCAATACATGTGTGTTTCCACAGTGTCGATATGGTTATGTAAATTATTTTCGTATGGTACCTGATATTTACCCCCCTGCATGGTATTTTGCTTAGCGCATACAGAATGAATCTAATCATTAAAGCGTATTTAGCTAGCAAAACTGTGAGTCTGCCTGGCCTATAGACATCTCGAGTTTTGATAACACAATTGTACTTGTATAAGTCCATTTGGAAAGAGCTGACTTTTAAATGACCTGTCTCTTATTCCATACACTCTTTCCAGATACTTCACATTGTTCACATACACCTAGTTATCAATCAGAGCTTTTAGAAACATTACATTGAGAGATACTATGCAGGTATTTCTTAATCTTCATGGTCCATGTTCAAGTAGGCATGCAAGTATGTAATGCACATAACTATACGTTTACACTTGAAAAAAAACTCCTGCACAAAACAACTTACCGATGTTGAGACTTTCAAGTGCATACTTCACCTTCTGACATTCACGGTATCTGTAACAATTCATGTTCAATGCTAATGATTGTGCTGTGTGGGATCATGTTATGTACTTACCTACACAGCTTGTGTGGTTCATTAGTCCTGCAGTACATAGCCAGGATTATTGATGCACTCTTATAGTACAACTATGAAGGTACTTACTTGCAGGCTTCACATTGGCGGCAATCATCCTTGCGGAGGCAACCAATACACTTCTCACACCGTCCTTTAGGTACAGCCACTGTATGCATGCACATGGGTGTAAAATTATAGTGCATGCAAAGTTCACATCAGCTATGGGCAATCTGGTGGCTGGAATACACATGCATGTACACACATATACAAGGGAGGAAGTTGGAGGGGGGACAACATGCGTTGAGTCACATGTTATACATATACAAGGGAGGAAGTTGGAGGGGGGAACAACATGCGTTGAGTCACATGTTATACATATACAAGGGAGGAAGTTGGAGGGGGGACAACATGCGTTGAGTCACATGTTATACATATACAAGGGAGGAAGTTGGAGGGGGGACAACATGCGTTGAGTCACATGTTATACATATACAAGGGAGGAAGTTGGAGGGGGGACAACATGCGTTGAGTCACATGTTATACATATACAAGGGAGGAAGTTGGAGGGGGGACAACATGCGTTGAGTCACATGTTATACATATACAAGGGAGGAAGTTGGAGGGGGGACAACATGCGTTGAGTCACATGTTATACATATACAAGGGAGGAAGTTGGAGGGGGGAACAACATGCATTGAGTCACATGTTATACATGCATACCGGGGTTGTTTGGATCCTTTAGTGTGTACTTCAGCTTCTGGCATTCATGATAACTGTAATAATTAACACAAGAGTCACTGTGTACCTGGATTAGTATGTAACTTGTACATAGATGGGTTACTTACATACAAGCCTTTTTTCTGGTTCCAGACCCACCAAACTGTATCATGTCCCTGTAATAAGTAGTACAGTAAATAAATACAACACAATGGTCTTCATATGACCAAAGCACTTAATTGAAGAGGACATGCATCATGATAGTTAAAGTGGTGCTTACTTGCATGCTTCACAATCACCACAGTTCTCTTTCTGAATTGGCTGGCAACCGATACATTCTCTACACCTTTGTCGCCTTCCTTGTCTTTGACCACCTCTCTCATTTTGCTGACCTTGGTGCTCAGCTGGTTGTGTCAATGTTGGTGTAGCTACAGATAGCATGGTCACAGTGAGTTATGTATGTCATTTTTGCTTACAGCCTATGTACATCTAAACATTACATCTATTGCTAGATGCATGGTCTTCATTTTTGTCCATGCTTGATAGATTCATGGTATTAGCCTCGTTCCCAGGCCCCGCCCAGCTTTCTGTCACTTGCAATACCTTTCGATTTTTCGTTCATGCGTGGGGAGAGCCTGGGAACGAGGCTATCATGGTATAGTAAGCTTTAAATTAGCAACAAGCAGCTCGATAAAGATTTTTGGAAGCAATTTTGACTACTATAGGCTACCTGTCTTCTCATCATTGTCCAGCTTCTTCTTCTTTATTGCACGCAATCCAGACACCTCTGGTTTTTGAACTGGAATAAAGTAATATGTGCTTTGTTTTATAAGTTGTGTAGGAGTTAGGGGAATACCTTCTAAATTACCCGTGCTACAACTGTCCAGCATTCTCTTCTGCCCCACCATCTTTTCATGATCAGATACTCTTGGCTTTACACCAACTGCACCTATAGGTAAGAGTGAATACACAACTAGCTCGGCATTGATATGTTATGTTGCTGTCACATATGAGTGTATTCAGGTGTATATTTTAGTTTACAGCTGATCTGTGTGGTTTGTGTAAATAAAAAACTCTAGCTGCATGTGTATGTGTATGTTGCACAATAATGCCAGACTAGACAATTGACTCCTATTTTTTGTAGTGTATAAGTGCATGAGTAATACCATACTCACCAGAGTGATACCCAGAATCATCTGACCGTGCACTGTGAGCTGTAAAAATGGTATTGCTGCACAATAATGGCAGGCTAGACAATTAAATTGCTATTTTTGTAGTGTATGGGGATGAGTAATAGCTGTGACTCACCAGAACCAGCTGAGTGTACACTTTGAGCTGCAGAAAGAGGTTGTACATTATGTCACACCCACAACATTCATCACAATTATCTGTAACCAACATGATTAGAGCAAGATTTACAGCCAGGCCAAATTCATATAAAAATTGGAGATTAATTTAACCCAAGACAGGTTGTCTCAGTTGCAGTTTGGCCTTGTCCAGGACGAGGTCATGACCCACCTCCCACCTTTTGCCATAGTTAGGGTTACATTCTTTGTCCACTCAAGTTTCCAAGAAAACAGAAATTCTTTTGCTTGTGCCAGACAAGGGATGGAACTCTGGCTGAACTCAGGCAATATTCATGTCTATAGGGTTAAACCCTGGACAGTATTCATGCAGTGTTGCACAAGTATGTCTGCCTTACTGGAATTTGGAACACAAGGGATGTACCCCTAAACCAAAAGGTCGGAGGTACCATAAACTAGTGTCAAGGTTTACAGAGTGATTCTAGCATAGGCTATTGTATACTTGTGCTAGCTTTTATTTGGTGTGCACTTCAGCTTCTCCCAACTAGGGTACCATGAACTCATACCTAGGGATGGTTGTGGTGGTGGTTCAATCTTAAGCGTTATGAAATTGCCAGGTGGTTTTGCTCCCAGTAGCTTTATTCTGTGACGAAGCTCTACAGGATGCTCCTCTGGCTTGGTCCACTTCACACGCAGTGCAAAGCAAGCTACCCGCTCTGCAAAATGCTGGGTATGCTCATCTCTGAGCTGCATTAAGATCAGGAATGAGAACAAAATAATGATAGCAAACCAAAATGTGTACAAATAGCCTTACCTCAGAGGTAGCACGGGGAGTGATGGACCATCCACTCGCCAGCACAACTCCCTCCGCTGGAATATCCAATGTAATCTCACTCTGCTCAAAGAGAACGGCCTGATCATCACCCTTGACACTAGGCTGCAGTGAAAGGAATTATATTTACTATAGCTGCATGAATCTAGTCGCTTTAATTCCATGAACATAGTGCCTCTTTAGTAGAATTGGAAGCAGATTACAGTATGGATGAGATACTCTGGCTTCATAAATGTACCAGTTAATACTTGCCAGGCAATCTCAGCAAAAGGATCATTTTACACGTTAATTGGGTTTGTTTTACTTCCTGTGTTTTAACTTCTGGCAAATTTACTTAAGGCTGGATTTTTATCGATTTGTCTTCCCCCACCATTGGTGGGGTTTTGGATTTCTTACATGGGGAAACTACCCACTTGGGACTCAAGAATGGGCATGCATAATTACTGGATTTGATAGCCTCATTCCATAATCTACAAATGTTCCTTGGTAACTAGTAAGCAACAGCCAACTTTCTGAATTAGGCAGCAGCCAATACCTGCTTCATGTGGAGTAATTACAAAATCCCCAAAGAACTGAAGGAATAAGTGCCCAGACCATGGGTGTAAGCAAGATTTCTGACAGCATTAACTTGCATCCACATGGTTGTTAGTTTCAACCACCCTTATAAGTTTACAAAACAACAAAAGAGCTATTAAATGCTTCCCTGTTAGATAGTGTATACTACTCTTGCCTTTTTTATGCACCATTTGTTAACTTATTTTAACTATCAATGCATGCCCTTTCAAGCATGTTAAAATTATGTGGGTGTATACTACTTGTATTTAGTGGGGGTGTACCTGGAAATACCCTCAATGTGTTGTACAAGTAAACTCCAAGGGTACTTCCCTTAGGGTTTCCACAAAGTACACAAGTTTTCTTGTGTAGGCTTATCTCCTTATCTAAATTCCTAGGGCACCCTCACGGTTTGCTTCTGTAAGTTCTAGTGTGAAGTTTGGGTATATATCCATAATGGTTTGAGTCTACTAGTGATAACTTACACTGTCAATGTCTTCCCTGGTGGTCACAAAGTGGGCAACCCCCTTACTACTACAGTAGAACACAGCACGGTAAGAAGGTGTGAGGCGTCCCAGACTAGACATGTTGGTTTCTGTCTCTGAAGATGTGTGAAGAAGCACACGGTTTCTTTCAATGTCCAGCGCTGTAACAGAAAGTTTAGTAAGCCTGAAATGGTAAGTGCATGGTGACATTATAGTCATTATGCTGTATAGTGACCTATTACATGACTGAGAATACATATATAGAATATAGATATATGTCATGAGAATAGGGTAGATTTTGCTAAAAACAAAAGTGAAAAATGCTGCTCACAAGCCATGTCCAGCCATATTCTGTGCAATAATAATTGGACACATTGCACACGTTGTACCGATATTATATACTGTGTACTGGAAAGTATCATGAATCTGTTAGCAAGGTATCGGTACAAGGCTAGTATGAGCAGTGCTGCAGGCATGAGTGCCAATACACCCAACACTCACAACAGGCATCATTTGACTGTTACTTGCATGCATGTGCAATTACGTATTATACTGCATTGCACTTGACACATGATCACCAATACAAACAGGTGTTGTGACGTACACTGGCCTGCATAAAGTCTATTGTGTATGTTAGCTATGTAGCTATCATGTAAGCTCACAACAATGTAATAACTCTGCAGGGTATGAAATAACTGCAGAGACCAAGACCTAAAATTATAGGGGTTAGTGTTCAAAAAGCTTGGGCTAGTAGTAAGAGCCACTTGGGTTAGTAGTGACAACCATTTTTCAAACAAAATTATATGGTGTGCTGCAGCTAGCAGCTATAAGACAGCTGCAGATACAAGTGGTTGAGGAGCTGTGATTATGTGATGCAACATGCACGGAATCCTATAGTACAGAAAGTGTCAAAGAAACAGACCTAAAATTGACTACAGACTGAGGTCTATACTCAAAAACTGCATGGTCCACTAAAATTGCATTTTTCTTCTTTCAGTTTGCCAAATTGCACCAGAATCAACCAGAATACTTGCACTTATAAGCATGCTTCCCAGAAAAATTTTCAGTATACTGAAAATTTTTCTGGGAAGCATGCTCCATGATCCCCACTATACGAGGGCTAGTGGTACTGACTATCAGAAGTTTTATATAGGCTCTGGTGTAGACATATAACCTATATAGGGGGATGCAGTATGGGAAAATATCAATCAATGGTTTGCCAGCAGTATAGCTCTCACATGTCTTCCGAATGAGTTACTTAGCACATATCCTATTTGTTGCTCAGGAGAACAATTTTTATCATGTATAATAAAGCCGATTTGATATAGAAGCAACCACCAACGGTGGGACGCGTAACCGGCCGGCATCTTGAATTAATTTTATGAGTTAATAGCTGAGGGTAGCTGTATCCCAGTTATTACGACTGATCGAAGATTTGTCAACAGCAGTACTTGCATGTAGTGTTATAGTATATTACTATTATCTTGGATTTTCAGTACCTAGAGTTGACTATTATTATAATCGGGTAAAATGTGGCTTCAATACAAATGCTTGACTCTGAGAGAAAAAGAAAATTAACATGAACTATGTGACATGTTTGCTACCGGTGATGTGCCCCTGCTATACAAAGTGAACATGTATTAGATCTGGTTTCGACCAACCTGGTAAGTCACGCAGCTCTATGGTTGTGAAGGCCAATGGAAGGTGGAGGCTGGAGCACTCTGATGGCGAGTCTTCACTGAAAACCCACTCTGTTCAAAATTATGCACAAGTATGCGCCCTCGAACCCAGCCACGCCCTGCCTAGGGTGGAACGGAAGCAGTGCTCCCCCTCGCCGAGCGTAGAACGTTTTCCGGCAATATAAACGAATAAATACCGCGCGACAACACGAGGTAGGGAAAGAAAGGAACAGCACAGTACAGATACAAAACACAACTGCATGTAGCTATGTTCACTGATGAATGATTTTTTCATTTGCAATCTTGTCAGCAATCTCATTTTGTTTCAGTCTAGGGTGTCTCAAGGCCTTCACCAAGTTCTCCCACGTCGGCACTCCCCTCTTGGACACTTGGTCCTCTCTCCGCAGCCATGCAGCTATCACATCATCCAGAAAGGTGGGTGACTCCATCATGCCCTTCACACGACTCTGGCTGAGCCCCAGGACCAGGGCCAGGTGGTAGACCTCAAGGTGGGTGCTGCTGTCCATTGTCAGCAGGTAGTCAGTGACATCAATGAGGTCCTCATCACCTGAGATGGTAGACGCAGAGGCCATTAAAAACAAGGATTTCTCATCGTGATATTCTTGATGCCTTGATCTCAGAATCATGTTAGCAGCAGTTTTATGAGCAACTTGATTCAAGAGTGGACAAAACATGCCCTGAAATAAAGATCTCAGGTTGGGGTTGTTCCATTTATGTCAATAGACCTTATGCAATTGACGTCATCACCTCACGTAACCAAACGTGAAATGGATGGTGGACGGAAATCCGCCGCCATTTTGAGTGGCAAAAATGACCGCGGTCTATGGAGCGGAGCAGTTTGCGAGCTCCTTTCTCACCAGCACAGGAAGTGATTTTACATTTCTAATATACCCAGATGCACAAGGTCTCAACAGGACCTAACGCTCACCGAAGCGAATAAGCTTACCTGCATGCCTCGTTGACGCAGTGAGCTCACAAAGTGCTTCGCTGTACTTAAGCTCCATAGACCGCGGTCTTCCTTGCCACTCAAAATGGCGGCGTAGTATCCGGATTCCGTCCACTGTCCGTTTTACGTTTGGTTACGTGAGGTATTGCATAAGGTCAATAAGGACCTGGTGATGAGAAACATTTCAATTTCAGTTAGCCTCATTCCCATGCAGGCTCCTCCCCAGCTCTATGGTCACATAATGTGTACATTACGCAACAGAAAAGCTGGGGAGGATCCTGGGAACGAGGCTAATCTACAGTACCACTATTAGCCATTACCTTCAACCTCTAATGCAGCAGTGTGGCTCCACAGACATGTTAGGTATACCAAGGGACCCTTGGTGGCTTGATACATATGGGTACAGTAAGGGTACTTAATGTACAATGTGCTTAAAACAACCACAATCACTTTGTAGGTCAGGAAAGTATGCTCTACAGGAAGCCTGCCTGAGTCCATGGAAATTGGGAGTGATTCAGCTACATACTTACAAAGTTCCTGGTCCAGGTCAGCTTCACTATCACCTGTGGTGATAAAATAATGATGGTATTGAATTTTGCTACTCTACAGGACAAAGATCTAGCTGCATGATCCAGCATTGCAATAGAACAAGTTGTATGAGTCTCATTCCCAGGCCATGAGACCTGGGAATGAGACTGCACTTACCAAGTTCTAGATCTGGCACACGTTTGTATTTGTCATCTGTTGAGGTGAAGTGAAGTGCAGTGCAGTGGTCATACCAGTCTACTGTCATGCAAAGTTTTAGACAAGATGCAAAGAGAAGCATACCGTAATTCGCTTTTTTTCATCTGGTAAATTTTCGTCAAAAAAATATTCATGTAAAATAATTTTCGCACAGACCAAATTGAACAAAAATAATTATACAAGTTGCGTGTGGTGGGCATTAATTGAGGAGATCGCACCGCGTTCCAAAGAGATGGCTTGTGAAAAGGAAATTAATGGCTTGTTGTGTTAGAGGCTAACACATATACGAGGATATATGGGCAGCAGCAATTGGGGAAGTGCTTGTGTGTAGCAGGGAGCCAACCGATGCGGAAAAATTTTTGTTGTAAAATTATATTTGCGTAAAAAATTTTTGTACGTTTTCTGTGTACAAAAATATTTTTACAATGAAAAAAAGCGAATTACGGTACATGTAATTATGCCAAAAATACACAACTGTAGATTGTAAGTCGGACACCATGTATATTCAAAGCTTGAGTATTGAAACCATTGAAGCAATGCATAGAGGGAATGTCTACCGTCTGCACTGGAGGTGAACTGGCTAGCATGGCTATGTTTGGACTTATTGTGAAAATACGTAACTTACTCTACTGTGCTTAGTCTCATACCCAGGCGTGGAGGATGGGGGAGGAAAAAGAGCGCCTGGCTTACACTGTTTTCACATGCGCTTAACTGCCATGCAATTCCATGGCGACCATGTTTGTACGTGTACATACGTATACTAGTGATGTCACAAACTCTCTGTTTGTTAGTTGGCATTCTGTTCGAGCCAGTTTTATCTTGCGCTGTTCTATGCCTTCTGGTGGCTGGATATCTCAAGAAGAAGTTCAAGAAAGGACAGGTTGCCACCATTGAGTGCATTTACCGAGGAAACATAACTGTATACGGTTACCCACCCCCCCTCCATATCTGGGTACAAGGCTATGGTGTGCTGTACTAATACACAGAAACGAAGGACATAGCCACCCCCCCTCCATATCTGGGTACAAGGCTATGGTGTGCTGTACTAATACACAGAAACGAAGGACATAGCCACCCCCCCTCCATATCTGGGTACAAGGCTATGGTGTGCTGTACTAATACACAGAAACGAAGGACATAGCCACCCCCCCTCCATATCTGGGTACAAGGCTATGGTGTGCTGTACTAATACACAGAAACGAAGGACATAGCCACCCCCCCTCCATATCTGGGTACAAGGCTATGGTGTGCTGTACTAATACACAGAAACGAAGGACATAGCCACCCCCCCTCCATATCTGGGTACAAGGCTATGGTGTGCTGTACTAATACACAGAAACGAAGGACATAGCCACCCCCCCTCCATATCTGGGTACAAGGCTATGGTGTGCTGTACTAATACACAGAAACGAAGGACATAGCCACCCCCCCTCCATATCTGGGTACAAGGCTATGGTGTGCTGTACTAATAATACACAGAAACGAAGGACATAGCCACCCCCCCTCCATATCTGGGTACAAGGCTATGGTGTGCTGTACTAATACACAGAAACGAAGGACATAGCCACCCCCCCTCCATATCTGGGTACAAGGCTATGGTGTGCTGTACTAATACACAGAAACGAAGGACATAGCCACCCCCCCTCCATATCTGGGTACAAGGCTATGGTGTGCTGTACTAATACACAGAAACGAAGGACATAGCCACCCCTCCTCCATATCTGGGTACAAGGCTATGGTGTGCTGTACTAATACACAGAAACGAAGGACATAGCCACCCCTCCTCCATATCTGGGTACAAGGCTATGGTGTGCTGTACTAATACACAGAAACGAAGGACATAGCCACCCCTCCTCCATATCTGGGTACAAGGCTATGGTGTGCTGTACTAATACACAGAAACGAAGGACATAGCCACCCCTCCTCCATATCTGGGTACAAGGCTATGGTGTGCTGTACTAATACACAGAAACGAAGGACATAGCCACCCCTCCTCCATATCTGGGTACAAGGCTATGGTGTGCTGTACTAATACACAGAAACGAAGGACATAGCCACCCCTCCTCCATATCTGGGTACAAGGCTATGGTGTGCTGTACTAATACACAGAAACGAAGGACATAGCCACCCCTCCTCCATATCTGCTGTACTAATACACAGAAACGAAGGACATAGCCACCCCTCCTCCATATCTGGGTACAAGGCTATGGTGTGCTGTACTAATACACAGAAACGAAGGACATAGCCACCCCTCCTCCATATCTGGGTACAAGGCTATGGTGTGCTGTACTAATACACAGAAACGAAGGACATAGCCACCCCTCCTCCATATCTGGGTACAAGGCTATGGTGTGCTGTACTAATACACAGAAACGAAGGACATAGCCACCCCCCCTCCATATCTGGGTACAAGGCTATGGTGTGCTGTACTAATACACAGAAACGAAGGACATAGCCACCCCTCCTCCATATCTGGGTACAAGGCTATGGTGTGCTGTACTAATACACAGAAACGAAGGACATGGCCACCCCCCCTCCATATCTGGGTACAAGGCTATGGTGTGCTGTACTAATACACAGAAACGAAGGACATGGCCACCCCTCCTCCATATCTGGGTACAAGGCTATGGTGTGCTGTACTAATACACAGAAACGAAGGACATGGCCACCCCTCCTCCATATCTGGGTACAAGGCTATGGTGTGCTGTACTAATACACAGAAACGAAGGACATAGCTATACTTAGTATATCAGCACGTCTCTAATTTGCTTCCTGTACCCATGATGGGAGAAAGTTGCGTACATTATATGTTCTACGTCATTGACCTTGTATATGTGGCAGTCCCGTGTAGAAATCGAAGGTTATTCCGTCGCGTATTTCGATCATATCGCTGCGTTCAAAGCGCCGTATCGCTGAACTTCCGTTAAGGGTGGGGCTCATACATGCTTCGTAGATGCATGAATATCTAATGAGTTTACGAGCGCGTATGAGCGCCGCCCTTCACGGAAGTTCAGCGATACGGCGCTTTGAACCCAGCAATGCGATCGAAATACGCGACGGAATAACCTTCGATTTCTACACGGGACTGCCACATATAGTAGGAGTAGATTTTGAATATCATTTTGTGGTCTTAAATAAACCGACTCCACTACTACAGTTTATCGTTGACATACCTTTGCTTTGCAACTCAGCTGTATAGGTTATAGGGGGAGTTATAGGAGAGGAAAGGGAGAGAATATCAATGATGGAACATGGCTCATTGTAAAATGTACAAATAGGCATTTTAAAAGTTCTAATTTACTTACCAAGTTCCACAAGTTCCTCTGCAGCGTCATTATTCTCTGTCAAATGACACAAAACATTTTATAGACTGAGTGACATCGCATGAAATTGCCTTATTGACATATAATACAGCACATACGTAACTAGAATAATGCAGTATAGAACAGCTGGTGTCAATACACTCGTCCCTGTGTGTGACATTGCTCTGTATTGACATTGCTCTCTACTGATTTCCCTCTACCTGGCCTTGCTCCCAGGAAAGAGAGTCACTTTGCCCAGGTTTACAGACTGTCATCTAAGAGAGTGTCTTCTCAGTCACCACCACGACTCCACAAGTCTCTTGGTACTTCACCGACTGGCTAGTTAGTTGTCACACTTACTGTACTCACGCATTGTTAAGCACATTTCGCTTATAACTGCGTATTTACTGTTAAGTGCTGTTGCATGTGGTACTCTAAATAAAGCACACACAAGACGCACCTCGTTGTTAGACACATTTTGCTGTTAGGCTCACATTTCCTTAATTCCCGTGAAGATCTAAGCTACATGTACGATACTTGCATTCCAAGGCTACATGTACATCTGTACTAAATATAGCTCTTACAATTACAATGTACCGGTATATTAGTGCTGGAATATTGATTGGTATTTACCGGAAAAAGATGATTCACTTTCGGATAACAATTCATTTTTAATGGTGGTAGGAGGAAGATCCTCAGGTGAGTAGCTTAGCCCTGGCTCTGTAGGAAGAACAAACATTAAACTCACGCTAATGTATGGGAGTCAATGGGGAAGCCTTGCAGCTGCATGCAGTTTATAAAAAGCCGTATTTTTTACTACAAGTCATGCAAGAATTCGTATCAGGTACTGCAAGTCACGCGTGCTGCGTTTGAACGTACAATGAAATCGAAGCTTCGTATGATAAAATCATTATCACCATAGTACCAAGCTATAGTGAAAAAAATATCACTCGTTTGTTGCCATTGGTGTTAATTGTTACTCGTGCTGTGCACTCGTAACAATACAGACGGCAACAAACTCGTGATATAGCTTTGTACTATGGTGATACTTGTATATTATCAAATGTGACATGGCAATACTAAAGTCTGTAGTGTGTTTTCCTCTAATGTGGGTACAATACAGTACAAAACCTAGCTGTTGTGAGCAGCAAGGATCCTCACTTCAGACAAAGAATAGTGTCTTCAAAAGAAGAAGAAAACGTCTTGATTGTAGACCCCAAAAGAGGAAAGAGGTCTGGGTAAGTGGGTATAAGTCTAGTGTCCTGAAATCAGGGATGTACTCTAAGAGGGGCTGCACTGTATTATACACCTTACACACGATACCACTACTCGGGCCTGGAACAGTTCATGACCTGTATTGTCCTCCTGTTTGTCTAGCCTTTTCTTCTTCGCTGGACTTCCTCTGGATTCCTCCGGTGCAGGAGCTGCAGCTAATGAAATAAACATCCAATGGCACTTTCCATCTGGTAATGACCATCACATCAAGTAGTGCTCACCTGTGGTCTCATTTCTTGGTTGATACTTCAACTTCTGACATTCACGATATCTGCAGCAAATTAACATGGTCCATTTTTAGTATTACCAATCTGCATCAGTTAGCTCATTCCCATGCCATTTGTAGTCTCATTTCCATACCATTTGTAGTCTCATTCCCATGCCATTTGTAGTCTCATTCCCAGACCACTTGTAGTCTCATTCCTTACCACTTGTAGTTTCATTCCCAGACCACTTGTAGTCTCATTCCCAGACCACTTGTAGTCTCATTCCCAGACCACTTGTAGTCTCATTCCTAGACCACTGTAGTTTCATTCCCATACCATTTGTAGTCTCGTTCCCAGATCAATGTCTTATTTAAGATGAGGCTACAAATTAGATGTAGAGTAGTACTGCTTACAGGCAACGCTGGTAGCGTTTTCCAATCCCTCCGAACTTCCTTTTGTTCCTACAGTGTAACAAGAGTGTAACCTTAGTGACTCCCTCAATGGCCGACTTGTGTGGGAACAGAATTTTGGTGGTGGAAAATGAAAGAAAGCCAGCTGCTATGAACCGTCAATTAGCTCAATAGAACATCAAGTGATGTACTTGTAGCAGATGATTGCCTATCTCTGTGATAATGAGCAACTGTAATGCTCCTTGGGAAAAACAAGACTGTCCTGATATTAAGGAACTACTGTAGCATGCAGACTGGCCAGTGGAAGTGATTGACATAGCTAGCAAATTGCAACTACCTCATTCCTAAGTGTCAAACTGTCCATGAGAACAAATTTTGGTACATAATTTTTGGATGCATGTTCATGAAATTAGTACCACATGAAAATTTACCGCTGTGCAGCAGTGACAGCAAGAAGCTGGAGCTTGGATTGGTCTAGGCTCAACTCTTGCTGGGGTAAACCCTGCTATTATTGACCAATCCTACTAGGACCATACTATGACATCATCATTACATCACTATATACTCTAGAACTAGAACAATCACAGTGTATACCTGCAGCTTGGGCACTGGCCACAGTCCTCCGTCCGGAGGCAACCAATGCACTTTCCACACCGCACTCGAGGAAGCTTTGTGTTAGCTGTATGTGAGGATACATACACAAAATAAATGGATTGTCGGAATTTTTGTGGCTCAGAAGTAAATTTTAATATAATTGTGGCTTGCAGTACAGAGAAGTGAGAAAAGGATGATTTATCATGTCAGTGACGTATAGGTTTGTAGCCTCGTCCCCAGGCCACTCCCAGATTTTATCTCGCAGCTGTGGAGAAAACCCAAGTTTTCTCCACAGCTGCGAGATAAAATCTGGGAGTGGCCTGGGGACGAGGCTATAGGTTTGTGCATGGGGGGGAAGTCTGAAAATGAGGAGGCCAGCTAGGATTGGTCACCACTGCTCACAACTACTTCATGCAGTTCTATAATGTGGTCAAGCATGCATATTGGTTGGTATAGCAACTTTCAGCACCTTTGTAACACGGTGCTTGTAGCAGATAACTGCCTATCTCTGTGATAATGAGCAACTGTAATACTGTTTGGAAGACTGTCCTGCTAAGGAACTACTGTAATTGGTACATACAACTACCTCATTCCTAATCATCTCAACTCACACCAGTACAGCATAAAGTATGGCTTCATTATATTTTTTAAAGAGCTGGCGAAACACCTAGTGGCGGTTTACAAGTGTGGTGCACTTGTTGCAAAGGTGCAAAAATTTATTTTACTGTAGACTTCATGTGGTAAAGCATGTGTACCGGTTGCTAGGTGTTGTGGTTAAGCGTACGTACTAGTTGCTAGGCATTATAACCCTGGCATTTATAGTGTCTGGCTAGTCTGCAGTGAAGTATGACGGTATACAGGGTTTGTGGATATATTGGCTCAAGCCAGCTATTCATGGTGCTTGTATGGGGTGGCACCTACCAATTTTGGCATACACAAAAGGATCCTTTGGAGTGTACTTCAGCTTCTGACATTCTCGATATCTGAAATAAAAAGGCTATTATAGTTGCTATACATGTGAATTCTATGGTGGGTCCCTTATATAGGGCACCCTTGAGACCATAAAATGTGCCTGCATACTGTGGTGTTCTCATTTGAGAGGGAGAATAGTACGTACGGCACCCCTTCTTAACTAAAGAACCCCCACTTAATTCAATTAAGACACCCCTGTCATCTTGGTAAATTGGAACTTTTTTCTTCTGAAATGAGGATGCCTTTCTATTGAGGACATCTTGAGCATCCACATTATATTAGAGAGTAAGGACATGGCCAAGTACCACATTTCTTCGAATATTTTCCGCCCTCGAATATTTGCCACCCTCAAATAGTAGCCGCTGAATCAAAAGCTCTGAGCAAATAAACGCTGCCCTTGAATAGTAGTCGTGGCTAGTAAACGCAGCACACGCACACGTATGCAAATAATTTCTGACAATGGTCTTTGGGCTAACGCTAGGGCTGTTCGTGTTGTACAACTCTTTTCCATGGCTGACAGCAGGACTGAGAGGCTGTGCGTACTACTGACAGCGTCTAACAGTCATCACTGCATCGCTAGTACATACCTTATCCAGCCGTCGTTGATGTCTGCGGGCTTTCTAAAGAAATAAACACCGCCCTCGAATAGTAGCCGCCCTCAAATAGTAGCCATACAAAACCGAGCAGCGAAAAAAATAGTAGCCACAGTGTCTGATCGAAGAAACACAGTATCAACCAGGTGTTCTTAATTCAGCAGGGTGTGTGTCCTTAGAAAGGAATTCCCCTGTTGTTCCTATGTGACATAGGAGCCCTGACTAGTACTGGTACATTTCAAAGTGTAGTACTGAGTTGCTACAGAACTGTTGACCGCACTTTGACCCCCAACCACAAAAGTCTGAAAAGGTTAGCCATAACATAATACTTGTAATAAAATATAGGTCTCCAGGAATCTGCTCCTAATCTCCTAATTACAGTGTACTGCTTTTTCCATATATGGTCCGTTCTAGTGTATGAGAGAGACGTGAGCCACATTCTCAATGTGTCACCTAGGTAACAATGTTAAGCAGCAGGGTTACCCTCTTCTGCCTCTAGAGGAAGCGTTGCACAACTCAGTGAGTCTACAGTGGCAGGTTAGAGAACACGAAAATGCATCTGTCTTGTGTCCTCATGTCAGAGTTGGGACTCAGTCTAAGTGTCCAAGGTGTCCTCAGGACCTTCACCACAGTGTGGTTCCATGAAAAACTTCTAGTAACTTTTGGTCGCTGACAAACATAGCCACAGAAATTCTAAAAAAGCCGAGCGTATACCACAATGTACATGGGTACAGACATCCAGGGATCACTGTGCTGATCTACCTGATTATCTATTTATCCTTATATGGTCTGATCATTGGTATGGGTGGGAGCATTCTCAAAGTGTTACCTAGGTAACAGAATGTCAAGCACCCTCTTCTATTTAGTGTCACAGGAAGCATTGCGTAACTACAGTGAAATGTGTCTAAAGTAGACACATTTGGGATCATAAGTCCCGATTAGCAAACAGTACACTGTTTGTAGATCGGGAAATTTGTGCCTATAACATATTTTTGTTTGACAAACAGCGAAAATGAAAAATTAACTGCAGTAGCCCATAGTTAGGACTTTGTCAATGTCCTAATTAACTAATTCATTCAGGGGTGTCCTCTAAGTGCCAGATGACAATTCACACAACACAGTTTGAGAGAGAGGCCCTCACATGCATGTCTGGTGTCTCTTTCCACTGCCTCCAAACTTCAAGTTGTCCCTGCGTGATAGATAACACATAGAATTGTGTCATGCATGCCAGAGACAAACTGTCAGATGGCAACTATTAACAGAACTAATCTCAACTCAAGCAACTCATGGCTATTCTCAAATACTGGCTGCCCAACGCTGTAAACACAGCTTGCTAGTTGTCACTAGAAGAAGGAAATCCCTAGTTATTTCTCTAATTTGTCATACTTGGCTTCCACTAATGTGGAACATATTTGAAATTTAAAAGCTCTTCATTAGTCTCAACTCTGGAATGTAAAAGAATCCAACTAAAGCCCTCCAAGGATGTACACTTGCACACACGTATGTATGTCTGTAAAAAGTCTTTTTGTAGTCATTCACTAAGTCACACAAGGGCTTTCTTTATGGATATGAAGGTTTGTTGTAACACTTGCCAGGAATTTGAATACCCTCACTTTTACACTGCTTGTGAGTGCAATGAACTTTAGACCAGGTGTCAGCAAATTCTGATCATAACTGTTACTAGGGTAACACTGAACATAGCATAGTAGGTGAATTTCAAGCATGGTTAACCACAATCTGCTTAGGCCTTCACCACACACCAATGGCCAGCTCTAAAATGCAAGTGGTGAATATCCTACAAGACACAGAGCTGTGAGAGAGAACAAGGAGAAAAAATTCCTGGATCCAGCTCAGATTTGAGCCCAAGACCTCTTTGAATACTAGTTGAAAGCTCTTATCACTAAGCCACTTGGACCCCTGGCAGAGGAGCATAAGACAAGCTACATTAGCAGCATTGTCTAGAGGCCTCAGCTGAATTTCAACTGATTTTCAGACTGGAACACTGGCCAAACTATGGAATCTTAAAGCTCAGTCAAGCCTCTGAGACACAGACACAATGGCCGAACTATGAGATCGTAAGACACACTGGTGCCATAGTGAAACAGTGTATTTTGATTGATCCCAAATTTGGGTACTGGTACACATGTGACCACCACATCTAACTGCTAGCTTCCAGCCAAATGTTAATCACCATATGAGCTTTTATTTCTATGTTTGTAGATTTTCGTAGCCATTGCCATAGTAAGATAATTATGTGGGAGTATAAGAGCTCATTAGTGACTGAATTACAAGAACCGTATCTCTTTCACACCGTGTCGTACTACTCAAGACTTTGCTATCATGTATGTGAAAAGTACACTTAAAAACAGAATACACATACATGTACATGTAATGGCTTTGTGGAAATAAAACAATGGCACAGATCAACAAAGTTCAGTGCATGGCACTTACTTGCAACCGGCACATGAACCACAGTGATACTTTTGGAGGCACCCGATGCACTCTCTGCAGCGGCTCCGTTTAATCCAACTCTTGCTCCTTGTTTTAGAGTAGCAGGTGGTAGTAGTCTCTCCATTGTCCATGACCAGGGGAGACCCAGACATAGCTGCTGGGTGTGCCATGAGGAGCGTGGGTGGGTTGGTAGTTACTGTGTACACTGTACGGATGGTCTCCGTCACGTCTTGATTACTGGAGTCAGCTGTATTTTATAAAGGAATGCTATAGATCACTGGAGTTTGAAAGATGGCAATTAGTATAGTCCAGGTATTTGACATACTAATAGGCTGCCATAGCAAAGAAAGCACGCAATAGACACTGCTTGTGCAAACTGCTTCTGTGGTTTGCATGTGCTATAGATCACTGGAGTTTGAAAGATGGCAATTAGCATAGGCCAGACATTCAGGCATAATAGTAATAGGCTGCCATAGCATGCATTAGACGCTTGCACACTTGTAGCAGGTCTTGCTTGTGCAAACTACTATAGACTGTTCTGTGTTTGCACGACCCAAACACCATGCAGGCACTATACTCCATGTAATAGTATCCACTGAACAAATTTTGTGGGTGAGCTGACTACATTATCTTTCTTCATGATGGGAGCAGATTTGTATCATTGCTGAACAGTTGCCTGTGACTCCTCATGAGCTGAAGAGACTCCACATGAGCGTAGACAGCCAGGCCCCACTTTGTTAGCAGTTTGGTGGGAAATATTATAGGAATTTAGTAGGAAACATTACAGGAATTTAGTGGAGATGCCTGGCTGATGTTTTGTCTTCATAGCAATAGCAAAACAAAGTGTGAGTTGATTGCTAGCTCAAATGGTTGATGATTTGCATCTCGGTAACATCATAGATAACATAGCTATATTATCTATGGTCACATGCAGCATGTATTCCCTTATATGGAAGGAGACCAGGACGGTCACACAGCAGTAAATTAACTCACACGTAATAGCTTTTCTGAAGGTTTTTTTGATAGCACAGTCTAGCTTATTAAATGCATCGTGGCGAGATTTAAGTTACAGTATCGTTGCGTGAACAACGGAACTGCAAGTCCTGCGTCTTCCGTCACTGATTGGAAAATACTTATACACGCCAGCACTATAATTTCGCGCAAGTTTGCAGCACTAGGCAACAACTATCGAAAATCGTTCTAGTCGGCAACGAGACAACTTTACAGACAAGGAAAGTCAAAGCCCTCGTAGTCCGCCTATGGTGATCATCATAGACGGTCTAGTCCACGGTCCCATTACCGATCTATGAGTAGACCACGACATCGCGCGTTTTAGATACAAACTCACTTAGTGCGGGATTCATCTTGGGACGAAAGACTGGAACGATCCGATTGTCAGGAAAAATATCCTCTCTGTAGTTTTTCAGTCGAACCCTCTTTCCTACATAGACGGCTAGATCGGTAGATCATCTACCTTTATCCGGTATGTGGATTAGCACCTAGAAACCCGCCTACCCGATCTGTTTTTTATCGGGATGTTTCCCGGCCTGAGCAGAAAAATTCCGTCCTCGGGACGAGGATCAGTCTGGGAACGAGACTACTTAGAAGTATCTCGTGATGTCTTCGATCATCATTAGGCCTCGTTCCCAGGCTCTCCCCGCAATATGGAGGATTGAGCCTGAGAACGAGGCTAGCTTTCGATTGCAAGCACATGTAAATTGACTGTCAAGCCAAGCCTATATAATGCTCGTTTCTAAAGTTTTATATACCACAAGATCATTGTTTAATTACGTACCACTGCCGTCGGCATCTATACCGCATCTGTCCGGATATATGTCGAATCACTTCCGCGGGACTGCCAACCTTTGACCTCCAGTGACGTTGTAAAACAGTAACCTCGTACCGATATATACCCATACCCCCAAGCGTGCAGGCTCCAGAGGCACATAAACAGTACGCGAGACGTCGGCAAAGGATCTTAGCCTTAGGTTAGTAACAGAGAACTCTATTTTCATTTAATGCTAAGCACACATGAGTATATTAATGTACTTTAATTAAAAAAAAAATTCGCTGATCAATTCTGCCTGTTCAGTTTGTAAGCTAGCAGCTGTCACGCAGTGTTCTTCTGATGTGTTGGGACAGTTTATCCTGTGCCTGCACAAACCAGAGGAAAATTAAAATGCGTTAAAAATAGATCACTATTACCCAAACTGTATCTCAAACACGTTTGATCTGCCCAAGCATTCAGTGAAGAAAATCCTCCAGAAACTCATGCTCGTACCACATTTTTAATTTTAACTTGAGACTGTGCACAAGCTGGGACTCCAACAAACCTCTTTTTACTTTGTAACCTACCTATATGCTTGCTGGGTTTCTCTTTTTGTTCCTGTCTCTGACCTTTACACTATACATTGTTTCCTCTCCTGCCTTGCCAACCCCAAACCCATACATGAACTGAAACCGGTAAATAACACACCATGCATCGTGATTTCAGCTAGCTTACCATTGAAAGTGATCTTCGCAGCACACGGCATTTGGAATAGCCCTCAACCCAGCTGGAGACCTGGAAAAATGAACACAACCATGATGTAGTCCAGTAATTTAGTGATACATGCAACCATTCTTCAACCTTCACATATACCTATGATGGTACTCCAGGTTCAGCACTATTTTTGTCACTAATAGCTATAGTGCACTTTAACTTTACGCTAGCTATACTGGCCCTACCAGGTAGCATTGATCATGGAGTAGTGCTGAGAGAAGGCTTTACCAAGACAGTGTGAGCACATGTGCAGATCATAGATGTTCACCACCGCACATGTAGCCTTGCAGCACTTCAGCTGCATGTGGAGTGGAGGGAGATTGCCAATAAAGAAATGCCTAGTGATAGTCAACCGGTTAGATTTGTGAGTGGTTCAAGTAAAATTCAAATATTAATGATATTCATAGAATCACGTGCCAATTAAGGTGGGTGTGGCCAACATCCACTGGGTAATATATATACTAGTTAGTAATATACCTGCACATTTGTAGATGAAGAAAAGCAACTTTAATAACCTGCGAGTCTTTCCATTAATAGAACTTGAGTCATGTGACATAAAGTTTGAATTTTACTTGAACCCCTCACATTTATATCCTCATTCCTGGGTCATTCTCACATTCTGCGCTGGATTGTGTATACATGGATAACATCCTTATATGCCATTCATCTGGCTTTTGATCTTAGGTTCCTTTGTTCTATACTGTACACTATCATTATTATCATCATATATGGTATTATTGCTGGACAAAAAATACATATAAGCTCTCATGCTTTGTCTATAAAGGAAGGAAGGTTGGAGTGGTGGAGTCATAACTATACATGTTGTTGAAGTATTACCATTCTCCCCAGCTTGTAGGAATAGAGCATGTTGTGAGAGGGATGGGAGAGGAGGTGGGATGATAAGTGTCCCCTGCCATCACAACACACAGCACTGCATGCAAAAGGGAGCAAAGTAACAATATGCAGTGTATATATGGTCCTCTATAAACATGGCTATAGACTAACCCACACTCAAGGCAACAGGCAAGGTTACTGTGAACCCCACAGTCACTGCAGTGATCTCCTTTCCTTCTCTTCAACTCCCTGCACCTGCAACGTGGAAACAATGATTATACTACACAGAAAAGAATACATGATCACCTATTATGGTTAGCCATTTTTCTCCTTCTATGCACAAATGGGCCAAGAAAATGCTCCTCTCACTTCTAGGGGGTCCATTTCTGGCTTTTTTGGTCTGTACAGGCATTTACTAGTCGAGAGCTCTGACTATTAAAAAGCTTGCTTATTACAAAATATGGTACATTTAAGGGACCACAAATATGCTAAAAGTGACTCCTAGAGAATTAGCTAGTCTGTTCATGACTAAGCTTGTTCTTTCATCTCCCAAGTGACCACTGTACAACATGTATTGGGAAGGACTGGGGATTAGTTTTTAGTTGGTACATGAGCAGAGAGGTATCCCTTGGCTGAAGACTTACTTTGCATAGTAGTCTTGTAGCTGTGCCGAGATTCTAGGAGACTTGTGTTTCCTTTGCCACTCAGTATTTTTTACTGTACAGTCCTCAGAGAGGTGGCCAACATTACCACACTTCCAGCTGTGAGCGGCAAAATTAAAGATAAGGAATTATGCACCCATGCATTATAAAGTACTGGTACAGTGACAGTGGAATGGTCTTCCTAGCAACAAATAGTTGCCTGCTACATTATTGGTATTCTGTTCAACTTCCCACCTGGTGAAAATGGGATGGCTCAAGCTAAAATGCACAATGTGGTAATCCATTAACCTAAGGAGGTTTGGTGCAGCCTCATTGACAGGCCACTATTCAACTCTTTGTATGTGTGGGAGAACCTGTGAATGAGACTAGCACGGTCCACTCCATTACCATTGATACGCTGAGAGGGGTGAGGGTGCACAAATCCATCTGTTCCTCTCACTATCCCATCTCCCTTCCACCCTAGGGAATAGTAATTCCTGTCTTGACTCCTGTATGTATACATGTATAGATGAAGCATTAAGAACAGGAAATAGCAACAAAGAATTCTTTTTACATTGTATAAAAAAAACGTGTGTGGAGTTTGATTATCATGGTACTTTGTGTTCTCTTTGAGCTTCCAAAACACAATTTAGATCCTCAGCTTACCTCGGTATCGGAGTCATCTGACTCAGCAGGCTGGAAGAACCCCAGCCCTGGTTCCTCCTCAGAGCTGCTACCATCATCAGGCTGCTCCCTGCCTAGTACCTCATCAGACCCTTCAAACATGGCTGGGGAGTGCACATACATAATGAATTTAGGCATCTCTTGAGCAGGTTTCTGTATATCTACAATTCACTACAGTAGCAGAATGTACTTCGAGGTATGACTCATGATCAACACCATATATAGCAATGGGTTTTAATTAGATCCTTGTACCGAGCTACATAACAGATCTTAGTACACAGAAACTACATTAAACAATAAACGATTGAACTTGTGAAAAAACTTGATTGGGGAAAAGTTTAACAAAATATCTAATAGGTGCGTTTGGTGTCTATATATGTATGGTAAGTATTTAGAATACCTTGCTGCATGGAGACTGTAGCTATCCAGCAACACTCACTGTACACTCAACCAACCTTGTATTACAGCGGGGATTTCAAGCTTTCCTTCTCTTGCATGTGTAGTAGCACCCTCTTCCTTACCACCACTGCACCCTCCATCGTTTTCTCCTTCCTCCCTCTCCCCACGCCCGCTGTCTCTCCAGAAACTCTCCCCCTCTGCATCATCATCACTCCCCCCACTCTCCACACTTTCTCCACTCTCTCTGCTCTCCACACTCTCAATGTAATTGGCTATAGCAGATAATCCAACTGAACTACACACAGCAGCGACCTCAGGTAGAGATGGTTTCTGACTCGATCGTAAGGTGTTGCTCTCCTTATTATGATCAGACTTCTCTTTATTGCTAATAAATTTACTCAACCTCTTGCTGTCAGCGGGACTTCCAGTCACCTCTGGCCTTCTTGAACTACTTGGAAGCTCCTCACCAACACTTGAAATTGTGGCATGTTCTGATACTAACTGATCAAGATGTGGACTTGTTGGAGAGCAATCTGACTGAGTTAAGGAGGATTTGTGATGTTTTTTGAACCTCTTGGCTTGTACTCTACTTCTGTCACCTGTTGTGAGATCAAGAAAGGTTTGTACACATAATTTCTCCGTCATTCATTACTGCTGTAGACCATCACTGACCATGTTTACCACTCACTTTATCATGCACACAAACCTCTTTCTCTTTTCACATTCGGTCTGTGTTTGACACATGAAGGACTTGCTACCACTGCACCAGTGATGAGGCTACCATAAACCTTTCCCTCATCATCACCTAGGAGATGTCAATACCGACAAATGTAAGAACCCCACTATGAAATGGAAGGAGGAGCTAGGATGGTCACATTGAAACTGTCACAAAACACTATCATTATCCAGTAACTAACACATGCAACACTAGGGAAATAAAATTGATCTACACATGGTGAATGTAACTTTAAAGTTTTAAAGTTACTCTTAGCCTAGCCTCGTTCCTAGGCCCGAAGAGGAGAAAAAGGGCCTGGTTTCAGCCGTTTGCGCATGCGCTTAATTATCACTGATTTAAGCACATGTCGATCAGTGGGAGGGTGCTAATGACGCCTTCAAAGTCACATGGTCAATTGCATGACATCGCTATTCACAGTATCCAACCAGCTTAGCTAGCTAGCCTGAGCAGCTTTTATCTCAGCGCCTTGGCCAACAGCCTTGCGCTGTTTATCAATGAAGATCTCTAGCAGAAAGGGCAGACAGAAGTGCAATGGAAGCCCAAGTTACCTCTTACGATGGTTTTACGTGTAGGTAGCCACTTCTTGTCAACCGAATCCACGGGAGCTCGCATTTTTCATTTATAGCTTCAAATCAGCCGCTGGATGAGAACAATCAAGTAAATTTCTATCTTTGCATGCCATATGCTGCTATGATAAATCTACGGACAGTGTAACGCTTAGTATCAACATCGGCGTCACGAGCGTACGGAAGTATATAAATGTATGCGGAGGCGGTGAAATTCCGCCCATGCGTGGACAGCTGAAACCACGCCCTTTCTCCTCCTCCTCTTTGGGCCTGGGAACGAGGCTACCTTAGCCCTAATCTGCTCACATGGGGGTGGGTGGACATATGGGCTAGGTGTAAACGTACCAAACTCTTTTCTTGCATGAGTCAGTTGCGATGGCAGAATATCTCCAGTGGCTAATTTGTAGCCCTGCATGTGCATAATGTATGTTTGTGCAGACTGATAGAAGGGTAGCCATGGATTCTATCCCAGCATTTGTTGCTTGGACTATGGAGAATGTGGAACAGTACTGCAAGTGGTAAAAGCTGGGGTGGAGGCTAGGAACAAGCTAGGCTATACTTTTGTGTGTGTTGGGTGGGGTGGGGTGTGTGGGGGGGGAGGGTAACACAGGTCATGTAATAAACAGGGCCACCCCATCTAATTAACTACACCAGTTAGCAACAAGTACCTGGAGATATATGTGTGAGTTACACACAATGGTATGCACTGAGAACTAGTTTTAGTCTAGTCTGCTTGCCTGTAAGTTTTGTAGAACGTGGCCAAGATCAAAACTCTTTTCATCTGTGGAACAAATCAATTTGTTACTATAATTAATATGCATGAGCGCTTGCCAGAGACCCTTGGCACTACCACAAATTATGGTTTCAGGGTTTGACACTGATATTCAGCTACTAACGCACGAAATACTTTTTCCAGCCGCAAGATGTACAAAAATACTCACACACATATCGTTGTTGCTTGGGTAAGTCACTCATAACTGGGCAAATCGGGTTCAAAGTTTAATTAGACAGTCACGTCTATGGTCACACCTAGTCTCGTCCCCAGGCCCCACCCGATTTCGGGCGGGGCCTGGGGACGAGGCTAGGTTACATCGCGTATCGATGGTCACGTCGTTGGGTCACGTCGATGGTCACGTACGTATGTCAGACCCTACCCGGAGGAAGGGCCTATAGGGTTTAATAGGGTTAGCCTAACCCTCCAGGTAGGGTCGGGCCACGCGAGACTAGGTCACGTCTGTGATCACGTCTGTGATCACGTCTAGTCTATGGTCACATCTCATGCATCTAGTCTATGGTCACGTCTAGTCATGGTCGCATCTAGTCTATGGTCACGTCTAGTCACGAAGTAAACGGTCCCTGGGTATAGTCTACTTCAGAGTAAATGATCCCCCTCTGAAGTACATGTAAATTACCCCCTTCCTTGCAACCACAGTCCTGTGTGTCCTACCTTGGTTCCAACAAGTGGAGAAAACGTGTTCTAAAATACATCTGTATGCAAATCGTGCCACGTACAGATGTGCTGTGTCATTCATGCCTCGACTTCCCGCAACCAGATAGCTTCAACGATTGGACTGTACAAGAGTCAAATTTTTAGTGTTAAAGTTGTACAGCCATCACTTTAAACTTATTCACACAGATGGTGAATACATGCAGACTCTACTTGAGCCTGAGGGAACATCTGTACAAAAGTTTAACTCTAGTTTGAGGGTTGAGTGGGGGATCATTTTCTTCAAGGGGGGATCCGTTACTCCAGAGTAAGTGATCTCTGGAGGAACAGCTACTCCGGAGTATATTGCCTGGGGGACCAATTGCTCCAGACTTTACTTTGTGACAGCTCTATTGCCCCAGTAGCTAGCTATAGCTAACCCATTATGCTTTGGAGTTAATTATGTAGCGGAAAGTGGGAATAATTGTGATGGAATGCAGCATTCAATGAACTATACATCACGGACAATTATCATGTGTACAATAATAATACTTGATTTGGGGTCAGTTGTCATTGCATTTATGTCTCATTGATTAGCCTTGTTCCCAGGCTCTCCCGAGAGCCTGGGAACGAGGCTACTCATTGATCATCAGTACTTGAGTGAAGCATAGAACATATTAAGATAAAATCGGAGAATTTTGGAATAGAGAGTGTTGGCGATTTGGAGCATAATGTCCACCAGCCCCCAAATGTGAATCCATTATCAGTACATTTTGTGGTCAGAACCAAGCCTTCAACCAGATAGAAAATGTACAAAAAATGAGCTTAATTTCACCTATAGTGTCTCAATGCTCAAGCTTGCTATGCATAATGTGCAGTAGCGGAGTCTGCCCACGTACTAGCTAACTTGCACTGCACAATGCAGCTTTGTCAACATGCAAGTATCATGTTGCAGAATAAGAGCATTTGGGACATAAATATTTTTGGCTCATGTTTCGTGTTCCTTTGATTTCTCAGATTAGTGGTACTACATTAGGCTTCTGTATACGAAACGAAAAGTGAGAGTTAGGACAAATTAGGACTAATTCTTGGGTTTGTGTAAGCTATTGTCAACGTTTCTGTGTATATTTGTTGCTATTGGTGAAATTTGTACATGAAATTTGTGAAACAGCTACAGGAGCCGTAACATATCCATGTTACAGTACCTATCCCATAATTTGAAAAATATTTTTTTTAGTTGCATAATATGGGGGAGTTTTTATGTGGTGTCTGCAGTCTTATTGCCATTCCCAGACTCCACACAGTCTGGGAATGGGGCAAAAGGTAACTATTTTGAGACAGATATATTAAGTTTATAAGTCTTCTATGTTGAAACTACACCCAGGATATTATCATACTTTTGTGCTTACCTTTATCTTAATATAGAGGGTTTTACTACAACAAAAATGCAGACACGATTATCTTGGGGTATTTTAGGGTGTGGCTGATACCATCATGTGTTGAAACTGGGTAACATCCCCTCACCATACGATAGGCAAGTATAGCTTCACCTACCATGAAGCATAAGTGTGTCTGTAAACAAACATGTAAACACAGAGACCGGCAAGGGGTTTTGTAATCAAACACCACCTTGTCTGGCTTGTAGATGGATGAGGGAACATTTTATGTGTACTGTGCCATAGTGCACTCAGGTTTTGCTTACTTTCTCTTTCATTGCATGTAGCTAGCTAGGTAGGCTAGCTATGCGTCTTGTAGTGAGCTTACAAAGGCTATGCATATGCAACAGTGTACTATTGATCAGAGATGACAGGAGTTCGTCAATGATGTCAACTGTATTCACTGTATCACAGCCAAGTATTTGCCTCCGACACCCAAACAAAGTAGCAATGGGTTGTTTGGCTTTGTGTAGACTTTATTGTTCCTTTTGTTGGATAAGCTTGGCACTTTCATGTATTATGTTTAGACCAGCCAAACCAGTACAATTAGATTGTAGTGCCCACCAGTGCTTCACATCTGTTTGCAACAAGATTCCATACATGGGTGTAGGCCACATGCCTTGTACAGCAACACTCATACTATAAAAGGATGCTTTAAAGCCGTGTCAGTGCATTAAACGGACTGCTACCAATAGCATATGTGGCTAGTAGCTACTTCTCTCTTGGAGGAATCATGTCTGTTGTATCAGTAACATCGTGGTTGAGTACTCAATGGATACTTTCAGCATTGCTGGCTCTGCACATTTCAAGCATCTTTGGGCAGATCAAGACCAATGCTGGTAAGAATGTGTAGCTAAATGCCTTCAGTCTAGAGGTAATATATACCTGTGTAGGTATATTACAGGACTGAAGAATAGCTAAATCCTGATGAGCATGACAATGATGACAACATGACTGTATGTGCATTACAATTAAGAAAGCTAGCTAGCATTAGTAGCTATTGATAGGTATATGATTGCTAAATCAAACAGTAATGCATCTATTATACAATCATCTAACTGAGATGTGTTGCATACTTCAGCTACTAATAGCTACTCTTGGCACAGGCATTTTTTAGATTGAAGATGTGTGTAGCTACATTGTAATCTGCCAGTGAGCAGCTACTGACTGTAACTTATGTCTCTCAGAATCCACAGAGCCATACTTACTGTTTGCTAACCTCCACTCAATCAGAAGAATGGACCTCAATGGAAGCAGATTTGAGACATTAATCTACAGTAATGACAGCCATGCTGTTGGACTAGACTATGACTTGAGGTAAGTCTGATACCTCAGACTAGCTACTCAGACTGGCTAGCCTCTAACATGGCATCTGACATCGGTGCATGTTTGCACTCTGTGAGATTAAGCTACAACACACAGTCATCATAGCTATATATGGCTGTTTGCACTTGCTTGTCATCCATTGTACGTCTTCTTTCAGCAGGATATTATAGCTACATTGTATAGTACATCCTTAATTGTTAGTTGTGTATATATATATGGCTATTGGCATAAATCCCTTATGTCTTCCTTCACTGTAGTATCAACTGTAGCCATAGGTTGCAGACTGATTCTCTGCTTGTTAATGGTGACAATAGCTATACTGCACACACTTGTACTGACAAAGTTTGTTATATCAATTGCACTCTGGGGAGGTTCTGGATACCTCCTAACAAATTTACTACATGTATGGTATTGCCCATTTGTAACTGCCCTACATAGCAGAGTTGAAGTCTAATAGTACAAAGTTTGTCATATACATCTGGTGTGGAATCATTTACATAATTCAGGGCATGTTGGATTTCTGTAGGCGAGGCTACATGTTTTGGACCGAGAAGAGGAGAAAAGTAATCATGAAAGCACGCTTAGATGGCTCAGAGCCCACGACATTGGTCACAACAGATGTAGGATCATCAGGTGGGTTACGGATGTGCAAACATATATATTTATACAACAGATCTAAGCACACTCATTTTTTGGGGATGTTGCTAAACCCATGTGTATGAACAAATGTATCTGTGTGTGCACACACCACCTAACTGGTCAAAATTTGTGTGTACACAACCAACTCATTAGGAAAATGTGTATGCATACGACCCACTCACTTGTCAATGTGTGTGTGTGTGTGTGTGTGTGTGTGCGTGTGCACAACCAGCTCTAGCTCTCTAGTTTACTAGCCTTTCTTCACAAGTGAATGGAAGAAAATATGAGCCGTTGCTATAGCCACTCCATCACTATTCTCACACTATGGTTGTTCCCTTTCATCTTACTGACTGTTTAAGTTGAATGCACCATTCATCTACACACTGTCCCAGATGAGTGTCTAAAAATTGTGACTAATGCTAAGTATCATTCATTTACATACTGCCCTAGGTGTGTGTCCAAGAGTATCATGGTGACTCTAGTGCAGTATCTAAGTACCATTCATCTACACATTTAAGCGTTGGCATTTCTGAATGACTATTGGATTGACTCATACATTTTGCAGATGGCTTGGCTTGGGATTGGATCAATGAAAAGCTCTATTGGACAAATCCTGACAACGAGACTATTGAAGTCTATGACCCACAAACCAGGTTTAGAAAGGTGCTTGCTACTACTGGTCCAGGCAGCTCTCCCAGAGCCATTGTGGTGGATCCATCTAAGGGGTAGGTTACTTTGGTTGTTATGACATACATGTGCAAACACATTTATCATGCACCTGCACGGCACACATACATGTAGATATAATTATTCCACCAGTATACAGGCCTGCCACACACCATACGTCACACACACACACACACCATACATCACACACACACACACACACACACACACACACACACACACACACACACACACACACACACACACACACACACACACACACACACACACACACACACACACACACACACACACTAAATAGACTTGGAATGTGCACGGTGTATACACAACGTTTATTGATGTAAAATGTATAAAATAGTGCGGGACCTTCATCCTCTTACATCACATATTTTGACGAGAATTACGAGCCAATCCTAAGTGTACAATGTAAGCAATGCAGTATACTGTACTATGCGTGGTACAGTACTCCTGTGAATATATGTGGGAGTCCTGTTGTAAGGTCTACACAATAGTACAGGTATGCAGCTAACGGGCTTCCAGTGAGGAGGATCAGCCTTTGCGGCTGCGTACATTAAGCCACATCATCACATTTGTTAATAAGATATGTGATCAATGGCATGAAAAACATTATTAATTCTCTACACCCAAAGCTGATGCAGGAAAATGGATTTATTTAGCCTGAAGAAGTGAGCGTTGTGTATTCCACTTACTGCATGAATTGATATCATGTTCACCAAGAAGCTGGAAAGTGATTTCATAGTCTTTGTGCATTTACAGACAATAGTAAATTCATAGCAGCTGGGCGAAGCCATGTCTTGCAAAGTTTTCTTTCCAACCTGTGAAGCCAGTTTTATAATCCCTGAAACCATTACATGGTGCAAAGGTTCATGCATATAGGTGATTGACATACATGCTTCAAATTTCTGACTTGAGGTATTCAGAATCAGTTTGATATCATCAGATTGTGTACAAGATTCTTTGCTTCCAACGTTTGGGAACAAGGCCAGAGGAAGTCACGTGGGGACAGTATTTCACTACTGCCAGGGAATTCCTTCGCTGGAGATCCATTTGCATTGTGTGCAGCCATAATAACCCTTGTACACAATGTAGTCATGCATGTACCTTCATACTTCCCCTCAATGGTATTACATCATGACTATATATATATCGGAAGCAGTAGGAAACGACTCGGTTATGGCCACATGTAGTTATAGCTTGCCAGACGTAGCTGTAGGGGTTTATGTTTACTGTAACAAGGGAGACTTTCTTGTTCTGAAAACATAGTTAGTGAGCCAATTTCAACATTTGTTTATGTTCATGTTACCAAACTTAGTATGCAGCCCTCTTCCTTGTGGTGCCGCACCCATGATTTGTCACTTCCTGTTTGTATTTGTAGTTTGCTTCCTGTTTGGAATATCAAATACATGTCATATCCTTGAGGGAAACTGGATCATCACTGCTGCCCACCCCCAAATCATGTGCTTTGTAAACGTATTGCCATACTGCACTGCTGGTCACAGCGACAGAATATGTTACCTGCTAAATGCACACTTCCGCACGTTGTCTGCCATGCAGCCACACATAAAAATACCCAAGTGTACTATACCTGTTTTAGCCTAGTTGGACCTTATTTGTCAGTGCAGTGTAGCAATCTGTTCTGACCAGCAGTTCTGACAACAACAGCAACAGAATTACATACTCAGCTAGCCACTAAGATCAAAGGCTTATAATGCTGGTACTCAAAGGGTAGAACTAGGATTACAATTATCAGTTCCTGCAATCATCAAATATTGTTTATTATTACAGCTGGCTCTATTGGTCAGACTGGGGACGTGAACCAAAGATTGTTAGGACTTCTATGGATGGTAATATTTCCACTGTGCTCCACAATACTAGTCTTGAGTGGCCCAATGCTCTCACACTGGATATTGACAACCAGAATCTCTACTGGATTGATGGAATACTTGATCAAATCGAGACCTCGAATGCAGATGGTTGCGGCAGAAAAGTACTGACGAAACAGAATATAAGTCGTCCATTTGCAGTGTCATATTTCAGAAACCAGTTATACTGGTCTGACTGGTCTCGGAACACTATTCGGACAGTGTCTCTAAAGATGCCTAACAATGTCACTTTTGTTAATAGTCGCAATAGGCTGGTGGATGATCCAGTTGGAATTGAGGTTGTTACTGCAGCCAGACAGCCACAAGGTATGTATAGTAATTTTGCCAGCCACATAATTATGATGTATGCATAGTAATTTTTCCAGCCACAATGTATGTATACTAATTTTTCCAGCCACAATGTATGTATGTATAGTAATTTTCCCAGCCACAATGTATGTTTACTAATTTTTCCAGCCACAATGTATGTACAGTAATTTTGCTTGCCAACATCTGCAACTTTGAGTACATAAATAGTTAATTGGTAATGTACACTCCCAAATTCAAAAGGTCTTACAGGGAATTTACAACAAGAGGAGGTTGATCATGTTTACATTTTCCTTCTTGCCTGCAGACATTGCAAACCCTTGTGCAATTGACAACGGTGGATGTACCCATCTCTGTTTGTTAAGTGCAGTGGGACCAGCCGGCTACTGTTGTGTCTGCCCAGAGGGAGTTGATCTACCAGAATGCTCAGGTATGCATTTTATTAATATCAGCTATACTAAGCATTATTATTATTTTTTATTAGTAATTGCTACCTCCTACGTAGCCATATTAACACAATGCAGTGTATATGTGCCTTAGCCCTTGCACCCATTAGCTGTTACAAAGTTCTCAGTTTATTACTTAATGGCCTAATACACATTCAGATTTCATTACTGCCTTAATCAGTACACACGTTAATTGTCAGGTGTCACTCTTGGCTTTTTATGGCAATTTCTCTTCATCAGTAGCATAGTAAATATGCATACCAGCAAATTATACACTGGCCTGTCTCCAACACCATGTGGTGCTCCAAGTTTGTGTACTTTGCTTAGATAGATAGGTAGGTAAATAGATAGATAGATAGATAGATAGATAGATAGATAGATAGATAGATAGATAGACAGATAGATAGATAGATATTCGTCTCATTCACTAGATTATAGAAATATCACTAGCTAAGCATTACATTATGTCTTTGTAATTTTTTTCAGTGTGTCCGGCTCCACAGCCATCTACCGGTAAGTTACAATTATTAGCTAACAGTAGTAACTGTCACACAATGTAGTTATATTACACTAAGAATGACACTGTATGGATGTTGAAACGTTGCTGCAAAAGGTGAATGTCTGGCTAGTTATAAGCAGTGAAATTCTACCTATGTTGTATGTAACAGATTCATTCTAATCAGGGTTAGGGGTGGTGTAATTGACTGTTGAAATTTGCTGATGAGCAATTCATTATGATATGTTACACCCCTAACACACCTGTCACACACACAGCCAGTCCAGGTGCAACCACATTTGTCTCCCCCTCACCAACACCAACACCAGGTGAGAGAAATTGCATAGAAGTTATTCTTGCATGGAAAGTTGGATTTACTAGTCATTTATTATGTGTGTACAAATATACTCTGTATGATGGAACAAGGTCTTTCTTTTGTTGGTAATTCATGTAATATAAATACGCATTTATATGCATGTACCTTTCGACAACACAATTCTTAAAATTGGACTGTGGCTAAATGATATTGACGTGTGGCTAAGTAGGTAAACCACATGTAGACAAAATCTCTGAATTGAATTTCATTTTTACTGCTCCAACAAAATAAAATGTTTTCGTTAGGAGACCCCTAGTCTTTAGCTGAAAAGGTGTAGCTATAAAAAAATATCACTGAACACCTTTATAAATTAGGCTCTACAGATTGAACTACAAATTGTTGATAAGAGCAATTAAACATTTTTGGACAAAGCGATTAAAAACAACAAAGCACAGTTGTCAAAGCCCACTTGAGACAAACCAGCTGGAATGGGGCGTTGCGTTCTACCACTTGCCAGCACAGTTAACAACACAGACCACAAGGCATACCTACTTGTTTGAGGGCAAACCTAAAAAAGGTTATAGTGTCAACCACTGCATTCCTAAGTAGTGAACACCCAGTAGCAGTGCATAGCGGAGGGGGGGACTGTCAGGCTGCCACATGTAGTTGATGGATTGCTGTACAGTGAGTGTATGCACACACAATGTGCTGATCATGTCACCATGGTGCCATATGTGTGTGTGTGTGTGTGTGTGGTGGGTTAGAGTGTACATATTCTTAGGCAAGTGTGGGGTTAATGTATGAATACATGTGGGTGCTGTATAACCTTGTAAATACAGCCATTCTGATAATGTACATCTGGAGTCAAGTTTTTCACCCATTGATTTCAGAAGTTATGTAGCTATACAGTTCGACAAACACTATACATACCGCTGGTACAATAACCATTAGTACATTGTATTTCTTATTGTGTGGAAGGTATCAACTAATTTCCACGGCATTGTTGCAAACTCTCACCTGGTATAGTATGAAGGCCTGGGAATGAGGCTAGGTTAATAGGAGCATCCACATTTCTGCAGCTTATAACTCTCCACAGATGTAATTACACATGTGCCGTACATATATACAGGTCCCAGCAATACGACTGCTTATTGCCTGCGTGGTGGTACATGTGAAATTGCTGGCTTCAATACATACGAGTGCAATTGTGTAGGAGGATGTATTGGAATTGGGAACAATGTGGTTATCCATGCAAGTGAGTGGCAGGTTGTAGGCAGATACCGTAAGCCTCTTGACTGGAGGTGTGATAAATTGTGATGTGTACAATATTCTGTACTATTCAATAATCTGTACATGTATATGCTTTAGATCTTTGCACCTGCTTTGATATGCATGTACCGTAATCTTGAAAATAGGCCCACCCTCAAAAATAAGCCCACCCCTTTTTTGAATGAAGTTGTTGCAAAGGGTGTTTTTCTCTCAAAAGTACGCCCACCTATTTGTGCTGTAGTACATGTGGTTATGTTAAGCAAGAAGCACTGAACAAGCAGTACATTGCAAGAGGAGGGACTAACAAATGAAGGCAGACATCATTTGCTGTTATTACATAAGCAAGTGCATGACAAGAAAGGCATAGCAGAATCACTGTATGCTAACTGCGTGTGAGGTGGGCGTATTCTCGGAGAGAAATATCACAACTCTCAAAAATATGCCCACCCCCCTCCCCTCTTTGAGGAGCCACTTAAGTTCATTGCCCATGGGCATATTTTCGAGGGATTACGGTAGCTATATCAATCCCATCAGTCGACAAGTTAGTTGTGAAACGTCTGGTCGGATACTGCAGTATTTGGTTAGATTCTGCAGTGGCTTATAGCTAACTATATTCTAGCCTCATTCCCAGACCGTCAGCAAGACTCCCAGTAGTGCAGTGCATGTACCGTACTGAAGGTCTGGGAATGAGACTAACCACTATCCATACTATAGCTACTAGGATGTTCCCAGGCCTTCAGATTTGGTGATCAAAACTGGAAAGACACAAAAAATAGGGCTATATATAGCTATCGACAACTTTGGGTCTTAACTTCACCATGATTGCACATGCATGTGCTGTGGTGTACATTGAGTCAGTCAGTAGGTAGCTGAAGTTGTGCATGCACTAAGTAACAGTTATGTACCTCACTTAGGAGCGGTGGTAGTTTTACACATTGGTGTTGGTTGTACAACTACCTTGGAAAGTATCGATTGTACAGTAGTGTTGCCTCGGTAGCTAGCTAATGGTTACAGGTTATATCTTGCACTAGGGCCCATACAGCAGAATAGTTCAAGTAGCTACCTTTTCTTGCAGAACAAGAAGATTGATTTAGTTGTTGCATGATAAATAGATTAGCTAATCAGGTAAATGATTGATTGATTGATGGATTGGTTGATTTATGGATGTCTCTGTTTTCTGCAGACAATGTGGCTGCATCGTCAGTGCCAGCTGCTGTGTTTGTCGGGGTAGTGGGAGGACTGATCATGGTCATTTTCCTCATGCTGTTCTTTATGATGTGTGTGATCGGAGTAATAAAGCAGCAGCAGAGAAACAAGGACAGTGAAGGTGACCGCACAAACAATAATCATAGCATGATGACTTGGGAGATTCTTATGCTACCAGTATCACAATAGGGGCTTTCCAAAACCACACCCCCTCCATTAAATTTTCTCCCAGCATCTTGATCTACCTACCATAGTTAGTACTCTATGACTGCAGACTGACTTGCAAATTTCAGCTTTATACCATGTTTCATTCGTTGGATATGCAGGCTTCAAATTTGAAACTTTCCTGTATGTTTAGATGGAGGATTGGGGCCAGATTGGGTCCTAGCTATTAAAATGTATGGGAAAACTGAAATTTTGAGTGTGCAGATCTCAGAAACTAAACATGCTACCCAGCTCAAATTTTCAACTTAGTCTCTTCCTAATGAATACTAAGTCATATCTAAAATTCAGGACAATCAGAGGTACTCCCCAAAAGTGGGTGGGTTTTGGAAAGCTCCTATAGCTATATCTAAGCATTGGGCATGTTCCTCTGTTCACGATTAATGAATAATGGTAACTTACTTAACAGGGTGTGGTATCCTCAACCATTGTCATGTGATGTAATGCTAGTCCAAACTGAAACTGACAATGTGATAGTGTCATGCAAGTACTGCATGCAGGTACATTTTCCAACATTAGGTAAGGGTCCACTTGTGCATGCTGGCTCATGACCTGATGGTATCCTAGGAAACGGGGCTTATGACAACAGTAACTTAGCTACTGTCGGTTAAAATCAGTTTCCAACTCATCTTTTTAAGATGCAGTCATGAAGTTTTACCTAATGCTGTTTAACTATGACAGAACCACCGGATGTAAGTAGTATGCAACCCCGTCAGCTGGAGTGTAGGTGGCACTCCTCCATGTTTGAACACATGTTTTCAGGGTGTGGTTCTATGAATGCTTTTTGGGCAGTGAGATTGGTGGCATTTTGCCAAAGCAATTGCGTAGGTAATACTGCACTCAAATAACTAATTGGTTTGACCGTCCAGAAAATTGTGGTTGGCATCTAGACACTAGACAGGAAGTGCAAACTCCAACGAAAACGAACCTAATATTGAGAGAATGCATTATTGCTGCAGTGTAGTTCTGACGGTGTGTCTCACATGCATTCATTCAAGTGTGCTGTTGTTGTATATTTACAGGCAGCATCAGTTCATCTCCTGCCCACTTTAAACGAACAACAGACACTCCTCCCTCCATCAGTGAACCTGATCACGAGTACTGGAGCATCAAGGGAAACAGTCCATGTCCAAGGCCCAGGGCTGCGTACCTCACAAACAAACGTTCTCTGAATCACTATGTGGTTAACACCTCTTCAGCCACTTCTTCTCAATATCAGGACATTAAAGAAAGCCTTGAGTCAGAGAGGCGCTCCAAGAATGTCACTTTGTAGCTGCAGAAATATTTTACCTTAGTCAAGGTATTTTATATAATGAGTTAATTACATGGATCATTCAGTCAAACATAATTTATGTGTATTCCCCTATTTGTCAAAGTTGTGTTGCTGTAATCATATGTAAAAATCACACAAGTTATATTGTACTGCAGCTGTCATATGAAGAAAATCAACCCATCCTGGCTTATACACTTCATTTTATAACTTCCTGTATTTACTTTTGTTGCACAATGAACCAGCCATTATTCACTAAATGGTCATTGTTTTGTAAGGCATGTACATGTAGCTGGTCTCCATGAATTCTAATTACAATGTGACAGGGAACCTTTCCATTTTGGCTAAAGATATTTCCAGCAAAATGCTGCAAACCTGCATGCATGACTGCTGCTCAGTTGTGGTCATGCATAAAATTGCACATGAACCTTCAGATCGGAAGTATATTGCACCTGTTTGAAAGTGTTTTCTGACAGCTAAAAAAGTACATGTAGGTCTAAAAATTTTTGCTGCATGCAAATACAGCTATGTAGCCTTGTGGGCATACAGTCAAGCACAAAAGGGACTAATAATTTTTCCGAATTGTAATAAGGGGGGTGGATTTATTGTAGTTAAATATTGTCCTATTACAAATACATGGTATCTCATTCCTGTGTTCATAACTGTGTACATGGGAATGAGACCGCATGGTGATTAGAGAGTTCCAAGTTCAATGCACAGTCTTTATGTTTGTAAATGTAGTTCATGGTAAAAAACAGCTACAACAAGTATATTGCATGGTAATGGTGCGTGGAGTTGAGCACTTCATCAAAGTATGATTGTAATGACATAGTACATATGGATTGTAACTACGGACTTGACACAAATATAGATACAGTGCAAGTAACATGAAGGGTTCGTGTAGTTCGAAAAAGTTATAATTAGAAAGTATACTTCAAAGTGACTTTGTAAACAGACTTGTAGCTTATGGCTCCTGACCGGCCTCCAATTACCAGCAGTTCCTCTGGAGACATAACAACAGCTGTGGCGGCACATAGTGGGCGTGGCAAGGGCTTGTTTAGTCGGAGCCACGTTTTGGTCCCAGTGAAGTAGCCACGTACTGCATTCGTAGATCCCATTGCAGTGGAGCCTCCGAGGGCTATTAGCGTGTTTCTAAAAGTTACAATAGTTGCATTTGGGAAATCAGATTCTGTAATAGATCCCCACACATCTGCTGGGCAATTTTCATTCAGGGAGTCGAGTGGAGCACAGTACACTGCTCTCTTTTGCCCATTTCCCCCCATGAGGTATAGCTGATTCTCAAAGAGTGCAGCTTTGGCAGAGTGGATTTTCACTGGTAGTGGAGCTACATAGTACCATTCACTTCCATCAAACACCTCCACATTATCTAGTGAGGTCAGAAGTGCATTCTTACCGCCTGCAACTATGATGTGTTCTTTATGGCTCAATGCTGCGGGCTGCATTCGTGCAATACCCATTGGAGGGTAAAGACCATCAGTCCACATGTGCGTCTGTTCATCCCAAACCAGAAGGCTATTACAGTATTCTGCCCTCAAACCTTTGCCTCCTATCAGAATGAGTTGGCTGTTGTAGCATACCATTGCAAACTTTTGTCGATTCGCTTTTGGGAGGGTGGCCCAGTTGTTGTTTCTGATGTGGTACTTGTACACTACGTCTCCGTTTGTTCCCCCTCCAGCGTATACAAATTCGCCAATTATGACAGCGTGACCATCGACCATATTTTCTGGTAGAGGCTGGCATAGGCTCCACTCCAATAGGACATCAGGATCTTGCAGCAAATTAGCCTTGATCAAAGAACAAAATCAGTCTTGCATTACTTTTTTGCATTACTTGCGTTGTTGTTGGTTACATGATACAGCACACATAACGGACAGTGCACCAGTGTACATTTGTGTGTATCAATATTGTCTCAAAAATAGTTGATAGGAACATCATCCAACTATTTAACCACAAAGAAGTTGTTTAAGTCATGTGACATGCAGGCACTACTATGAATTCATCTATAAAGTGACTGACTTAAAAACGAACCTTAGGATAAAGAAAGATCTACAACCTGTTTTCTACTTGCTGCTGTCAGAGTTTCATCTATTTAGGGGGCAAGGGAGTTAAGACCTTCCTCAAGTGTAGTGACTCTAGTGTAACAAGCCTTGCATCCCATCTTGTCGCTTAACTCCATTGCCCTGTGATATCAGAACTGTTAAAGCAGCAAGGGGCATTTGGCCTTAGACATTTCCACAACTTCAGAGCTACGTACGGACTAGCTGAGTTGTTTTTAAAAAGATTGTGCTTGTAGTGAAGTAAGTTTTTTAAATTTTATGTTCTTGTCCGTCCTAAATTTAGTCTCGTGCCCAGACCCCGCCCTCTCACGAGGAAAAAAGGGTCTGGTGACCTCCGGCCGATTCCTCGGGCTTCATTAAGTTGATTGCTTTTCGGCGAGGAATTTTGCTCGCGCCAATCACGTTGCAGAAAACACAATCTGTGGTTGCAACACCGGAAATTCTTGACTACTTCAACACGATGATACAGCACTTTTTTGGCACGTAAATTAGTTATCAGTTTGCAACTATGCATACAGTAAGCTATGAATTTTTAATGAAGCCCGAGGAATCAGCCGGATGTCACCAGACCCTCTCCTCGCCGGTGGGGTCTGGGCAGGAGACTATCCTAAATTGGCCTTGTACGGTTTCCCTATGTACTATATATGGCAAAATTAAAGTTTGAGAAACCTGTCAAAATTATCACCTGATGTTTTTACAGTTATTTGGAGATTGTAGAGTGGTCATAATCAATGAATGTATTCTCTGGTCTTGGAGCACGGTAGAGCAATCTAGGACTACTTCACTGTGAGTACATTCGCTTAGAGAGCACAAGATAAATGAAGCACTTTTACGTATATCTGCATGCCAACTAAAGCTAAGTGCTTATGACTGTAGTTTGTCTTCACAAATACTCCATTTGAACCTCCCACTCCATTTCCTTTAAGTGTTGAAGCCGATGAGACTCAAACAGTCAAAACATATTTGTACCAATAGGCCGCTCTATGGTTCTTGTAATTTCTAAATATGTGATGATCTACATTGCAACAAGGAGAGAAGCAGCGTCTCTTGATTGAGCTACACAAGTAAGGGTGTGGGTCAAGGTGGACACCCATATAAGGAATACTCCCTGTGTGTGTACAGTGGAACCTCTACAATGCGGACACCATTGGTGCCATCTAAAGTGTCCTGAGTAAAGAGGTGTCCCTACTTCGGAGGCTTCCGGTATATTTCCGGTAGGCGTGGCAATGCGTACTCGTGCCGTTGAGCGCTACGAAGGCGCGTTCCAGAGCTCTCCCTTGCTGTACGATGGCAAGAAAGGATAACCAGAGGCTAGAACTATGCGTATCAGTCTTAGTATAATGTCCAGTTGGTGAATCAATCAGCGGTGCCGGACAATCTTGTGTGAGAGGCCTGCCAGGGTCCGCATTATCGAGTGAATTTTGTACAGTCCAGGTACTAGTGGGACCGCAAAATCTGTCCGCTTTACGGAATAGCGAGGTGTCCGCATTTCGGAGAGCTGTAAAGTATTACGCGTAATGCAAATTCAATCCGGACTGCAACATTTTGTCCTGTATAATGAGGTGTCCGCTATAGAGAATGTCCGTTAAGGGAGGTTCCACTGTATACCAGAAAGTAAAGGCGCAAGGAGAGACTGGATTTTGTTCTAGTTGGATTTATGGCAGTAAACAGACTGAGCCTGAGGGCGTAGCCCGAGGATGAGGTTTGTTTACTAACAGCCATAAATCCCTGGCCACCTGTGCTATAACTACTAGGCGAATGCGGTGTATTGTGGGGCGAGCGCGAGCGAGTTGTATTGTGTATTTATAGGCTGTATGGTAGTTACGTATATACTGCATGTTTGCAATGTATATATATGCACAATGCACAATAGGATAATACAAATTTCTGCATCGGCAGTCTGGGTAGAGCGCTTTGTTAATCTTTCCTGCCTTTGCTCGGCTGTTTCTGCCGCACGTCGGGCTCTCTCTCTCATTCTCCTGTGCACAGGAGCCTGTTTTCCTTGTCTTGCGATGGTTTCAGAGCTCTTCTGGAAGTATTCATAATATACATGTTCACTACAAGCAGCAAAACAACTATAAAATCTGACTATAAAAGCGTGTGCACGTGTTCCCAATTAGATCACGTGCATAGTGTCCGTACGCGTGCACTGGACGTACGGCATACGATACATATATATAGCAGGGAAATTCTGCAGTTCAACTCACTAGTGTGGGGCGAGCTCACGCTCGTCCCAATTATATATCCCATCTGATTGGTGCTTTGTTGCTATTACTGCAAACACATCTGTACATGTGCAAGTGTTTACAGTAACTTCAACATTATTTACACATAAATATATATAAAAACTGTACTATAGTATGGCAATGTAGTCTAAAAATACATGAAGAGGGAATTACGAGAGACCGGATTTTATTAAGTAAAAGTTACAGAAGTGATGTAATCTGAGTTGCTATGTTGACATGACCACCATGCACATAATTATGATGTGCTTACATCTGTTGGATCACTGTGGGTGTGTGCTTTCTGTTTCTTGTTTGTTTCCGGAGTAAACTTCTCCACCTGCTGATGTTCCAGCCGCTGCATCCTTCTCGGCCATGTCAATGCCCTCCATGTCTCTGTCTTTGGCTCCTGATATAGTAACCAGTAAATTTAGTATTGGATATACTACCTATACTCGGAGTGTAAAAACGGAGTATATTGTGTTTAGAGTATAGGTAGTACCGTACAGCCGGAAAATTTGACGGGGAATTAAATTTGGTGGTTTGGCGGTCAGGGTTGAAACCACCAAATTAAAATCCGCCAATATATTTTGCATAATGACGTATTGCATTCAGTAGCGCTCTTGGCCCCGTCCAGCGCCCCTCTACACGGCTGTACATGTAGCTAGCTCGACGATAGCATGCTGCCAGTTTTATTTCTTGTAAATTTGCGAACTCATGGCTTTGTTCAAGTACCTCAGCAAGAGACGGCCATGCTCCTTGATAAACCGACCTGAGACGCCACCGCCAAATTTAAATCCCGCCAATATTATTTTACGGTCAGTTTGGGGTCAAACCGCCAAATGTAAAGACCGCCAATATTTCCAGCTATACGGCATATCCAATTTATATCACATTGAGACAGTAAACTATAACTCAATTTTGTATAAACTATTTTGGTACAACATCTAAACTATCCTGGTACAACATGCAAGTTTTGTGCAAACTATTATTTCCAAATAGGAGTATATGACCCATTATACTCCGCTGTTCATCCAATGAAATACTTAGAAATTGGTGTAATGTGGTATAATCTTAGTTAATGCTCTGTATAATACAACCATGTCAAGAAGATGTACTGTATATACCACTATCTTTTCAGGGACAGGTCCAGATACACCACCTGTAACAGATATTCCCCCAGAAGTAGCTCCAGGCCAGAGTGGCAATTGTGTGCTATTGTTGATGGTAGCTAGTGTTACTGAAAGCAAGCGTTATAGCACCCAGCTTGACTTCTATCGCTGGTGATCTCAATTATAGATAGCGCTACTGAGTAAGCGAGTGAGCTCAGCGTGAACATCCAGCTGCCTCATTCGAACTCCATTGCTCAGCAGCTCTGGACGTTCTCTACTGAAGGAAAGCTAAGCATAGGTGTTCAGGGACCATCAGGTATTGCAGTCTGAGTGTCTGCCCAATCAGTCCACTTCACAATGAAATAGTGGCTCTGCTTTGTGTGAGCTTCCTGCATGCATGCATGTACCCTAGTAAGCTTCTCTGCTGTACTGAGCTTGAAATGCTAAACATATCAATAGTATCGAATAGTGGGTGGTTGGTTATACAGAGCATCTCACAAAACCACAAAATTGGATGTGCGTGGGCAGATCGTGCTAGAGAGTGGGTACTTGTGCAGGAGAATAGGATAGGTGTGAATGCCAATAATTATTGTCAAATGGATGCTGCTAATTAATAATAATATAATATTAAGACTGATCCTTGGTTCGTTGTGCATAAGTGATATGTGGATTTTTTCTTTACCCTACCTGAGATAGTGCTTCAGGCAAAGACGCAGGACCAGCTGAGAGATTCTCAGTCAGGAAACTTGAATGCTCATTCTGCAGGTAGAAGTGCAACATAACATGCTGACCATACCATCGGTCCATATTGTGGTGCATGCATCGCTCTGTTTGAAATAGGTATGTAAAAAATCTGTGATATATGGGCACAGGCAGTGCACAAAATTTGCAAAGCTTTACACTAATGTGTTGCTCATACAGGCTTGTCCATATTACACATAGTTGGATGATAGAACTCAAGTAAAGCTTGCAGACAAGTATGAGGTAATGCTAATGCTGAGCACTTCAGGCACCTTCTTTCCCAATGTGAAGTTGAGATATTGGCCACACCCTAAAGCCTAGCCTTGTTCCCAGACCTTCTCATCATCTAGTTTTTGATCACTTTCAGTATGCAAAAAAAAACGGATGGAGAAGGCCTGGTACCATTTATCACATTTTTTCATCCTGAACAAGTGGTAGCCTCGTTCCCAGGCTCCTCCGCTCCGGAAAGCGAAATTGAACTTGTACATGCGGAGAGAGCCTGGTATTTATTCTCATGTGAGAACCCTCAAAGGTAGAAAGGCGGTAGAAAGACCTTAATTGCGTGTGGGCGTACCCGAGACTCAGAACAGGAAAAAGAGTGAAGGTAGCGGCCAACTTACTACATGTATCTAGTTATCGGGGGTTGAATATCATACACACTGAGCGTTGAACGCATAGTTGGTTGAACAACGTGCAAAACGTTGCCTTTCTGTTTTAGTCCTATTTCGATTACATCATGCCTACGTAGAAAAGATACCAGGCTCTCCACGCGTGTACATTTCGCGTTCCGGAGAGCCTGGGAACGAGGCTAAACAAGTGGCACTTTATAGCTTCGTGAACGTTCAGGAGCTCAGCGCTTGAATTGACACTGCAATAAAAAGCCTCAAGAGTGCTCTTATGGACGGGGCTCCTCCCTTTCTCTGTCTACCTAGCCAGACATTGATGTCACTCAGATGATAAATAGTACCAGGCCTTCCATCCTTCGTTTTTGCATGCTGGGAGCGATCAAAACTGGACAGTGCATGGGAAGGCCTGGGAACAAGGCTACCTAAGGTATGTACCTTCATTTAATCTCCTCTGCGAGACAGTTGTGAGTGAGTAATAAAAGTGCTCTAACACATGACAAAAAATTGCCAGTGTTGTAATCAAAATATGCCAAAGAAAGTTTTTTTTGCCAATTGCTGCTATTGTCCATGAACATTTGAACGCTAGGGTACTCATGTACTCAAATGTCGTCTTCATTCACTTACATCTTCTTCTTCATCCTCTGACAGTTGTAGTTCGTCCATTCCACTCTGCAGACTATTGACCTTGAGGTGGGAATGGGTATGTGGTACAGTTTCAATTACAAAACCAAGGGCTGGATACAAGGACTTCTCTTTATGCTTTTGGTATACAAATGAGGGTGTGGTCTTGATGTCTGCCTACACTACATAATGTACACAAGTATTCATTCTACTGCTAACCTTCTTTTCAAGCTCCTTTATAGTCTCATCTTTTTTTGCCAACTCTTGTGTAAGATTTTGCAGCTTCTTTACGAGTTTGGCATTCTGTGATCTCATCTCCACTACCTGCTTTGCCTCCTTCTTCACACTGCACTCATTCCTAATGTGCTCCATGAGACGATTGCGAGCAACACTTCCTATTGCGCAGTCATTCGGACATGGCACTGGGTAAAACTCGCAGATTGGCCAGTGGTTTTTGGTGACATCGTCGTACGTGCTGACATATGTTCTGCAGTAGTCACAATTGGATTCGCGAAGAGGGCAGAGAAGATCCTGATGCTTTTTTGTCAGCCTTTTTGGTACAAGCTGCTGACATTGTGTGCAACTGACATTAACAAACTCGCACTGATTGCAATGGTTACTGATATAGTTTCCAAGTTCTCCAACCCACTCACAACCCTGGTTTCTCTGGGAGCACCTAACCTGGAGCTCTTTTACATCACGAGCTACCTTTTGATCTCGGAAAATACTGTACATCTCCTTGCAAACTGGACAAGCGTGGCTCTGTTGGTAGGCCTTGGTGATGCAAGACAAGCAGAAGTGATGTCCACAGTCTGTCTGATGGGGGTCCCGTAACACATGAAGGCAAATTGCACAGCACAGGTGTTTTGGTGGTGTCATTACAAAGTTTAAGTCAAATCCTCCATTTCGCTCGGGCCTGGCCCCAGGCCCTGCCATGTTGTAACGCTGGTCAACAGATTGCTCCTAACTCCAGTTACACCTCAAGCGAAACGAAACTGCAGATATAGAGTAATGTATTGTCAAGTAACGTAGCAACTGAACAGAAAACTCTGAAAACAAAATGACCATGAAATCTAGCACCCTACAAGCTGCATAACCTGCTATGTGGTACACGGTAGCAAGAGTGTTGTATACTATGTGGTGTTAAAACAGGTATACTATGTGGTAAACTGGGTCACTGCAACATATATTCATTAAGCTAGGGCAGGATGTAGCAGGTAAGGACAAACATAGGGTCAAAATATGTATATTTAGAATGTTATGCTCAATAATCTGTGCGGTGGATTATAGGGCTTGGACAGGAGAGGAACAACAAACACAAAGGAGATAGCACGAGAGACTGAGGCACAGTGGGAAGGTGAGATTTAAGCAGGCGAAGGACCAACGTGTGAATGTTATCCAACACAAATGTTGGATGCTCACAGATGGCACTGAGAGTGACATAGCTTGGTCTAAGCTACCTTACAAGTAAGGACTATTCCCTAATGACTAGATAAGCAGAGTTTCCTTCCAGCTTTGTGGTTGCTTTGTGGTTTTAGTGTTAAGCTTGTTCCAGGTATAGAGAACTGCAGCTACAATAACTTTTGTGACACTGTCTGCATGTGCGGGTCACATGAATGCTGGTGAAAACTGCCTTCAATACTCTACCGGTTACAGTAGTCAGCGCATAGGTCTGTAAAATTCTCTGATTAAGTAGGTGTACTAAGTAGCTACCCAATCAGAATAACATCCCTACTACTTACTATTGTGAAAGTATATGGATTTTTCATTGGATAAACCTGATATATAAAAGTACTGGATGAAGACTATTCCTTGCATTCTTGCCTACTGCTACTAGGCAACCACTTGCTTAGCAACTGTTTCCATTGCAGCAAGAATGGGATTGGGTGGCTGTTACAAAAGCAGCTGTGGTTGTAGGGAAAACCATGTCCATCTGATAAAAACACTTAGCTCAATCGTAGCTAACCATGACTACCATCTTGCCAGCCAGCCACTTAGCAACTGTTTCACACAGAAACTTGAAAGTGATTGTTCAATATATATATGCATATAAACAGTCCAGCCAGCAGGTGCAATTATGTCAATATCACTCTTCTGCGTGTATGTGGTGTTGAGAATGACTTCCAAAACAAGTTATGGTAGCAAAGGCAAAAGAAGATAACAGCTGAGTGATCCATTGTAGCAAGCTACACTCCAGATATTAATGTGCAGTGTGCTGTAAACAGCTTTAGTCAGAGGTAAAAACAACAAAATACAATTAATATCTGGAAGATTTGTTCTCATCTTCGCAGTCAGCTGTTTGTTACAATTCGGCACCTGATGCAAGTACCTTCTCTACCTACTCCTGTACTCTCTGCAAAAGAAATTGTTAGCATGATAATGAGGATGTCACTGCTGATGCAAGTTGCTCTATGATGAGTGGCAACAGAAAAGATCGTTGGGTGTGTTTAGTGTCACACGGATGGTATCATGACACCTTTGTGGGGAATTACTTCTTCCAAACTATTGGACTACACAAAATAGAGACTGAAATAGTTAGTACCCGCACCAGAACATGCTGTGAACGTGCTATGTCCTCCAGGGAATTTTTTGACCTGGGCAGTACATCTTTGATTTGTCCACCCAGTGTGCTAAAACAATTTAGATATCACAACACCAAATTATATGCGTCAGGGGATAAAAGTGAACACGTATTTAGGTAGGAGGAATTAACTACATGTGATATAGTAGCTAGTACTACCACACAGTGCACCCTATAAACGGTAGCTAGGATACTGAAGCTAGTACACATATATCAGGTCACATACAGCAGTAATAAGCTATACCAGGTTGGTACGAGCGTGAGCTGTTACAAAACGCTATCCCGAAAACAGCGCGTTTTCAAGCCGGACTGTCACAGCTGATCTTGAACTTTGACGTGCGCGTGGTCGACTTGTAAGGTGGTAACTAGATCACCTGATGATAGTGCCACACCTTCTGGTGGTCAGCTTTTCCAGGAGTTCCCCGATAGTCTCCCAAACCATGGTCCATGCCCACCGCGGATCCCCTTCAGTAGTAGTGGTGCGGGCCAGCCTGACCTCCGTGAGAGTCCGTCCCGCGATACTAGTTCACTGTAGTACTGCCGTACTGTACTGGCTTGCGCATAAAAGCGATCAGCGCTGGACTTCCATGCAGGAGGGGTGTGTTTGCGAGAGCTTGACACGGCCACAGCCGCTTACCACTCTTGCACAGTGTGTCTTCCAGCCATTAAAACAGTTCATCTGTAATTAACTGGATAGCAATCGAATAAAAGTAAGAATATGGGCTACCGTATGGTTGGTAATTTTCGCGTTTTTCGCGGGTCAAAAGCCATTCGCTAAAACCGCTTGTCCTGTCAGCGGGTGTGCCTTTGACCGCTATCGCTCAAGCATCCGGGAAATTGAAGTGCTACGTAAGCCTGCACCGACGTATGAACCGGACGGCGGCGCAACGCTGAGAGCGGAAGCAATCGCTGGTTTCTACGAACGTCCTGGGTACGAGGCTACTTTTCTCGCCATACTGAAATAAAGAGCTGAGATTGCCATCTCTCTCTGTAGATAATTCTAAACATTTCGCTCAGCTTTAAGCCGTACAGCTAGCTAACACGTGGATCCCAGATTCACCGACCGCGAAACTTAATTAAAACCGCGAAAATTTCTGAAACCCGAATTTTGGGCGACCCGCGAAAATTACCAACCATACGGTAATCTTCGGCTTTAGAGCATCCCATGAGTTACTCTTGGTTTTTAATCTATTTTTACGCAATTATCTGTACGGCCGTCGTAGTACTTGAAGGGGTTAGCTGCTGGGGCTGCTCCGCAATAGAAAATAAAGAAATTCAGCGACCCATGTTGGGTCGTACAAAAAATAGATTAAAAACCAAGAGTAACTCATGGGATGGTTTTACGTGAGACCTACCTGGAGTTACTCATGGGCTCGTTTTACGTGAGCACAGCCACGACATACTCATGGTGCGGTTTTACGTGAGTAGCTTCACGCGTACGTGCAGCCTTCAGCAGACACAGGTAGGGCTCTTATAAGGGCAGATTTTACGTGAGTTGGTAATTACGCTACAATTGAGGGGCTAACTCACGTAAAATCCTCCCACATAATCGAGCTGTTCTCGGAACCAAGATTTTACGCGCCAGACAAACGTAGCAAACCATGACCTTTGACCTCGCGTAAAACCACCCCATAATAGTGATCTTGGCAGCCCCTCTCCAGCAATGGGTGACCTTTGACCTCACGTAAAATCATCCCATATTACTTGTTGGAGTTTATCAGCATGGTTTTACGCAGTGTTGTAGCAATGCCACTATTGCACTTGGACTCGTTCTGCACTGTCCATACATTGTCCTGGGAACGAGACAGGTGGAGTTATACTGCAAGCGATCAAAATTGGAGCCGGGAACGGCCTGGGAACGAGGCTAAGATGCTAGGCGCACAGACACAAAGTAGGAAGGGCGAGTCAGGTGGAGCTGCGCCTGCAGTGGCGTAGCTAGAAGCTGACAGTTGGTAGGGCACTAGTACAGACTGGGAACGAGACATGTACTCGGGTAGGCGTGGTTTGTAGACATGTCTGTCGTACTCAGTAGACGAAGAGAAGCCCAGCGTGCCTGGCGGTTGCTCGAATGAAGCTACGCACGTACAGCACTGTTACACTGGCGGTTGTGTAGCTCCAGTAAGTGAGAAAGCCGGACGGTAGGGCTCCAGTTGGTAGGGCACTTGCAGCAGTTGGTAGGGCCTAGGCCCTACCAGGCCCTACCTTAGCTACGCCACTGTGCGCCTGAGGTGCAAGACACAAAGTAGGAGGGGCTGGTTGCAGCCCGCGCATATCTATAGACTATATGGAGCATTCAACATATTTTACGTTAAGCTTTATTGCTGATATGCACACATTTACATACACACACACACATACACAGAAAATGCAACCTATAAAACTAAATGTAGAACGTATATGCATGCTCGCGTCATGGCGGGTAACTTACTTGCAAAACGCGGGAAACACCTCTGTACAAGGTGTTGCAGTCGAGATCACGGTTAGGATGGCTACTTTGGCGGTCGTTCTGACTCTGTTTACGGTCTGTGCAACCTGTTCTTCTGAGAACAACACCCTTCCGTCTCCTGTGCCAGCACCTACCTTGGCTACTAGCACTTGTGATGAAACTATGGAGGTAAGCGATGTCATGACAGTGTATCGAAGTGATTTGTGGCCAAGTTGTGACTGATTAGAGTAGCTACAAACAATAAGTGCAGCTTGTTTCGGGACTTGGGCTGGTTGCACTATGTGGTCGCAGATACGTATCCGTCGGTCATGATCACCCACGACGGAGTAGGTCATGTTCACTTCCGTCGTACTGCACGAGCCGAAAGCACTGCTGTCAGTTTGTTCTCAACATGTTTACGCTCATGAACGTCAGGAGTATCCTGCATGTTTCTCACCTTCTTTTTCCGTATGATTCAGGAGACTATCCAGTTGGCAGGAGAAAAAGCGATCAATCGTGGCTGCCCATCATGGTTTGTTCCTGTCAGCAATAACTCAAATATCTGTAAATGTGGTGAATCAACACGCGGTCCTGGAAGAATAGTGCAGTGTGGTCCAAATACAAACCAGACTCTGCTGCTGGTAGGAAATTGCATGGACTATAATGAAAAAGAAGATGTGGTTTTCATTGGTGCATGCCCTTATATCAACCATCGAAAAGGTGTAGTAGATGAAGTGTATGTAGGACCTCCAAAGAATGCTTCCGAATTGAATGATTTCCTTTGTGGTGGGTTGAACCGCACTGGAGTATTGTGTAACCAATGTCAGGAGGGTCTAGGAACTGCAATCTTTTCCTATTCAATGCAATGTCTTCCTTGCATGAGCAGTGGCCTTGGTTGGACATTGTACATGTTCCTTGCCACTTTCCCTACCACCATACTCTTCCTGGTTGTGCTTATATTCCAAGTTCGTATTACTTCTGGACCAATGAACGCTTACATATTTGCATGTCAGTTAATGGTAAGTGCTATAGATTTTCAATCGAGTATCTGCAAGGGCACATCACCATTCAACCGTGTAGCTGTGTTGATATAAGTTGGTACTACATATGGCATCTGGAATCTGGACTTCTTTCGCTATCTCATTTCTCCGTTTTGTGCAAGTGAGCAGCTTAGTCCGCTCTATGTTGTCACTCTTGAGTATGCTGTAGCGCCTTTTATCCTTTATTATTAACTATCATTGCATACGCATGTATTCAGTTGCATGCTAGAGATTGCAAAGTGATTGTTTGTTTGTGGAAGGTTTTTTGTAAGTGTTTAAACAGTTGTAGACAAAGATGGGGAAGACAGTGGGATCCTGTAGCTTCTCTTATTCATACATTCAGTGCATTTCTACTGCTTTCCTACTCCAAGATCCTATTTGTGTCACTTCAGCTTCTGAGCTACACACATTTGTATGTCCCGACTGGAGGAACACTTGCCCCACCCAGGAGGGTTTACCATGACCCATCACTCGAATGGTTTGGTAACAAACATCTCCCATTTGTCCTCCTTGCCATCTTTGTCCTTTGTATCTTTATATTCTTTCCTGCACTTGTTCTGTTACTGTATCCAACTAAAGCTTTTCAGAAGTGTCTTGGATACTGTGGTAGCAGGTGGCTTGCACTACATGCATTTGTTGATGTCTTTCAGGGCTGCTATAAGAATGGTACCAATGGTACAAGGGACTGCCGGTACTTTGCAGGACTTTATCTTGCTCTTCGGATAGTGCTTCTGTATGCAATGTATGGTGGGAATATATTCGACATGTATGATGAGATGGTGTCAGTTGTATGCCTGGTCATTGCATCGCTACTTTTTCTTCTTTTTCGTCCTTACAAGGACAGCTTTTGGCTTAGCGTTTGGGACTCTACTGTGCTTTCTCTCTTTGCCTTTTCCCTATTCTGCAACATGTACACACGATACATTGCTTCCGTCCCTATTGAAATTGTGGGGGCACTTGCTATTGTACCATTGATATACTTTGTTATTTTTGTGGCATACAAACTGCTTATGTGGATGAAGGTTTCTCAGATGTGCAAAAATGAGCATACTAATCATCCAACCCTCGAACCACAAGAACCAGACAGACTCCTACACCCAGAAGAATATGAAAGTGAAGAAGAACACAAGCCACTCCTTGCTAAGGATCAAGGCAATTACCCTCAAGTTATTGAAACCGAGACCTATCCTCCATGTGGAAATAGTCAGCAACCTAGGGCTCTAGCTATAGTAGCATGACTATATTCTATTCTTGGCATAAATGTGACTTGATGTATATGCACACACATAATTTCAATTCAAGGAAGTCCAAATATTGCAGTTGATGAAATTCCGATGATACAACTTACAACAGTTATTGTATGATGTGTTTTGGCTCTGTAAACAACTTCAAAGTGCAAAACAGATGCTTGTTCAGGGCTTCTTAAATTGAGATTAATTGGGTAATATAAAATTTGGTTAGTAGTCATTTGGTATGAGGGAGCTTGTTTGTTCACACATCTGTGAACCTGACTCATTATGGTGTCTCAACTTTAGGCCTGTCCATCCTGCTCTGCTGCAAGTTGCTAGTGATTATCACATGCCCATGGAGCTACAGCCTATGCACTTTGCAGCTTTATTTTTAGAAGAGTAACTATGTACATAGTTTGCATCCTCCATTAAGTCTTGCATCCTCCATCAAGTCTGGTAGGCACTGAGGAGATTTCTCATCATGATCCTACAGACTAGTTTCAGGTGGTGTTTTATTTGGGGAAGATAGTGGGATCCAGAGGCTTCAACTATTCTTACATTTGTACACCTTTCCTATTCCAAGATCTTATTTGTATCACTTCTGAGCTACACACAGCTGTATGAAGGAACACTTACCCCACCTACCATAACCTGTCACTAGAATGGTTTGGTGATCAACATCTCCCATTTGCCCTCCTTGCCATCTTGGTCTTTGCATCTTCATATTCTTTCCTGCACTTGTTCTGGTACTGTATCCTTTCCAACTAAACATTTCAGAAGGGTTTTGGGTACTATGGTAGAAGGCAGCTTGCATTTTGTTGATATCTTCCAGTGTTGCTATAAGAATGGTACCGATGGTACAATGGATTGCTGGTACTTCACCTGATTTTACCCTGTTCTTCAAATAGTGCTTCTGCTTGCAATACATAGGATCCAGGAAATGGAAATGATCAAGGCAATTGCCTTCAGTTACTGAAGCTTAGACACATACCTTTTGTGGTGTTCCAGGTAGTATGTATGCAAACAGTAGCTCTCCACCAGAAACAACATATATTTGACCTTAGCATTATTTTAACCTTGTCATTTGCACAATACCCAAGGCCTAGGCCAATGTGGGCCCTGGTATAGCTATGCCACTGCTGCTAATCCATAGATTCCGAATGTCATGCACTGCTATAGAAGGCTACTGTTTATTCCAACCTGAGTGGGTGGTTTAATGAACGCCCTATTTTAGCTCTATCATAATTAAATTATTCTAATTTAGCCAACATCAAAATTGAATTACTCTGAGAATCCAGACGCTTACTCTCTTAATTTAGCCAAGAAGTTGAGTGGCCTATCAGCAAATGATACCTTAATACGGCTATACTAAGGCATGTGAAATTTTAGCTTTATATATAGACCAGCCGGTGATCTAATTAAATGACAACACACACCCTTTTGAGGGCATGCTGTCTCATCCTGGCATGGAAACATCCAATGGTGGAGTGGCTCAATTGCTGGTGACCACACCTTTACACTGACCACAGTACATGGCTACTGTATTAATTTAATTGTGATCACTTCTCACCAAAGGGTTGGTGTAACTTCTCCCACTAACTATAACAAACTGGTAATTCCCATTTAGATGTTTGCATGCCTATCTCTTTCTGTTTATGTGTAGCACACCTCTCTTTAACACAAACCCTAGGTCTCCCATTATATTTTGAGCAGCAGTGAATGCAGCAAACTTTAGCATCATATACCACTGATTAATAATTTTCCTGTCTGGCACTTTGACACTGAAGTGGTTTAGTGGTTGTTTGTCCATTGGCAGTGATGCATAGGTGGGAAGCCACCAAATTATACCCGCATTCCCAGATTTGAAGTGTTTTGAGCAAAAGAGAGAGATGAGAGAGCCTTGGAATGAGGTTAGCCAGATATCCTCACAAATTCCAGTTTACCTTATAGTAGAACTACCAAGATTGTGCTGAAATGACATATACTATACCATACTGCAGTTAGTCCAACCTCCAAACTGCCTAGGATGAACTGCATAACCTCATTCTTGTCGGGATCTTGAACTAGTGTACATGGCAATGAAAATTATGAAGTTGAATTCTTCAGGTTTGTAAACTACTATAGCTACTATGGTAGCATATGATACAACTCAGTACAACAATATCGGACACAAGGCTATATAAAATACAAACTGACAGTCTAACTGACACTACATACACAAACCAAAACCAAATTGGTAATAGCTCTGTGCAGCATTAGTTGCATGCATCACACATTCTTATTATTCTAGAGCTATAGCTAGGCAAATTTTGCTAAGAGCTGCGTGTCTTATGTAGCTACAGTTGCTGACAATGTCAAAATGTGCAAGATTTTTAACTGTACTTCAAGATGGCTTTATAAACAGACTTGTAGCTCACGGCTCCTGACCGGCCTCCAATTACCAGCAGTTCCTCTGGAGATGTAACAACAGCTGTGACAGCATATAGTGAGCGCGGCAAGGGCTTGTATAATTGGAGCCATGTTTTGGTCCCAGTGAAGTAGCCACGTACTACATTTGTAGACCCCATTGCAGTGGAGCCTCCGAGTGCTATTAGCGTGTTTCCAAATGTTACAATAGCAGCATTTGGGAAATCAGATTCTGCAATAGATCCCCACACATCTGATAGACAGTTTTTGTTCAGGGAGTCAAGCGGAGTGCAGTACACTGCCTTCTTTTGTCCATTTCCCCCCATGAGGTATAGCTGATTCTCAAAGAGTGCGGCTTTGGCAGAGTGGATTTTCGCCGGAAGTGGAGCTACATAGTACCATTTATTTCCATCGAACATCTCCACACTATCTAGTGAGGTCAGAAGTGCATTCTTACCACCTGCAACTATGATGTGTTCTTTATGGCTCAATGCTGCAGGCTGCATTCGTGCAGTATCCATCGGAGGGCAAAGACCATCAGTCCACATGTGCGTCTGTTCATCCCAAACAAGAAGGCTATTACAGTATATCAAGCCTTTGCCTCCTATCAGAATGAGTTGGCTGTTATAGCATACCATTGCAAACTTTTGTCGATTCGCTTTTGGGAGGGTGGCCCAGGTGTTGTTTTTGATGTGGTACTTGTACACTACGTCTCCGTTTGTTCCCCCTCCAGCGTATACAAATTCACCAATTACGACAGCGTGACCATCGACCATATTTTCTGGTAGGGGCTGGCATAGGCTCCACTCCAAATAGATGTTAGGATCTTGCAGCAAATTAGCCTTGATAGGAAGACAATAAATGTTTTCATCACATATAAATCGAAACATTCTCAAGCCATTGCTATGAAGGATAAGTTGTGGATTATATATCCTACTGTACACTGTACATTGTCACTGGTGGTACTGCTTAGGGTGGGATGGCACATAAAGCCAGTCAATGCCACCTTTTTAGCCAAGTTAGTAGTACTTGTGCTGGCAGTCAATATTGTAAATTGGTTGATAAATTTTGTGCAAAAAAGTGAGCACAGATCATCTAGCTCGAAATCATTATTACAAAACAAATACACTGCAACAGGACTGTAGCTTCTTACTCAACCCTTCTAAGTATAGTATTTATCCCTTCCTGTACCTACCCTGCAAGCGGTTAGAAGCCTGCAGCATGGGCTTTATTTTCATATCATTGTTTTAATACTCAGTGGTTGCTATCAATATGAAAGTGTTCTAACACCAACTGATCTATGGTACAGTTAATATAGTGCTTAAAGATCATGTTCATGCACCAACCTATGTGGCTGGTCAGGATAGTGTCTTCAAGTGTACCACCACTGCTATGCAGTATTTGCTATTATTTAGTTGTGCATGGTCACAATGCTAGCTGTATTTAATTGAGCTACCTTTAATTAATTAAGGTGGCACGGAACCCTGTATTTCCAAGGTCGACAAACCTGGAATCTAAGCTGATAGACTTCTTTGCCTTCATAAACTTTTAGCAAACAGTCAGTTTTGGGAGTCTTCAACCTTTCGCTGTCCGTAAAATTGGGGAAAATGTCGGCATTGGCATCCAATAATGCATTTATAATTAAGTTAAGATGTGGCCTGGTGGACCCCTGATGTGGTGTTCAGAACTTTGAAGACAGGCTTAGATCGACTTCTTGTTGGTGACCGTGGCCAGGTGCTTCGAGTGCTGGGCTGGGCTTTAACTAGAATATGCAATATATCGTTGTACTATACTCCAGTACCCAAAGGAGCTGAACGGTGGTTATGTGTGGATCAGAGCCGTGAGTTGTTTAGCGACACAAGGGGGAGAGGTGGGACTAGTAATCTTGCTTGCACCCGTGAATGAGCCCCTCCCATAGACAAGCTGTGAATTACCTACAGTGAGCATGTAGATGTGTCCATTGAGTGGCAATTTTGGGTTCATGAATATATTAATAAGCTACTAAAACCCCTTTTAAACGTAGGCAAAGCAAGCAAGATTACCCTAAAGCAAACCCTAACCCTGAAACTAGGAGTAACCATGGTCCTGACTGTAACCCAGGTTTATGTTTTCGTTAACCTCTGCCGAGCGACTTCCGTGCTACCTTACCCCCTTACAGGTAGCTATAGCTGGGAGAGTCTGAGTCAGCAGATCATTCTGAAGGTAAAAGTTTAAAGACTTACTAAAAAGTAAACCCTGGTAATGTGATCACCTATATATATAGTTATATATTCAAGCTGTCACATGAGCTCATGAGCTGCCCAATACCGTAGATCGGGAAAATTTCACTGTTAAAATAATTTCGCAGTTGAGACCTGACAGCCACAGCATTACAGCCAGCGATTGCTGGCTCTCCTGATACCTGGTAGTAGACTAAACGCTAGGAACACTGCAGGCGCTCGTCCATTATGTAACTGTCAACCGTTAAAAAAATTCGCGGATGGAATTCTATTTATTGGAATGCAATATTATTATATCATGAAACAAGTTGTTTTTGAATTGTAACAAGCATTCCATCAATGAAATGCTAGTAAGCAAAATATAGTAGCTACACACTTTCCTGGATAGTAATCAAAAATTGACTAGCTAGCTAGCTTGCTTTGCAGATCCCACTCCAAAAAACAGTATGCAGGTACACTAGTGCAGACCATTTCTATGGGTTCTGTACATGCGCTGCGTTAAAGTGGCCTGTCATGAAAATTTTGCTCTTCCCCAAAATGGTTCCCTCCGATCCTTACATTTCGAAATATATATGGACTGCCTCTGAAATTATTGGTCTTCCTTAGGTCATAAGCTTATATTCTGAAATATTTGGAGCCCCCAAAACTAGCATGCAACCTTACTAAAATGCATGGACCATTCCAGAAAATAGTATTTCAACCTTAGTGAAGTATATGCTATCCCCCAGCCCCCCTCCCCGGAACCAAGTATTTCAATTTACTGTCAAATTACTTTTGTACTAGGTATACACATGTGCCAAATAAGCCTCGCGTAGGCAATGCGTATATATACAGGTATGGTCAAAGACTGGAGTGCAGAGCTTAAGGCAGGGTGAATGAAAAGGTGGTAAAGCATGCTGGGTAAAGCATGCTGGGAAGGTAACTACTTCAATCGCTTAGACATTCATCGCCAGTAAAATCGCTCTGCAATGATTTCATCGGGCCAAAACGTTCGAACATCCAGGGTCCATCACTGCTCTTCAATGGCAGTCACAACTTTCAACTGGCACCCCTTCCTCTTCATAAAAACACTTCTCCCATGTCAACTACGATGGTTGGAGCTCACTTTTTCTCTTTTGACAACCCTAGCAGATAACTGCAGCATACTGCATAATCGACGGCCAGCTCCAAAAATCTGGTCAATCCAAAGTACTGCACACTGCTGTAATACCATAGACTCTGGTTAATAAGCGCATGCGCTTATGAACGTAAGTGGTAAGTAAACATGCGCCTAATAGATGCTTTCACAAATTATACGTGCGAGAATTTTGATGAGATACAAATGACATTCAAAGCAATAACCGAAAGTTCCGGTTACGCCTCTTGGTGAGAAAGAACTGTACGGCACTCTATGGAGACAGTTGTTTGACGCTGGTCTGGTAGCCTCGGAAATTATCAGTCCTGGAAAAGGTATTTACTACGGTACGCTAAGGTGCCGTACGTTACCTAGCAAAGAGAACTTCCCAAGGTGACGACCAGCTCCACAGTTTTTACAACAGATTTTTCTCTTGCCCGTACAGTGCCGCATTTTCCTTCCCACCAAGGGGCGTGACCGGAACTTCCGCTTATCACTTTGAATATAATTTGCATCTCATCAAAATTCTTGCATGTACAATTCTTGAAAGCATCTATAGAGGATATGCGCTAAATAAAGGATGCAATCAAAACCACGCCCAACAGGTATTAGCATGATACGCTGCGCTCTGGCGCTGTGCAGAAGATAGTTACACATGCTCACCTGGCGAATATCGACGTAAAATCAGAAGACTCTGTCCTCCTCAAAAAGAGTGTAGTTAGCAGCACCATTATGTGTTCAAGGGGCTCCACACTGTCTCGCAAGCCACGAAGGGTGTGGTTTGCTAGCTCGTGTTAGCCAGAAGCGGGGAAAAACTGTTCAGCTCTTCTTTGGTTCACTTCAGAATGACCATCGAGCGTGGTGCGTGCTCATGATCCTACGGTTTTATTCAGTGATTCTATCGCCGCCATCATGTACTCTATTAATTACTCAAGTAATTTGGCGCAAAGAGTGTTCGAGCGGTGTGGCTAGTTGCTGGTTCGAATGCGTTGAGGCATTTTTTAAACAGAAGATTTTTTTGTCTCCGAATAATATATTTCCTTCATGTGCTGTTGGACTGCAACTTGTTGGAGATAAATATCAGTTACAGTTTTCAAAATATTAAAGCCAATACATTTACTGTGCCAACAGCCTCTGGCACAGTTGATCATAACCTTAACTAATGCACATGCGCTTAATAAATGATGCCATGTACCGGTGTCGCAGGAATGGGTGACCCCCCATTTTAATGACCCTCTGGTCAAATATTCCTAGGAATGAATGACCCCCAGTCATTCCTGCCTAGGAACAAATGACCCCTGGGTCACTAACTCCTAGGAACTAGAGACCCACCCCTGGAAAAAGTGATCCCCCTCACATGCACAGTAAAATGTGCATATGCAAGCAAAAGCAATCTTATGTACACTGTGCACAAATAAAAGTCTTGGGTTTACATTTAATACCTACACACCTATAGTGATACCAGTCACATTGCTCACATTGGACCAGTGTTCGGCTTGATGAAATTGGCGTTCATCCTCTGACACTGTGGGCACTTCTTCACATATTCTCGAATCTCCTCAACCATGTTTCTCCAATGAAACCTGGAACAAATCTTCTCCAGGGTTTTATCCCTCCCAAAGTGACCCCCATGCAGCTGTTCCCCCATGGCATGACTCCAGGATCCTCTTTTCCTCCTCACTCCTGACACACAACCTCCATTCTGAAGCTCCTGGGAATTGGTCTGAGCTTGTTGCAGTCTTTTTCCAGAGCATTTCTTGTAGTAGAGAATCCCTCCTTCAAACTTGTAGTTGTTTCTATATCTTCTCCTAAAGTTTGGCTTGTCTTTCTTCTCAGTTCCAGCTGGGTATTCTCCTCTCCGTAGATAGTTCTCGATGCCTTGCAGTCTCTCTTGTTCCATTTTGAATGAGATAGAATACACCTAGACAACCTACCACTTTTATACTCGCCATTTTCACGAACAGGAAGGACAATTAACCTTCCATTAACAGCTAGCTGTCACTATCTTGGCGAGAACTAGTGAAGGGGGTCATTTAACCCTACCGCAAGTCAATTTGGAATCAGTGACCAGGGGGTCACTCACTCCGGGGGGTCATTCATTCCTCTGACACCGGTGTAAGCGCGATAGGGGCCCCTTGGGTCCAAATCGATAGTGACATGCGGACTCCCCAGGGCCCAAATTGCTAGCGATTTGGGGATCCCCTTAGCGGTATAGGGCCGAAGATGCGGACATTTATAAGTCACTACAGTAGAACCTCCCTATCCGGCCTTCGAACTTACGGCACACAAAATTAATTTCCTGTCCCTAGTCAGCTGCTGGTGCTGGTCAGCTGGTGGGTGACTTGTGTAAACTCAGTATTCAGCATCCAACCACAGTGTTTACACAGTCTGCACCCAGTGATTTCACCCCCTTCTGGCTTCTCTAAGGATGCTTAGTGTCTACTTTTTGCTAGTACAAATGGGTTTGGGACACTATTTTTTTTACACTTAGGTTGCCTGGTCATTTTTAATCATTTCTAGGACCACAAACATTACTTTGTGATAGTTTAATGACACAGTTGGGTACAGCACTATACACAATATATATTTTTCTCAGTTACGGGCATTTTCTAAGTTATGGGCATCCCCTGGTCCCATGCTGCCCAGATAAGAGAGGTTTTACTGTACAAACGACACATGACTCTGAGATGGTGGTTCAGTGCTATGGACGTTCAAGTCCCAAATATGCAGCAGCAGTTTGGAAGCAGTGACTGTGGACTATTTTCAATAGCTTTCATGCTTCATATTCTGCATATATGCTTGATGCGGGAGACATTCGATGACAGGGTGGAATGTGAGGAATGTGAGGAGTGGTTCCATCTGAAGTGTATGGGACTTACACAGGCACCAGAAGAACACCAACTATGGTATTGCAGAAAATGTGCTCATTAATATTGTTGTAGCTACATGTACTGTTGTATTCTTGTGTACTACTACATAATTGTTTTGCTTGTTACTGTACAATATAGGCTATAGTAGTGTTCTGAACTATTGCCTGTTGTACAGTTGCATATTGTTACTGGTACCTACGTAACCACCAGGCCCCAAATCGAAAGCAAATATATTTAGCGACCTACAAGACGAATGCTGCACATGCAGACATATAGACCACAAGCACAGGAAGAGAATAATAGGCAACATCTGGGCATGTAGAAACAAAACTACTTTCAGATACTACTGGTCTGAGGTGTACAAGATTATACTGTCGCACGTTGTTGTCTTGCACTTAGCTTTTCATTTGAGTACAGAGGGGCCCCAAATCACTGAAGGGTCCCCATATCACTAGAGTTCTGGGGGCACCAAGGCCCCATATCAATAGTGTATTAGGACCCCCACATCTCTAGAGATATGGGGGCCCCGATTTGGGGGGCCCCCATATCACGCGGACACCGGGAAGGACGTGTGTACCTAATAAAGAATATGCGGCAAATAGCAATGTGCACTTAATAACCAGAGTTTACGGTATTACGTGACAGGCCATAGCACAAACGGAGACTTTACGAAGTACTCTCAACAGTTTTCGAAGGGAAGGCACACCAGATGGCAACATGTGGACTCATTGTAGCTACAGTAGACCAATGTGTAAGCAGTAAATCAACAAGCTAGACAGCTCAGCCTCAGGCTTTGTGCGGCTCGTTGACAAGATCAACAGTACAGCGGGGAAGTGCTACGCTTGAGTGTAATGCTTAAATCACGAGCCTTCGGAGGTCTTGTTTATAGCAAGGCCGTCCATCTTGATCTCGACCTAAAACCATTTGCAAACCATTCTACCATCACTTATTGTGATAGAATGGTAAGAAATCAAATCTTGCTTCCACTAGATTAGATTCACAAAAACCTCCAGAAACCCAATTTCTTCCGTGGATTAGATCTATGGCTGTAATGGAAGCACACCAAGAAAAGCACTAGCCACACGCACTGAGGCCTCTTCACCCAGGGAGTGTTGCTTGTAGCACTGGTTTTGATAAGAACATGGTCTGGGTGCACTACAACGCCTCTGCAGTGACTTCACATGTGATAAGAACGTTTTCTGGTGCACTAAACAGACTTGTTCTGCCCCGTGACTTCACTGTTTTGTTTCGCTAAGAATGCTACTATGGATTCACTAATAATTAGTGCAGCTACCTTCCGCATAATTGGATTAGCAAAAATCAATTTCTTCTGCTAGATTGGATCTACCATTCTGACGGTCATTTGTTTGAATGCTACGGAAATAATTTTTGCTAATTAATGCCAAATGGTCTCAAAAACAATTTATTTGGCCGTTTCATAATTAAAGCGACTAAGGTAATGTAGGTCAAAATGCTGTAGGCTGTAGGAAGGCTTTGACTACTAAACGCTCGACTCATGAATGTGTTTCTAAAAATTTTGATTTCGCATGTGATCATCATGCATTTTAAGTTCATAGTCACTAACTACAGTACATAGTCAAAAAAATTGACAGTGGGAAGGCCTTGGAATGAGGCTAGCTGTATGTACTGTGGTAGTCTATAATTACTGGACTGGACTAGTGGACTAGACTAGTGGACTGACTTTTTGTGCTAAATCACTCTCCTGTAGGGTTTAGCTAGCCTCGTTCCCAGGCTCTCCCCGCGCGCGAACGAAAAATCGAAAGGAAAGGGGAGAGTCTGGTAAAATTTATCACGTGAGAAACGTCATAGGTAGAGAGAACTTAATTACATGTGGGCGAACGAATGAACTCGCCCACGCTGTATGGACAGAATACAGTTGCGATAGCTTTATGGCCGACAGAATGGGACTAGACGGCACTATGCTACATTACCTGGCAGTACGGAAAGCTATGGTGAGCTTACACAGACCCGTACATTCGAAAATCACGCTAACCTACTCGCTTACCTGGCAAACTGACCGCTGTACACCCCAGAGAATGGCTTTCAAGGCGCTATTAAACGCCAAGGCGGCCCTTTCCTAGGCTTTGCTCAAGTTTTCTCTGCGCTTATTGTTCGAAAAACTGCCAGAACGGGCTCCTACTAAAAAAAGCTACGTGTACTCGATCGACTACGTGCGTGGGTACATCGACGATCCGCCTACGCTCAATTAAGTCCTCTCTACCCTTCTCTCTATCCCTACGTCACTCACGTGATGAATTATTCCAGGCCCTCTACCGCTTTTCCGTACTGCAAGCGACGGAAAGCTGGGCGGGGCCTGGGAACGAGGCTAGGGTTTAGCCATGATGCATTTTAGTCTTTATGAACCTTGACACACAATTCTCTCTGTGTAGACTTGAAGTGAATAACTGTAATGCTTGGTGAGGCCTTGCTTTACTTTGTGCTTAGTGTGCATGCACAGCATGGTGGGAGGTAGTTTCAGCCTCACACCCAGGTCCCAGTTTTTAAAATGAGTGCCTGGGAACTATAACTTTCTCCTTCAATGTTATGGTGTAGACAGCCATCTGAGTACAAGTCACTAGTGAAGGCTCTAGTCACTAGCTACATTATGACACTTGCAGTTGGATAAATGACTTACGTTAAGCACTGAGTTAGCCTCGTACCCAGGCCACGTGGGAGAAGGGAAAAGTGTCCTGGTATCCACTGTTTGCGCATGCGCGAACGATTCCGGAAATCTTCCGTGAATGAGTCCGATTATGGACAAGTTACACGTGGTTGTTATGCGGAGAAATAACCAAACTAAATATACAGCTTGCAGTATGGCAGCTGTGTTTACGCGGCGATGGCTTCCATTATCAGAGACACAAGGGGTGACGCGACAAGGACTACGCTACAACCACCGCCGGTTCCACCGTCACCGTGCTTGTAGTTGAAAACAAACGGCAGAGTCTCGGACTTACCAAATCCCGTGGGTAGCCACAGGAATACGTCTTTACCATCGTAGATACATTTGATCGCATCCAGCTGCTCTGCTTTCAACGTGAAATCTCCCTTTCCCAATACAACAAAGAGCGAACTTGAGCGCTTTATCAAAGTCCTCGCTTTTACCTGCCATATTCGCGGGGTAAGCTCGAGACGGACGTGCTTCGGAGCTATACGCCAGTATACGGTAAAGACTAACGGTTCGTAAACGATGGTATACGATACCCCATGAAATCATGGGGTTTTTCGCGCATGCGCAAACAGTGGATACCAGGCCACTTTTCCCTCCTCCCATGTGGCCTGGGTACGAGGCTAGCACTGAGTATACTACAATGCCCAACCTGTACGTAAGCGTTATCAATCTGCAAGTACCGTAATCTCTCGAAAATACATGGGCGATGAACTTAAGTGGCTCCTAAAAGAGGGGGGTGGGCGTATTTTCGAGAGTTGTGTTCTCGAAAATACGCCCACCTCACACGCAGTTAGTCTAGCCCTTGTTATTTGCACATGTAGCGATTCTGCAATGCTTCTTTTGTCATGCGCTTGCTTACGCAATAACAGCAAATGGTGTCTGCCTTCATTTGTTAGTCCCTCCTCTTGCACAGTGCTGCTTCTTCGGGGTGCTTCTTGCTTATTAAACATAACTGCTTATACTGCAGCATAAATGGGTGGGCGTACTTTCGAGAGAAAAGCACCCTTTACAACAACTTCATTCAAAAAAGGGGGTGGGCGTATTTTCGAGGGTGGGCTTATTTTCGGGAGATTACGGTATAATTAAGTAACCAGTAAGACTCATTCCAGTGACATCTTGGTAGATGCCTAAAGGCTTGCTGAGTAGGCTTTATATAGGATTGAGTGTGCATGCTTCATGTCATCTAGTTAGTAAATATTTGTGCTAGAGTCTGTGAAGGAAAGTGGCTATGTTTTCAAATGCAACCCTACAGGTGAGTTCTCATTAGAGAGCATAAAACTGATTTTTAGTCCAGTCCACCAGTCTGGTCCAGTGATTGTAGACTACCTGCACCTATGGATCTCGAGCCAGTAATGAATGATGCAAGTCCCACCCCTTATATAAATGGTTTAATCCCTATGAACTTTATCCCTTCTTGGTATGTCAACAAGGTATGAATCTCTCTTACCTGCAGGTTTGGTTCTTCTACCTGAGTAGCAGATCTCCCCCTTGAAACTGTAAGTTGAGGAGAACCTCCCCACTGCCTCTGTTGTGAGACGGTAGCTTGCTCATGGTGGTCACTTGGACCCTAAATAAAGTACAGTACAATTTATTTATGTTAAAATTTAATGTATGCACAACTATAATGTTGCTTATATATATATATATATATATATATATGAGGTTTTAGTGTATGGGCTATTAGTCAAAATTAACATACTGTATAACCGGAAACATTGGCGGTCTTAAAATTTTGCAGTTTTGCCCCATATTGTAAGTTTCTAGCCTGATTACTACTCCTTCATTATAAGAGTCACACAGTCAAAAGCACTCAGTGGGATGTAACTAAACCAAAATTTTAACACCCAAGTATAGGAGAAATTTGTACGGAGACTAGTGATGAAGTTATACTCAAGTATTCTGAAGTGCACACATATGTACACATTTCCACGAAACTTACATCTTCCTCATCCCCTAGTGGTTGCTGTAGTTCCTCTATTTTGCTTAGCAAATCCTTCACCTTGTGGTGTATGTAAAGATCAAATGCATGATGTGGTTCGTTGATTGTTCATGCATGACATTATAGATAGAGCAATACGTAACTCATGCAATGCAGTTATTTGGATGAATGTTGATCATAGAACTTACTATAGTCATAATTATATAAATAAAACACTGTACAAATAAATTTGTTTTGTCAAGAACATGCTAATTTAGTAGGTAGTGGAAGTTTCCAGTACTGTGAATTAGCAAGTATTTTGCCTACTAGGCTCATTCCTAGGTCTCACCCAGCTTTCTGTCGCTTGTTTGTGATGGAGAGAGCCTGGGAATGAGGCTAGTCTGTAAACATTAAGGGATAATACTTCTGACAATAAATGTTTACCTTGTGACTATTGCAGCATTAACTGCTGCTGGTACAGGAAAAAATTTAGTTCAATTCAAGCTGACCTGTTTTTCAAGTTCTTTTATTCTTTTATCCTTTTCTGCTACCTCTTGTTCAAACTGCTCCACTTGTCTAGCTTGCTCCTTTAGCTTTCGTTCATTCTCATGATTTTCGTCATTTTTCTTCTCGAATTCTTCCTGCAGGTAGTGTACTTTCTCTAGGAGTTTGGTATGCTGTGACTTCATCTCTGCTGCCTCCTTCTTCACCTTGCAATCATTTTTAATGTGCTCCATCAAATGATTTCGAGGGACACTTCCTGTTGGGCAGTCATTTGGACAGGGCACTGGGAAAAACTTGCAGATTGGCCAATGGTTTTTGGTGACATCATCGTATGTGCTGACGTACGTTCTGCAGTAGTCGCAGTCATACTTGCGAAGAGGGCAGAGAAGATCCTGATGCTTTGTTATCAGCCTTTTTGGCACAAGCTGCTTACAATGCATGCAGCTAACATTAATGAACCCACATTGATGGATATGAGTATCAATATAGCTTCCAAGTTCCCCAACCCATTCACAGCCAAGGCTTTCCTTGGAGCACCTAACCTGGAGCCCTCGTACTTCACGAGCAACTATTTGATCTCGGAAAATGCTGTATGTCTTTTTGCAAACCGGACAAACTAGGCTTTGATGGTAGGCCTTCGTGATGCAAGACAAACAGAATTGATGTCCACAGTCTGTCTGATGGGGGTCTCGTAACACATGAAGGCAAATTGCACAGCATAGCCGGTCAGGTGGTGTTGCTACAAAGTCGAAGTCAAACCCTCCACTTTGCCCAGGACCTGACCAGGCCATGTTACGACACTGGTAAACAGGTGGTTTGATGCCAGCACTAAAAAATATTGAATTGCATAATTTATGAAGTCACTGATATATATTATAGATAAACCACCCCCAAGGCGGTACATGCCTAGGGGGTGGCTTGTAGCTGGGCAGCCATACAATCAAAGGCTAGTGCTTAGTGACGGTTGCATAGAAACTGCTTACGCAAAACCATTCTGCAATTGAACGCTGGCATTATCCCAGAGTTGAAGGCGGCGACAAAGAAGAAGGCGCTTGTGATTTCTCCTACACTGGCAACCGTTGGCGTCGATAATACTAGAGTGACGTGGGAGAGTAACTGGAGTGGTTTTGACAGTGAGAAAGAGAACTTTTAACTTATCACTAAAAGCTAAAACTGAGCCCATGGGATGCAGTTTTATGGAGAAACAAAGAGGGCCGACGGCACCACAGAAGTAGTCTGGATGCTTTTACTGCGGTGGGCTACAACGGTCTTGCTGAGGGCCGAGTTGGATTTATGCAGTACTACAAAAGGCGACACATCTCCCGACTGAAAGACACTGCACTGAATTGGGACATGCTGGCTGTACAGAGTGAACATATAAACATAGCAAACCGCTGACTTCGGTGGTTCAAGATTAACTGTTTTCCGGGCTTCCTTATCCATGGCTTCAGATGTCAAGTATCATTGACAGCACTAACACTGACCTCGCCGGACACAATCCACTGTTTAACCATTGAAACTGCCCACTTTCGTGTTCTTGGTGTTTTTCGGAGTATATCTTAGTCTTCCGATGATAGTGCTTCAGCGAAGTGCTCTGATTTTCTTTATATGACTGTAAGCATTTTGTACGTTGCTTTGCATTCCTGTGTTCTAACTACCTTAATGGTAACTTCCTAATTGCCATGTTCTAACTGCCATGTTAGCATCTACACAATATAAACTGCAGGGGGTGCCTTTGACTTGTATGGCTGCCGTGCTACAAATATAACATACACACACCCTGAACATGGTGCTCTAGTCACATCAGTGGAGCTCTACACCATCTGACAGAAAACGTGGCACTCAAGAATGGGGTTTATGTGTAGCCTTGTTCCCAGGCCACTCCCAGATTTTATCTCGCAGCTGTGGAGAAGCTGCCGAGATAAAATCTGGGAGTGGCCTGGGAATGACAAGGGATAGTCACTTATATGTCGCCTGTAGAAGTGTTTGCAACATTGATCAAGTTTTTGGATCGGCAAAAAGTGTGCTTGATCACTTGATCATTCCCTTCTGAGGCTCTTGATCGCTTGATTTCCAAGGGTCAAAGGTCAAATTGCAGCCGCGCATTCTTGATTGTTGTATCTAAGCAGTTCGGAAGTCATTGATCCCTTGATCGGCCCCCCAAAAGGGCTTTGATCGCTTGATTCAATTTTGATTCCGGTTGCAAAAGCTTCTACACGGGACATATAAGTGACTACCCCTTGGAATGAGGCTAGTTTATGTGCAGTTCACTGCTCACAATGTTTAATATGGCTGCCTTCTAACAGTTGGCTATATACGTGTAGGAAGTGAAAGCGCTAATACCATTGTCAGAGGCATGAATGACTCCCTGGTGTGAGTGGCTCCTTGGTCAGAAGTGATTCCCCATGTGGGAATGACTCCCCTACGACTGTGATGATGTGCTGCTACAAAACTGACAGGCAGTGATTTTCCAAATAACATGATGTCTGACCTGCCTCAGCATATAAAACTCTATCCAAAGGTGAATGCACTACAAGTGACAGTACAAGTGACAGTACACTGCATGTGTCGATACCCGCCCACTGTGACAGAAACCATAAATAGTAGAGTAGTATATGGATTGGAAATGCAATATACCGTAATTCCGGAAATTAATTAGGTATTTTATAAATGCGAGCATTGCGAGGCATTTTACACACGGATTGTTTAAAAACAGTATTCATCTGATTCATTTATGGTTACTATTACCGGTATATATCAGTAGTCTTCATTATTTAAACAGCATTATTATGCAAAAATGACAACAGCAGCAAAACCATTACATTCAACTGATTCGCATTACTTTAATTTCCGGAATTACGGTAACCGCGTTCCATTCGCATTACACATTACATCATGAGGCAGTCAAAATTGACAAAAATTGCTTCTACAAGCTGTTCTTTGACACAGGAGGTCTCACAAGACTTGAATAAAGCCGGCGTAGTAACAGAAATTTGATCTGGATGGAATTCGACTAATTTTTTTTGCCTGTTATGTCATTCAGAGCGGCTTGTCAGTGTTCAAAAGCTACTTCTGAAAGCTACTGCTCCTTGCCAATGCCACGTTGTATCACAGTGAACCCATCTCTGATATGAAACCTTGGGATGCTTGTAGTCCCACAAACACTTGTGCCGTGTACCGTCTAGAAAGCTGGATTTCTTGCGTCTTACACTCCATTATTTTTTTGCCAATGCCATGTTGCAATACAACAGCTTCAGTACAGATTATATATCTGAAATGGAACTTTGGGAAGCTGACTTGTGGTCCCACAAAGGCTTGTTTTGCCGTTTAATACGTAAAAAGCTGGATTTCTCCCGTGTTGCATTGGTTACAGCGACTTGTATTTAGCTTCGTACAATCTAACAATGCATGGCATTTACACAATTTTACTATATATATATATATCACTGTAAAAACAAATTTGCTATGTTAGCAAATTATTTAGTTACTACAGTTGCGTGACTGTCCTTCTTATGCTGATTCAAAGAATGTGGTGCTTGTAAAACATTTTGTGGGAGGCTAGGAAAGTTTACTCAAGTATCAGCTCCCACTGCATGAATCCTTTTCCAGCACTGCATTGTGTAGTAAGAATAGTCTCACAACTGTAGTAACCAAATACTTAGCTAAAATAACAACTTTGTTTTTGTAGTGATATATATATATATAGCTAGCTCTGGTAGAATAGTTACAGTCTCACAAAGGTATCGCATACTTTCAAGGTGTAACACATTACAGATCAAAGGGCATGCCGCATTCAGTATGGGCGTTAATGGCAGATTGATAACGCGAGTTACGTGCGTTTCCAATCCATATCCTTCTACTCTACTATCTATGCAGAAACATGGGAAGCTTGTGAAAAATGGTATGACTACTCATGCAAGTGGATCAAAAGACACAAAAATTGTGGGAGTGTGGCTACTGCACACAAAAATAGGGTGATTGCAATGTGACGTCATAAACATTGCGTAATTTTAATGAGCGGCCATTTTGGTGCACAGCTGTGAAATGTCGGATGTGTCGAAACTATCTAGTTAACTTTCAGAGGTACTTAAATAGGGGGTGTTGAGCCGTTATGGATCGGTGCAAAGGACTACTCATGCAGAGTCAGCATGCCTCCTGTTGAAGCTGGTGACCTTGTGCTTGCTTGCCTTGTGCTGCAAACAAGCTACATAACTGTAAAGTAGTTCAAGGCAAGTAAATCTCTAGGATAGAGGTGAGAATAAGGCCGCCTTGTCTTTGAACTTTATAACACCAAAGCCGCTACAACCATACAGTTGCCGTACAGTTTCCCTGTGACTTGTGGTACACAGATGTCATCTGGAGTCATGTTTGTATTATAGAAAGCAACAGCTAGCTTTGAGTTCTGAACATTATTTCGCTCATCTGGCTACATAGATTTTAGCATACCGCTAAGTCGTACAAGCAATTGGAAAAACCTCTAGTGCAGTAAGTATAGGCAGTTGATGAAGATAAATGGTTAAATACCACCACCATGGCCCGTATCTTTCAGGTAACTGCACAGAACAGCCAATAGTATAGCCTCCACTCTCTTCTTCCAGTGTTCATGAAACTCAACATGCAGACAAGTAGGAACACAGCAAAAGTGTAGACCTAAGAGTCCTTTGTCTGGTTCACCCACCAAAAGATAGCTCACATATTGCTCATTTCAAGTTTGCGTTATGCTAAGACCTTATGATCACTAGATATAGTAATCTTTTTTATGCACAAGTGTGGAAACACTGATATTATAAACCGCCAGTTCAATGTAGTAAGGAAGGGGAAGGGAGATAGTATTGTGTGATTTCCATGTACATTACTATTGCAATCATGCACACCAATAATTATCCAGTGAATAGATGTGGTTGTTCCCTGTCTACCACAGCTGCCGTCACTTGTAGTACAAGTAGCTTCTATGTGCTACTTGCATTGCAATTGAGCAGTGATAGCCGTGGAGGAATGAGAACAACATTACATGTTGCTACTTCTAGGTGGTGTCACTCGATCAGGCAGTTGATCAGTTAGGTCTTTTAGTCACTGGAGTACAATTGTAGTGTAAAAAGATGTAGGGATAGGGCTTTTGTATATTTACCTTCACTTTTATATCATCCCTACCTTGTTTGCCTACTTTTTGGCATGCCATCCCTACATCTTTTTCCATTTCTAATGTTTTTTTATTTTCTTGTTTCTGTACTTTTTTTTAATGTAATTCCCAGTTATAGTTAGACCTAAGCCTAAGAAGAGCATTTCAGTGTCTTTCAAGTGTAACCACAACCCTAGAACTTGAAACAGCATTGACAGTTTACATGTGGTAGTGGGTCCAAGCAAGTAAAATGCCAGCTGGAAGAGCCAACCACACTCCATACCAGATTTCGAGCCCTTGGTGAAGCCAATTTCCTGGTTTTTGATCACGACAACTGACCAGCACAGAAACTGTACCGCCATCCCAGCTTTACTAAAGCTGTGAGTAATTTTTTTAGTGTTGCTATAAGTAAGCAACTGAATGCAGCACCTTACCTACGTGGTGTCCATGAGCCCTTCCACTACCACGGAAGAGACCGTGCCAGCCATGCTTACCTGTGTGCACTAGACCAATGACCGTAGTCTTTGGTCTGGGAACGAGACAGCGTGTGCACATGCGTACAAGATTAGAAAATGGTGTCCTGTGCAACGGACAGCAGTCTGGCAGTGCTGCACTTTCACTACCGCACACTTTTGCGTTTAGCTGTCTTCCGCGAGGCTTTTGGGCAACTGTATGAGTCTTCCAGATCACAAAAGCGCTCAAAGAGGAAGGCTGGGCGCTTAAATATGCTTTTAGCATATTTGTGGTGAAGTTATACGGCTTTTGCTTAATTAAGTATTGCCATCCCTACACAGTCTACCGGCTCTCTGATAGCGTCACTGTGACGCTAAGCGTACAAATTATTTTCATTTGGAGATGTCCCCTTAACCTTAGCTAGACTTGTCATTGTAAAGTCAGGGTATCATTGCTCTCTCGGTGTGTGGAAGATACACTGATACCTTAGCGTGAGTGTCTCCCCGACTATTGATATCTAGGCGTCGTTACCCAGGGGAGTCATTCATGTCTAGGCAAAAATGTTCGGGGAGTCATATAGTCTCGCGTAGCCAGACTCTCGCCGGAAGTCTGAGACTACGACGGGAGTCATTCGCGCGATACCCGCCCACTGTGACAGAAACATGGGATGACACCGTGATAATTTGATTTTCCGACACTCGTAAACAAAATCATACACTTTTATGTACTTGCCACTTATAATTTGGACTGACCATATATATATAAGATGCCGTCGGTCCGCGTAGTACTGGCTACTGCACAGCTAGGCTCATGTTATCGGAGCTCACTTTTGTCTCCGTAAACTAATTTGTAAACGGTATTTCGCTGCGGAACCTACCGTAAAAGCTCTAATTAAAGCGATCCGCAAAGCTAGATCTCGTGGAGCGAAAAAAATTACTTCGGACCCTTGGGGGCGTCTCGTTCCCAGACAGCATTTTTCGCGCCCGCCAGAAAAATGGGTCTGGTCAACTGCTAGTCTCGTCCCCAGACCAAATTTTTCGCGCGCGCCCTGCGGACTCGTCGAAAAATAGGGTCTGGATGCAGGCGCGCATTATTGAGATCATATTTCAATCCCAAGAGGTTGAAACTTTTTGCTTCCTCTACAGCCCCTGACAGTGATTCAGTAGTCTCGCGGAGCCAGACTCACTCGAGTGAAAGTCTGGCTCTGCGAGACTAATGGTTCTGTCTGTACGGCGTAGTACCACTTGCCACTAGCCATCCTAACTATTACCATAAGCACTCGCGCTACAAGGAGCTGCATATTTTGACGAGGAGTAGACGCAAGGTTGCTATAACTTGATTCATCTTCCGTAGTTAAGCACAAGCTCATGACATCGGTTAGCGCAAGCGCAGTCTCGTACAACGCACAATTTTTGCAAGATTTCCAGTACCCAGGCTCTCGGTGGGCGGGGGAAAGAGAGAGCCTGGTATCCACTGTTTGCGCATGCGCTTAATTTCCCAGAAATCTTGGGAAATCGGAATCTATCGTGTTATATCCGTAAAACCGTGACCTCATAACGTATACTTACCGCTACATCGTCCGCAAATTTTCTGACCAACGATGGAAGTCTTTCGGTTGTTCGTTCTTCTTCGCCCTCCAGTTCCCTCCGACGGCTCGGTACTTCTGATATGAGTCTCAAGGAAGTACAGGTAGCTTCCAGTTTGGACGTTTGCTAGGGGAAAGACGTGTTTATACGACTACTGCCTAGTAAGTCTGTGTGATACGAAGTGTTGCCGTTTGTCATAGACTGTTAGTTAGCAAGAACTTATCGAGTCAGGGCGGTGTAGCGCTAGCTGTATGTAGTTGTTTCGCTCTTCGCTGCACGCTACTATACTGCGTCACACTATAAATCACGTGGATATGTATTACGCGTTCCCCTCCCACTATTGCCTGAACACGTGCTCAGCAGGACGCGCATGCGCGAACAGTGGATACCAGGCTCTTTTTCTCCCCGCCTACCAAGAGCCTGGGTACGAGGCTAGATTATTGCAAGACTTCCTCTGTGCCTCTTTCATCAGAGATGTTAGGCTTTCTCCTAAACTGAATGTTGATCATGTTATTTATGTGTTCTAACTATGACTAATTCTATGTCTTGTACCTTCGCTACGCCACCTATGAAGTGGTACACCTCTTTTGTCCCTACATTGACTCAGTCCCTTTCACAAAAACCTTTTATTGGGAGTTGATCTCCTGGGAAGTTAACCTGGTGGAAGTTGGCCTTGCGGGGAGTTGATTTTGTGCGAGTTGATCTTGTGGGAGTTGATTTCATGGGACTGAGTTGATCTCGTGGGCGTGAATCCTTGCACTTCACCTCACACTTTCGCGGTGTGCACTAGACCTAATTGGCTAAGCGGTCACACCTCAAACGATAGTGCAGAAAATTAATATTCCTGTGAATGTACTACCAGGTGGAGAACGTATTCAGGCTGCCAGCTGAGCACCTCATATAATTTATTGCCCCTCCCAAAATTTCTACACTAAATAAAAACTGGGGAGGAGGGGAGTTGTGTAGTACAATTTGCATGGTTAAACTAAGACTTGCAATTTGCTGATTTCTCAGACCTGTTCTACAATGGTTGTCAACAAATATGTGCATAAGTTCAAAACAATTAGGCATTATACTTCAACATGGCTTTAAAAATGAACTTGTAGTTTATGGCTCCCGAACGGCCTCCAATTACCAGCAGTTCTTCTGGAGACACAACAACAGCTGTGGCAGCGCATAGTGGGCGTGGCAAGGGCTTGTTTAGTCGGAGCCATGTTTTGGTCCCAGTGAAGTAGCCACATACTGCATTTGTAGATCCCATTGCAGTGGAGCCTCCGAGGGCTATTAGCGTGTTTCCGAAAGCTGCAATAGTTGCATCTGGGAAATTAGTATCTGAAAAATATCTCCATATATTTGATAAATTCTCTGTCAGGGAGTCGAGTGGAACACAGTACACTGCTCTCTTTTGCCCATTTCCCCCCATGAGGTATAGCTTGTTCTCAAAGAGTGCGGCTTTGGCAGAGTGGATTTTCACCGGTAGTGGAGCTACATAGTACCATTCACTTCCATCAAACACCTCCACACTATCTAGTGAGGTTGAAAGCCCATTCTTACCACCTGCAACTATGATGTGTTCCATATGGCTCAATGCTGTGGGCTGCATCCGTGCAGTATCCATCGGAGGGTAAAGATCATCAATCCACTTGTATGTCTGTTCATCCCAAATGAGAAGACACTTATGATACTCTGCCCTCAAGCCTTTGCCTCCTATCAGAATGAGCTGGCTGTTGTAGCATACCATTGCAAACTTTTGTCGATTTGCTTTTGGGAGTGCACCCCAGGTGTTGTTTTTGACATGGCACTTGTAGACTATGTCTCTGTTTGTTCCCCCTCCAGCGTATACAAATTCACCAATTACGACAGCATGACCATCAACCATATTTTCAGGTAGAGGCTGGCATACACTCCATTCCAATAGGACATCAGGATCTTGCAGCAAATTGGCCTTGATTGGAGGGGAATGAAATACGATTAATATACTACTATTAGCTTGTTATTTGTGTTGTGTTTAGTTATGTAATTTAGTAGTGCAGAGAACAATTCAAACAGAAGAATGCCTATAGCTAAAGTTAGCTAACACTGGACACATCAATTGCATGTGACTTGTAGTATCTGGAACTGTGACCATATAAGGTCAGGTTCATGTAATCGTAAATCTGATGCATACAGAATCACTCTATTAACTTTATGACATCATGCATCCAATAGTAGCTACATGGCGTGATTAAACTGAATACTGCTAAGTATAATTGTAAGTTGTTAATTCTACCATGGGGTATATTTTTCACTTACTACCGAAGAAGCTGTAGCTGGGAAGCCCTCAGTTAACTGTTCTTTCTGCAGGTAAAACATGCTGACTTTAAGCAGTCATGGTATTTCAATTTACCATGCCATTGTATAGCAGATGGCCTCATTTCTGTCTAGCATCATTCATACTGTCACTAAAATGTAATGAATACCTAACCTGTTTTTATGGCTATACGAACTGAAGGCCTGAGGCAAAATGTGGTGGGTCTGAACTCAATCACACTTGGGGGATAATGAATAATTGATTGTGTATCATGAATCTAGACACATCTGCAAGATGTTTACATAAGCAAGCCATGACTCAAACGTTAGTTATGCAACTGCAGAAAATTCTCACTGTACTCTCACTACAATGAAAGGATGAAGTTACTAATCCTTTCAGTGGTTGTTTTAATTAATTAACCATCTTATGCAATGGCAGATGTGTAGCATATGGCTCAGACCTTGAGTTTGGTTATTTTCTTGGGATGTACATCCTGGTATGCGTATCTTCTTGATCTTGTCTCTTTATCACGTTGAGAAGAACCATTCCATTCCGTCTGTTGTGAGACAGTAGCTAGCCCGTGATGGTCATCTGAACCCTTGAAAATTAATGTTAAAGGCAAACAGCTAACAACTTGTACACAAGCAAGTCCAAAAGAACTGAGGTGGGATGCTATCACTGTAAAAACATTTGGGTTACTATTTTGGTCATCAGTTGCAAGTGTGCGACACATCGTGAAAGTCCAAGGAATGCTTATAATAAGACATCTTGTCAATGAATTTTAAGTCCACTAGTATCTGACCCTAGCCTCGTACCCAGGCTCCTCCCCATGTAGAACAACGGGGGAGAGAGCCTGGAAGATTTGATCACGTGCCCCGTGACGTACTGTGCGTGGTTTTGTGCGTGGTTTTGATAATCGAATTATTGCCCACGCACTCTGACTCGAAATATTGCCCAGCATTGTAAAATGCTAGACCATCGTTGTTGTTGGAGTTGTGGATGTTGCTGGGACTTACGGATCTGCTGTTTTACCGTTCAAGAGCTAGCTTGTAGGCTACAATAAGTGCAGCTTCTACCGAGGCTTTTACATAGCCGCGGGTCGTTCGGTTCAACGGGCGCTCGAGACGGTCGCCTTGTTGATGGTCACAGCGCTGGTTGCTGCTCACTGTGACAGCAAGGGGTCCTTCGAAGGCCACTATGAGTAACTGTGAGTTCTAAAAACTAGTTCCCAGGCTTGGTCACATAACTAACATGCAACAAGCTGGCTGGGGAACGAGCTTTGTATAGAACCTACACAGCTTATAGCTTTATTGAACTTGTTTTTAGAACTCACAGTTACTCATAGTGGCCTTCGAAGGACCCCTTGCTGTCACAGTGAGCAGCAACCAGCGCTGTGACCATCAACAAGGCGACCGTCTCGAGCGCCCGTTGAACCGAACGACCCGCGGCTATGTAAAAGCCTCGGTAGAAGCTGCACTTATTGTAGCCTACAAGCTAGCTCTTGAACGGTAGAACAGCAGATCCGTACGTCCCAGCAACATCCACAACTCCAACAACAACGATGGTCTAGCATTTTACAATGCTGGGCAATATTTCAAGTCAGAGTGCGTGGGCAATAATTCGATTATCAAAACCACGCACAAAACCACGCACGGTACGTCACGGGGCACGTTACGGGGATACAGTTTGCTCATTAATATTCATGAAAAATATTAGCTTCCTTTTCTTCGTGCAGGATCCAGGCATGCATGCGTTTAACTTTACCGCTAAAAAAAGTTACATTAGCCTGTAACAGCTTAGCCTCGTCCCCGGCGCGCGTACCAGGCTAGTAACAGCTGTGCTGGTTGGATGGGCGGAGCAGGCAATTTGATTGCCGTGCCTGCGGTTAACAGTCCGCGTACGAAGTACTGACTTCGGCGTCAGTTATTTCCTGTTCCAAGAACATCTTACCGTATATTACACTGTATCTGAATTCTACGAAGACAGGCGCAGGGCGGCTCGAAGAGTTTTCGCCGAGACGACTTACAGTTTTTGATATACGCCTAGATTTAGTCGCTTGGTCGGTCGAAAACCACCCGGGTTTTGGATAGAAACGCGTGTCACTCGCTTCCCCTGGCACACAGCGACGAAGTTGCTCCGAGCCGCCCTCAAGTAAGTTGAGTATTACCTGTAGGTGTTGAAAAGTTGTACGTGCAATCCTCTCTGAAGACAAAATCTGACGCCAAAAGTCACGAACTTTGTCATCGCCGCTCGCCTTAGTACGTTGTACATAAGAATTAATACTATACTGGTTAAAAGGTACTCATAGTACTGTTTATGTCGCTTCTAGTGCGTGCTGTAACTGGTTCCTGCACGGGGAAAAGGAAGGTAATATTTTCTCATGAATATTAATGAGCAAACTGTATTCCGTGGGGAGGAGCCTGGGTACGAGGCTATCTGACCCTACAATGGATTATCTTGGTTGCATAGTTATGGGTGTGGCACAAATGCCAGGAATGTAACCAAATAGGTCTTTCTGGAAAACGAGACTGATTTAACTATATAAGAAGAAATTCCTGCATGGACTTTCAAGAATATTTGAAGCATTCCTTGAACTTCAGATAATGTGTCATACAGCTCAACTGACATTGCCTGTTTTTTTTTACAGTGGTACATATTTATCACACATTCATATACTCAAACGTCTAAGTCTTTAGTTACCATGACAACCTACATCTTCATCCCCTGACTGTTGCAGCTCTTCCACTCTGCTCTGCAAGCTAGCAATCTTGAAGTAGAAAAGGGTATGTGACATCAATAATTATCTCATGTACAGATTTGGACCCTCACCTTTGTCTAGTCTAAAAGTGTCAACTATACATCTAACTCTAGCTGTTGTAGCTACTTACTGTGTAGTTTGTCATTCTTCAGCTGCAAGACTAGACTAAGCATTTTCTTTCTCAGCCTTCACAACAAAGTTGCTAAATACATGCACTCATGCATGCTGCAAACTGTTATTGAGCAAAATATTTGGTTAGAGACACTACATTGCATGGTTATCCCTATCCTTAATTCCCAAGCTATTTCTATGAATGCAGTACTTGTAAAGGATTCAGTGGGAATTGACAGTTGAGTAACATTTACTACCCCCCCCCCCCCCCCCACAAAAATGTTTTGCAAGCACTACATTTTTAAATTAGCAAGGGACGGATCTATATATAGCCACACATTTGTAGTAACAAAACATAATTTGCTAAAACAACAATACCCATGGCATGTGACAACAAGCTGTTGAAATTGCTTTTTAAAAGCTGATACATGTACCAACACTCATGATATTGTCATCTTCACATCATCTACAAACATGTGGTGTGGTTTTTCTTTACTTCCTACTACTGCACTGTTACAAGCTGACCTGCTCTTCAATTGTCTTTATCTTCTCATCTTTTTCTGCCAACCGTTGTTTAAGTCTCTGCACCTTCTCTAACAGATTTGATTCCTGCAATTCTGCCTTAGCTACTTGCTCTTTTAGTCTACGTTCATTCTCATCCCTCTCATAATTTTTCTTTTCCAGACACTGCAGCTCCTCTAGGAGTTTGGCATTTTGTGACTTCATCTGTACTGCCTCCTTCTTCACCTTGCACTCATTCCTAATGTGCTCCATCAGATGATTGCGAGGAATGCTTCCCTTTGGGCAGTCATTTGGACAGGGCACTGGGAAAAACTTGCATATGGGCCAGTGGTTTTTGGTGACATCTTCACATGTGCTGACATACGTTCTACAGTAGTCACAGCTGGATTGGCGAAGAGGGCAAAAAAGATCTTGGTGCTTTTCTATTAGCCTTTTTGGTACAAGCTGCTGACATTGTGTGCAGCTGACATTAACAAACTCGCATTGATTGCGATGGTTATTGATATAACTTCCAAGTTCACCGACCCACTCACAGCCCTGGTTTCTCTGGGAGCACCTAACCTGGAGCTCTTTTACATCACGAGCTACCTTTTGATCTCGGAAAATATTGTACGTCTCCTTGCAAACTGGACAAGCGTGGCTCTGTTGGTAGGCCTTGGTGATACAAGACAAACAGAAGTGATGTCCACAGTCTGTCTGATGGGGGTCCCGTAACACATGAAGGCAAATTGCACAGCACAGGTGTTTTGGTGGTATCGTTACAAAGTCTAAGTCAAAGCCTTCATTTTGCACAGAGGCCATCTTACAACACTAGTAAACAGATTTGTAGTTTGTTCCCAGCTCTAAATGAATGTACATACAAAGTAGGCTATGAACTTGCAGTAGCATATGTACGCACACTCTAAACACATTGGAGCTCTATAATGTCTATATATATGTAGCCACTGAGTCACTCAACATGCAGTACTTTATGTGCAGCCATGAGCACATAAGAATCCCCAGTCTCTAGACTAGTCATGATGCAGCTAATATTAAAAGTTGAACTTTTTGACGAATTTAGCATGACATTCTGGGGCTACTTCATTCTTAGGCTTGTATGTGTACCTAACTTTTGCCCAATGCGCTGTGTAGCTACGTGTCGCGGAAGCATGCAAGCGTCTAATTTTCGACACTCCCAAAATACACACACGGTACTTGCCTCTTGTTGCATAAAATTGGATTAACAATAAAACTGAAATGACGTCGCTCGATGGAGTACAGCACTGTATTCCCTGCTATGTCGCCCTCCGGTCATCATCCCCTGCGGTAGGAGATCGCTCACACCCCGTGCAATAAGGTCTCATTCCCAGACCTGATCTACAGTACGAGTATATAGCCTCGTTCCCAGGCCTTCAATCACAGCTAACGCGGTGGAAGGCCTGGTAAAACTCCTACGTAGAATGACGTCAGGTGGACGTGAGGGTACGGTGGACGTAGGACTTTTGGAGGCGTGGTACTTTCAGTCTAGGAACTAAGCTAAAGCAGGCGCTATCGCGGACAGGCATTCAACAACGACAGAACAGTCTGGTGTTACTTCTCGGGTTCAGGATGCCGCCTGACAGATGCATAAAGGACGTCCGTGAAGCCAGGGAATAAATGTCCTTTTGTGTACATGTATTCCCTGGCTTCAGACGTCCTTTATGCATCTGTCAGGCACATGTACTGCTCTGTCGTTGTTGAACGCCTGTCCGCGATAGCGCCTGCTTTAGCTTAGTTCCTAGACTGAAAGTACCACGCCTCCAAAAGTCCTACGTCCACCCTCACGTCCACCTGACGTCATTCTACGTAGGAGTTTTACCAGGCCTTCCACCGCGTTAGCTGTCGATTGAAGGCCTGGGAACGAGGCTAACGAGTATATACTGCCATGTACCTTAGCCTCGTTCCCAGGCCGTTCCCGCCTCCAGTTTTTGATCGCGAACGAGGCTAGTGAACCTCGTACGTCAGAATTAATAAAGTGATGCAGCAAAAGGAGGGATGTAGCGAATAAAATCACACATATATGAAACAATCTTTCAAGTTCATGCTAGGTGTGTTACATCTGCTGTCTCCACTAGTGCATGATTTCCAGCATCTTTTCCTCCCTCGGAAGCTGTGGGCCCCTCTCCTTCCTGCACCAAGAGTCTCTGCTTCTCACCTACAGACCAAAATGTTTAACAAGCAGTTGTAGTATGTCAATGACTGGGTGACTATAGCTATGGAGGTGGGGGGTGAGGCTAGCAGTGGAGGAATACTACTATATATATACAGTGGAACCCTTCTATAACAGACACCATTGGGAACCAACATTTTGTCCCTTATAGCGAGGTGTCCCAAACTCAGGGGCTTCCAGTATATTTCTGGTAGGCATGGTATGCGTAATCGGGCTGTTGAGCACAACGTGGTTGCATTTTCAGAGCTTTCCCTTGCTGTACGCTGGCAGGGAAGGCTAAGCAGAGGCTAGTACTACGAGTAACAGCACTAATCTAATGTCAAGTTGTTAACTACAGCAGCAATGGTGGACAATCTTGCTGAAAAGGTCAATAAGTGTCCGCTAAATCGGGGTTGTTGAGTATTGTTTGCATACAATTGGGACCACAAAAACTGTCCATTATACGGAGTAGCGGGTGTCTGCTATTCAGGGGTTGCTCAAGTAATGAAGTGAATGGAAGGACAGTCGGGACTTTCAGAATTGTCCGTTATATCGTAGGTGTCCGCTGTTGAGGGGTGTCCGTTAAGCGGGGTTCCACTGTACGTTGCTTCCACCATAGAGAGGAAACAGTATAGAGCACTGCAAAAATTTGACTGCAGTCAAGAGGTTGTGACTTTTCTACTATTGCTAAGATCTGCATTTCTAGGTGTCTACTTATAACCAAGACTTCCTTTAGAAAAATTGTTAAGAGGAGGCGAAAGTTGCATTTGGAGGGGACAACACCAGCCTTGATCTCTTATCCTTTCAGTCTTTAACATGATTGTGACTTTATCCCATCTTGACAAATTTTCAAACGAAGCCTGGTTACTCTTTTACATGCATGGCCTCCTAAGAAATCAGTACTTACCAGACTCTGGTCTATCTTTTAGGCTGGAGAGTTTCATCGATACAGCATTTCTGCACGCTCCATGCTGTATAACAAGGTTGTAATTCAATCGTGCTAATCTATACATACCAGTTCTGAGTCACTGGCTTACCCATTTGAATATTCCTTTGAGAATCAGGAATATAAATGGAGTAGAGAACAGCAGCTGAACACAAGAGAATTGGAAAGACACAGATAAGAGGGGACACTCTTTGAAACTCACTTAAAGACTAGAAGTTAGTAACCATTTGAAGTACACAGCTGGCTTTAAAGTCGTGAGTGTTATATATGTGATAGTCCTGTGTAGAAATCAAAGATTATTCAGTCGCGTATTTTGATCGCATCACTGTGTTCAAAGCGCTGTATCGCTTAACTTCCATTAAGGGCGGGTTCATACGCACTTGGTAGATTTATTAGATATTCATGCATCTACGAAGCACGTATGAGCCCTGCCCTTAACGGAAGTTCAGCGATACGGCGCTTTGAACACAGCGATGCGATTGAAATACGCGACGGAATAATCTTTGATTTCTACCCGGGACTGCCACATAGTGAAGTGCTTACACAAGTACATGTTTCCTCAAGATAAGGGCAAACCTGTTATATTACACGACTTACAGCAACGTACACTTCATGTATAACGACTTGGTTGGAAAAGGTGGTCCAGAAAATGACAAAGCTATATTGAAAAAAGATGTTGTTCATAAGACACTATTATGTATGTATTTAGTTATAATAGAGACCAATGTTCGAACCTGACTGTTGGAAAGACCAGCAGTTTAGTAAACTGGAGTATTTCAGCCGGGTACTTGTCCACTTCTTCATTAAGACATTCGTTCCTGAAGGAGAACATAGAGGCTACCAAAACTAACAACGCTAGTAAACTGTATTAATCATACTAACCCCTTTAATGAAAGTTTGTGTATGTGAGGTGGTAGCCCGTCCCTCAATTATCGATACTGGTACATGCAGTATAGTCTCGTTCCCAGTCCACATACTGGTTTTATCTCAGGCACTGTACCATGGGTAAAATTCTGGGAGTGACCTGGGAATGAGACTGCATGTAGTGTTGACCTAGGCAGGAGGGGCTCAGATCTAATACCAGAGTGGTTCATCAACTCGAAATACACAAATCTCACAGATATAAAGCAGTGGCGTAGCTACACCCGGGCATACCCGGGCCTGTGCCCACGTTAAATTCGCTGGTGCCCGGGTAAAAATAATGTCGAAAGCTACGGTCAAAGATCAGTTATTAGCATGTGTAATCACAAGTTTCATGCATGTGGACATGAAGCGAGCATACAGGTAAGTCTGAAGAATGGTATTTGTGGCCGAAAACGGCCTCAGAAGCGATCTCAGAGTGTATAATTTAAAATAATTTTCATGGCGGGTGTATGCCCCAGGTCCCCTAGCAAATGCGTGTTACGTACGCACTGAGTGTGCCCATGCTGTGCCCACGTAACTTGTTCATCCTGGCTACGCCACAGATATAAAGTAAAGGATATGGTTCCTGTAGTCAATATCTAGTCACCAGACAGTGAACGTGATTGCCACTGCTAACTAAATACCATAAACTACATCAAGTTATTAGGAGTCTGTCATAATGTTTCCAGTCAAAGCAGTGCACTATAATGGTTACAAGCCTTTGATTCCAGTCATGCATGTCAGTTGATGAAAAGTGTCATTTGGCACATAATCACAAACTATCACTACTGTAGCCATGTGCATGTAAAATAAAGGTAATGTGATCAGAACACGCAGCAGAATAATGTTCGATTTCTACCTGGGACTGCCACATATTGATTTGCAAGGAAATTGCGTTCAAAGCGCTGTAGCGCAGAACTTCCATTAAGGGCAGGGCTCATATGCACTGTGTAGATGCACGAATACCTGATAAGTCTACGCAGTGTGGATGAGCCCCACCCTTAACGAAAGTTCTGCGCTACAGCGCTTCGAATGCGGTAATGCAATTGAATTACGCAACAGAATGTTTGATTTCTACCCAGGACTGCCACATACACTCACAAAAACTAGCTACATGTATGTACAACTCCAGCAACAAAGCCACTGACTAAAGTACTAACCATTCCTCTTTAGCAGTGATATAGATTTTCAACAACCCCTGAAACACAATTAAAGTCTTCTCAAGTTGGTGTTGAGAAGAAGGCAGTTCAATTTCAATATTTGTGGGTAAGACGACTAGACACTCTGGTTCCGAACCCTTTACAGTCTATATATATATATATATATATATATGTACAGTAGTAAACTAAGTAGCGTGGGAAAACCTCGGCCCAGCCTGTACTGATGTAATCATGACATTTATGACTTATGCAGCAAGCGTTGGTGGGGAAGGTTTGGCAATGATCGATCAGTTGTTGACTGGTTCCAGAACATTGGACAGGGATTAACAGGGAGAGAAAGTTAGCTCTAAGTCTATAAGCACCCCACAATTATAAGCACCTATTCTGTCTGCTAACTTCCAACAATAGACACCGGTGCTTAGTATCCCAAATCTAGGGTACATCATTATGACATTACAACTGACTTCTGCAGCCAAGCTACAGTCCAGCTGAGCAGTTGACCCACTCCTGCGAGGAACACGACCACAGCAGACATTCGAATGGAAGTGAGTTCGTTGGGATTGTTTTTAGGGTTGTCAGGTTCTGACTGTGTGTGTGTGTGTGTGTGTGTGTGTGTGTGTGTGTGTGTGTGTGTGTGTGTGTGTGTGTGTGTGTGTGTGTGTGTGTGTGTGTGTGCATGTGCGTGCACGTGTGTGTGTGTGTGTGTGTGTGTATGTGTGTGTGTGTGTGTGCAGTGTGTGTGTGTGTGTGTGTGTGTGTGTGTGTGTATGTGTGTGTGTGTGTGTGTGTGTAGTAATGTACCATGCACCTTATTAAGCAATAACCACCTTTATTATCCAGTTGATATTTCTACAACAGTATTTTCCTATTCCCGTGCCGTGCAATATCACACGATATTGCACGGGTAGTTATTGCACGGGTAGTTATTGCACGGGCCCTGAGGCTATATATGCGCGATATCCTAGCAACCAGCGTGCGCTTTAATTAGAACCAGTGCGTTCGAACGGCGAGTTACTCGGGACTTGGTGAGAAGAGACACGACGCTGTTGTGGTAATGGATAATAAATACTTTATTACACTCGTTAGCGTGCATATCGCAGTTATTGCACTCGTGGGCTGCATTTTCACTCGCCTTCGGCTCGTGAAAATACCACGCCCACTCGTGCAATAATTCGCGA